>JAYESA010000010.1:46617560-47190193 GCA_036927795.1 Iris macrosiphon
GAGTGACCACGAGGCGACCTTCGAGCAGATTATGAGCGACGCTCAGAGGGCTGAGGATGACTTGGAGCTGAAGACCAAGAGGAGCATAGATGCTTCGGGAGCAGGCAGCAGTGCAGGCCTAGCCAAGAGGCCGTTCCAGCAGACTCAACAGCACCAGGGTCAGGTTCATGTGCCCTTCCGGCAGGCGCCCCAGCAGCAGAGACAGGGACAGCAGCAGGGCCAGAGGCAGCCCATCATTTGCCTTTTCTGTAGAAAGCCAGGGCATGGATGGGACATATGCAGAAAGAGGCTGGGCAGATATTTGTTGTGTGGCACAACAGATCACTAGTTGAAGGATTATCCTTCAGCACTTGCTCGTACAGCTCAGGGCGAAGGAGCCGCTCAGAGGGCACCAGCCAGAACACCTGCAGCACAGCAGAGAGGACAGCCTTTACAAACTCAGCAGCAGAGGTTTGCTCAGTACCAGCAGCGGCACCAAGGAGGACAGCAAGGGCAAGCTTTTGCCCTGACCGTAGACGAGGCCGAGCCCGTTCCCGTTGGTGATGTCATCTCAGGTTCTGTTCTTCTTAATTCTATTCCAGCACTTGCTTTATTTGATTCCAGGGCTTTCCATTGTTTTGTGTCTGTATCTTTTGCTGTTATACACCATCTTGTTGCTGAACCTTTAGCTAGACTCTGCAAGAGCACGACCGGGGGTGGTATCATCCTAGTCAATGATGTCTGCAGAGACCGAAGAGTTACCTTAGGAGGCCAGGAGTTGAGTGTGTGCCTACTCGTAATGCCACTTCCGAGCTACGATATTGTACTCGGGATGGATTGGTTGAGTATGCATTATGCTAGTATAGATAATCATGGAGGAAGAGTGTTGTTTAGTCCACCGGGTGAGCCAGAGTTTTAGTGTGCCAGAGGAACAATGGAGCAGACCGGGGGAGTCCTCTGCGGAGCCCTGGTGGTAGAGCCTATATCCACTGATAGAGGAATACATAGATGTCTTTTCGGAGGAGTTTCCAGGGTTACCTCTGGACAGAGATGTGGAGTTCTCTATAGACTTGGTGCCAGGCGCGGAGTCGATATCCCAGCACGTCTATAGAGTCAGCAACAGTGAGCTGATAGAGTTAAAGAAGCAGGTAGATGAGCTTCAGGACAAGAGATTTATCAGATCTAGTTCTTCTCCGTGGGGTGCTCCGTTACTTTTTGTGCCGAAGAAGGATGGATCGATATGGATGTGTATCGACTATAGGGCTCTGACCAACCTCACAATCAAGAACAAGTATCCGCTGTCGCATATTGATGATCTTTTTGACCAATTGAGCGGAGCGAGGGTATTTTCCAAGATTAATCTGAGGACAGGCTACCACCAGGTAAAGGTCAGGCGGGAGGATATTCTGAAGACAGCTTTTCGGACCAGGTATGGACAGTATGAGTTCATGGTGATGTCGTTTGGGTTGACTAATGTCCCGACTGTGTTTATAAATCTGATGAACAAGATGTTCCATCAGTATCTGGACAAGTTTGTAGTGGTGTTTATAGATGATATCTTGGTGTATTCGAAGACCCCAGAGGAGCATGAGGAGCATTTGAGGATAGTGCTGGAGACTCTCAGGAAGGAAAAGCTTTATGAAAGCTTTCGAAGTGTGAGTTCTTCCTTGACAAGGTTGAATTCCTTGGTCATGTGGTGATTGGAGAGTGGATCTCGATGGATCCGAGAAAGATTATGGTGGTTGAGGCATGGAGTGCTCCGAGTTCAGTAGCCGAGGTCAAGAATTACCTGGGACTGGCAGGTTACTACAGGAGATTTGTTCAAGATTTTTCCCGAATTGTAGAGCCGTTGTCCAAGCTGACTCGGAAGGACGTGGAGTTTGTTTGGTCAGAGGAGTGCCAGGTTGCCTTTGATGAGCTGAAGAGGAGGTTGACGACATCTCCAGTGTTGACATTGCCATCAGGATCTGGAGGATTCACTATCTATAGTGATGCATCGGGGAGGGGACTGGGTTGTGTGTTACAGCAGAATGGGAGGGTGATTGCCTATGCTTCCAGGCAATTACGTCCTCATGAGAAGAACTACCCTACCCACGATTTGGAGTTGGTAGCGGTCATCTTTGTTCTGAAGTTATGGAAACACTATTTATACGGAGAGCGTGTGGAGATCTTCACAGACCACAAGAGATTGAAGTATGTGTTTATCCAAAAAGAGCTGAACATGTGGCAGAGGAGATGGTTGGAGTTGATGAAAGACTTCGACATATTGTTGCAGTACCATCCAGCAAAGGCGAACGTAGTTGTAGATGCACTGAGCAGGTATCCGGTAGCTATATGCCTGACTATAGATCGTTATCTTCTGGCAGATCTAGAGAGCTTGGGCATTGAGGTGATAGTACCTGGAGTTGAGATGCAGATATGGAGACTGCAAATTCAGTCAGAGTTGGTAGACCGGATCAGGGCTACACAGTTTGAGGATGAGTTCCTGAGGAGCATCAGGGCGCAGGTTCAGATGGGTTTATCAGATGACTTCACCATTGCTAATGATAGTTCTTTGCGGCACAGTACCAGGTTGTGTGTGCCGAGTGGGTAGTTGCTCGAGGAGGTTCTTCAGGAGGTGCATCGATCCCAGTACTCTATGCATCCAGGTGCCAACAAGATGTATAGAGATCTGAGAGAGCATGTATAGTGGTACAGGATGAAGTGGGAGGTAGCACGCTTCGTATCCCGATGCTTAGTGTGCCAGCAGGTGAAGGCGGAGAGGCAGAGGCTAGAAGGTTTGCTCCAGCCGTTACCCATTCCGGAGTGGAAATGGGAGCATGTGACCATGGAGTTTGTTTCTGGACTTCCCCATTCTCCAGGCGGAAAGGATGCGATTTGGGTCATCGTGGACAGGTTGACCAAATCGGCCCACTTTCTACCATTCAAAGTGGGTATGTCTACAGAGAGACTAGCAGAGATGTATGTACGCCAGATAGTCAGACTGCATGGAGTTTCTGTGAGTATAGTATCAGATCGGGATAGTCGCTTTACTTTATATTTCTGGCGGAGTTTGCAGGCTAGCTTGGGCACCCAGCTCAAGTTTAGTAGTGCATATCATCCACAGACAGATGGACAGTCAGAGAGGACCATCCAGACACTTGAGGACATGCTTCACACTTGTGTTCTGGATTTTAGAGGCTCTTGGGAGGATCACTTGCACTTGGTAGAGTTTGTTTACAACAACAGCTACCAAGCCAGTATCGAGATGTTACTATTTAAGGCGTTGTATGGATGAAGGTGTCACACTCTGTTATCATGGGATGATATAGGCGAGAGAGCTTTGCTTGGCCCGAAGATGGTGGTTGATGCAGTGGAGAAGGTCAAGCTCATTAGAGATAGACTTCGGATGGCGCAGGACAGGCAGCGGCATTGGGCCGATAGCCACCGGAGACCTTTGGAGTTTGAGGTATAGCTTAGAATCTAGATTTTGTTCTTATGTTTGCTTGTGATTGCTTATTTTAGACTAGGTGCAGAGACCTTGTTTGTGCTAGGTTGGAGATCTGGTGTTCCTGAGGATTTTTCCGACGCGGGGTACTATTCGCTTCGGTGGAGGCAGAAAGTTTAGCCCACGTTTTGTCGGACCCTTCCGCATTCTTGAAAGGGTTGGCACCGTGGCGTATAGGCTTGAGTTGTCACCTACGCTTGAGGGAGTTCATGATGTGTTCCACGTGTCGTAGTTGAGACGGTACGTGGCGGATCCCAGTCACGTATTGGATCACTCAGAGATCGTGGTGGGCCCTACTCTTAGCTATCCAGAGCAGCCAGTGGAGATTCTGGATCGGCGGAAGAAGGTGTTGAGGAACCAAACTATTTCCTTGGTTCGTATCTCGTGGAGGCATCACTCTCCGGGTGAGTCGACCTGGGAGAGGGAGGATGAAATGCGCGAGCGATATCCTTATCTTTTCGAGCCTTGAGGTATAGTTCTTTTCTTTGTATTCCTGTCATAGTTTCGTCTTTTAATTTTGAGGACGAAATTATTTTAAGGAGGGTAGACTTGTCACTACCCAATTCTGGAAAATAGGGTATTTTTTTATTTTTATTTGGTAAATTGTGTATTGTATATAATTAATTATATTTATATTTAATTGATGATTGTGTTATTTTTATTTGATTATTTTAGGGTTTTGGCTAGCCTGGACCCATGTCAGACCCTAGTGGTCCCATGTCCGACCCAGCCCATACCCTTGTGAGACTTATTTTTGGGTTTAGAAATATTTATTATATTTTTAGTGGGTTAGTAGGAGAGATTGGGACTTAGTTTGAGTGCTTTTGGAACCAAAAAACCAAACCCAAGTGAGGGAAGGGCATTTTGGTCATTTGGACTTTATGTAACCTATATTTTTGTGTGTGGCCGACCTCCCCATACTCCCAGACCCGTGCAACCAACAGCCCCCATTTTCTTCATCACTTCTTCTTCTTCTTCTTCTTCTTCTTCTTCTTCTTCTTCTTCTCCACTCCTTCTTCTTCCTTTCTTCTTCCCACTTCAAGTAAGTCTTTCTTTCTTCTCTTCTTTCTTCCATTTCTTACATTTGTATAAACCTTAACCCTATATTTTCCCCAACCTAGGTGTTTAGAGGCTAGACTTAGTGTGGAGGCTAGATTTGGAGGCTTGGAGCTTGAGGAAGGTGATTTCAAGTGGATTGGATACTTTGGCCTTGGGATTCCAACTCCCAAGAGGTAAAATCTAACTTTTCCCTTGATAATTACTCTAATATAGTGTAATTAGTAATTTAGAATCTTCCTAGACCCTAAGCCTACCCATGGAAGAAAGTTGGAACTAGTTTGGTTGTGTTTGGAGACTTTGACACTAGGTTTTGTGTCAATTTTGGATAGAATCCGATATTGGCCCAATTTTGGGTGATGCCCTAGGTTAGACGGACCTAGGTAGACATTGTTGGGTGTTTAGAGTTTTAGTGTGTGTCTCCGTTCGGACACGTGAAGTCGTATCGCAAAAAAATGGGCGTTTCGAACGTTTTTGGGATTTTTGTCGTCGCTGGTACTAAGTGCATGCGCATTTTCACCACGGATCTAGAATCGATGAGTTAGTATTTTTTCTAGGATCTAGACATCGTTTAGAACCCGTGGATAAATTTTGGACCGATTTCGAGTTGGTTTGGTGTGCGTTCCAGGAGATTTTTCGAACCGCACACCGGGTGTTCGTCGAAATGACCGAACGGCCATTTCGACTTGGTTTTGTAGTTTTGGACTTGTGCGCGCATTGGGTTAGCTTCGGGGAGTGTGTGCTAGAATTCTCGGATTATATTTTATATATATATATATATATGTATTCGTGTGCGTGCGGGCCGTTGGGCGTGCGTTGGTGAGTGTTGTGAGTGTTGTGTTGTGTGTTGTGTATATGAGTGTTTATATATGTATATAAGTTTATATATATATATGTGTGTGTCTATATATATGTATGTATGTTTGTATATCTATATATATGTGTATATATACCTATATTTGTGTTTGTGTATGTGTATTAGTGTGAGTGTGTGTTTATATATATATGTATATGTATGAGTGTGTGTGTGTGTGTGTATGTATATATATATATATATGAGTTTGTGTGCGTATATATATATATAGATAATATGTTTGTGTGTGTGTGTATTTATATACATAAGTGTTTGTGTGTGTGTAAGTATATATGTTATTGTGTGTGTATATATATATATATATAGAGTTGTATATATATATGTATATATGTGTGTGTCTGTGTATTTATGTATGTGCGGGTTGTGACAACTATGGTTTACCAGAGTGGTTAAAAGCCCATACGCCTAATGATTGTCCTCTATGATACTAAGTGTCAGTGTGTGTCAACATATCTAATATATAGTAATGACTGAAAGAAACTGCACATGCAATGAATAAACAGAATGCAATAAATATACAGAAATATATTAAGCATACAAAATACTGTAAGCAATTTGGCAAGGTAACTTGCCTAGTCTGAAAAAGATGAAGTCCCAACTGAAGGCATCGTCCGATCTACCCGTCACATAAATTAAATAAGTTAGGTTACAAAAGTGGGTGAATAGGTTCCTCCATTTTAATCTATTTTAATTTTGAATAAAATAATCTAAAATAGTATTTTAATCTTATTATAATCTGATTTTATTGTTAAACTCTAATTTTGGTCCAAAGAAAGTCAAGTTTATGAATTTGTGATCCGTGGCACGCAAATCGAGGCGATCCGTTGACCAAAAAGTCAACCAACTCAAATCTTGGATTTGTGTGTGGGATGCTATAGATTTCAATGCTACATGAATGCTAAAATTGACAGTTTTATAAAATCATAAGTCGGTAAAGAGTTATGGCCACAAGGGCGCACAGATGATAATTTTCGGTAGTTTTCTATTTACGTCTACGTTGCACAAATTTTACAGTAGATAAACTTACATATTAAATTCTAAAAAAATAATTTTATGTAAGTCCATCATGTCAGATTTTCAAAACTTCAAACGGCTTATAATTCTGAGTTCGGGATCGCCCGAAATCTCAAAAATACGAAACCGCGTCTGATTTTGGACATCTGGCACTTTCAGAATATTATAGAAAATAGGTTCTTAAATTACTAAAATAATTTATATATTCAGAAAACTAACCTTGAAATGGTTCTAACAAAAAAATTGGAGCGCGTTTGGAGTCCGGAGCTAGGATATATCATCTTTTTAAATCGTCATAACTACTAGAAAATGAGGCTGAATTTATGACGAATTTTGACTATTTTTGGACGAAAAAGATTGGAGTTTGGAGAAGAAAAATATGAAATATGAGTTTATTTCATAAGTCTAATAGGTATTTAGAATGGTGGAGACTATTTAATTGAATATGACTAGGATTGGCTAATTTGGATATGATTAGGATCAGTTTAAATAAGGATAGGATATGCATGAAGTTGCTTTCCTAGTAGGCTCAGGATTTGAATTAATTTAAAAATAGAGTTTGAGTTTATCTCAATAATTTATAATCTTAAATAGAATTAATAATAATACAAATAATTTATATATAATCTTATTCATATCTATTAACACTAAATTAGCATCTATCTAATATTAATACTATATATATCCAAATAAATCCTAAATAATTTCAAAAATCTAAATAAATTTCTTAAAATTCTAAATTAATTACAAAAAAATATAATTAAATATTTTAACCTAAATTAAATATTTGGCAGGAACAATATGCAAGTATGGTCTCATAGTAAATCATGAAAGTCCTAAAAATTTATATTCCCTATTTTTTTAATTACCTAAAAATTCTAGAATTTTTTTCCAAAAATCTAAAATAGCCTAAAAATAATTCTAAATAAATATTTACATAAGTAAATATATCAAGAAATTTATTTTCTAAGAGAATACTCTAAAGAAATTTAACATCTATAATAAATATAATAATATAAAATACACACAAAATATGTATTTGGGTGAGGGGGTTTATAAACGCTCGTATGATCACCCTCATTGGAGGAAAATTGGGCAATTTGGAAGCCAAGGATGGAGGATCTACTCTAGTACAAGGACTTGCATGGTCCGTTGGAGGGAGACAACGCTAAGCCATCGGACAAAACTGTTGAAGATTGGAAACGGCTAGATCAGAAGGCCGTTGGATTCATCCACCAATGGCTGGATGACTCGGTGTTTCACCACGTGTCCATGGAGAGTTCTGCAAAAATATTGTGGGAGAAGCTTCATTCGTTATACGAAAGAAAGACGGTTGGCAACAAGGCATTTCTTATTCGCCAACTTATCAACTCGAAGTACAAGGAGGGTGCACCGGTGGCACAACATCTGAACGAGGTTCATGGTATTATCAATCATCTCTCTGCGATGAAGATGATGGGCTTCAAGCCCTTTTTCTTTTGAGTTCTCTGTCGAAAAGCTGGGAGACGTTGGTGGTGTTGGTAAGCAACTATCACGATCTGTGTCCTAAATTTGGGCATGAGTTGTGGGTACGTCTAGCCTACGCCGTAGCATCGACGGTAGAACGTTGTCTAGGTCTCAAAAATACTAACACAACTCATAAAATAACTTGTTAATGATCTCAACTCCATAACGAGGGCAATAAATATGCATATGATCATCAATTCATAATATACTCAATCACGATAACTCTAAAGAAGGTATATGGCACGACAAGATATGAAAAGATAAAAGAAGTTCCGACATAAGTCTAGAATATAACTCAAATAACAACAATATGTAAACTCCTTGATTTTTAGATTTAAATTTTAAATTTTATTAATATTGGTATTATGTAATTATTGAGATTAAGAGAGTATTTTCTATTATTTTTAGCTAATTAAAAAATATTATATTCATTGACAGATAATTATATATATTTAATATTATACAGAAAATATATTTTTGGGGTACAACTAATATCAAAATATTGTAGAATTTTCCTGGAAATTATTTGGGGTAAGAACCTATTTTATATGGCCACACACACACACACACACACACACACACACACACACACATATATATATATATATATATATATATATATATATATATATATATATATATAACCCTAAACCCTAAATCCTAAACCCTAAACCAGAACCCACCCGAAACCCAAAGACCCACACTCGTCAGCTACCCAAAATCAAACCCGAAACCCATTTCCTACTGCTACAGTAACTTTCTCTCCCCGACTCCTTCATCTACGAAACCCCCGCGACCTCCTCCTCTTAACTACTGAAAATCGATGACCCCTCATTACCTATTCCTAACCCCCTCACTCCATATATATATATATATATATATATATATATATATATATATATATATATATATATACATATATATATATATATATATATATATATATATATACATCCCCTTCACCCCGACCACCGCCACCATCACCTCACCCCGACCACCGTTATCATCATCCAGCCACTGCCACCATCACCTTTACCCCACCACCGACCCAGGTAACCCCTGTCCACCGACGAGTAGTAGACAACCCCGGGCGCCACTCATGGATACCGCAGCCGCCGTCGACGACTGCTAACAGCCGTCGCGTCGTCCATGGCCGCACGGACATTAGATTACAGCAGCAACAGTTCAACTTTACCTCTTCATGATACGATCTCCATGTCATCATGTAACCGTTTTTTGATCTGTCTTCTCTGGTACGTTCATGACATAACCCTTTACGACTTCTTTTTAGTAGAATAAATTTTAGAGTCCTGGTTTGAGAGAAAAATTGACTCAAAGTTGGCTAAAAACTTGTTCCAGAATAGTTCATAAACTATTCCAACCTCCCATATTCGTGTCTAATTTTCTTCTAACCAAGTTATTATTTTAAAATTCTACTTGAATAGTAATTTAGACAACATTACCAAGATTTAATCTCTTCAATTAGTTTATTTTATTGTTGATTTATCTGCTGGATTATTCAGCGTAGAATTTGACCAAAAATTTGATTTTGTAAAATCCAAAATTTCTGATACGGGATGTATCCCGCCAAACGAGTCAACTTCGTCGTATGCAAATTATGCCAAAAGGCGCGTATCGTCAATGCGAACGTGTGAGATTTTGAGAAACTTGATTTAGATCTGCGTGTACACCAAAATTAACGTGTATCCGTAAAAAAATACCGTATCAGCCTATTTTGACACTTGTCATAACTTTGTGTGTGCTTGTCATTTTGTAACGAAACTTGCGCCATCGGATTCGCAGCATTACGCTAGTCCTGTGACCCAAGTTTGGTTCGATTCTCAGAACGTTGATAAAATACTGTTTTGCGGGCCCTATGATTCTACTTGACGGGTAATTTTGTGATCGGCTCACCGAAATCCAATTTTGTATATTCTGTTGAGTTTGTGTCATTATTTTGGACTTGTAGACACTAAATTTGCTAAATTTGGAGAACATTTGGAACCCACTTTGACCAAAAACTGTCAATTCTGCCCCTGTGTCCAAATTAGACTTATGGGTAGTTAATACTTACTATTTCAAGTTTTCTGAGAATAATGGTGATGTTTGTTTCAGCATCCGGAGACATACTTGCAGATTTTTCTTTTACAAGAGTAGTTGACTGGGTTCAGAACCCAGACAAGTGTACCTTGCCAAACCTGCAGAGATCTTGTTATAGTATTTTCTTGAGTTCTTTCTATATATATACTGTTGTGATGTACCTATTCAACCTACGACCGTGAGAAGTTGCTTAGAGTCCGAATAAGATTTGTGTGTCGATGTCGTACACGGAGTCATGTAATGTTACTTAGAGAGTTGATACCACGATCCTAAATTTTTACGTGCTTGCTTTACCAAGTACGTCATACCGTATGACACTTAACACTATTTTATATGACCTAATATTTCTTATATTATTTATGGCGACTCTGTATAGGCTTACATAATTTGTGATATGAGACTTACATATTATATAGATATCATTATGACTCATTGTACTATCTAGAGGTTATGATCTTGTATTTTATGGACATGAGACGTCATGGACATAAGACGTGAGGTTACATTGGGTGGGGAGAGACACATCATACTACATGCTGATTATGTTTATATATATACTATATTACTGGAGGTGACTTAGACTCTGTCTCAGATCTTTGGCACATTTACTGGCCCTAAGAGATATTACTTGCTGCTATGGGCTCCCCGACACAGAGCCTGTAGTGGTTTCAGCCTGAGTACGAGTGATGTTCTCATGTGCATATCACTTAGTTGGTTACACTAGTTTACCCTTGAGTATGTGATATTGTACTATTTTACTTTGGCATGATATTTCTTGTACCTTGTTACGTCCCTTTGAGGACCTGGTCCCTTGCCAGTTTTGTAACATAGAATCGTTATGGAGCCTGCCTGGAGTTTCTAATGTATGTTGCTTTATTATGTGGAAATTGGTACCAAGTACTTATATCATTTCTACCAGAGTTATGCTATTTATTTATTCATATTATTAATTTATCTGCTGTTGTAGCCTAGTTTTTATATACTCATATTTTTTTCTCGAGTCTATTCGAGCTTATGTATTACTGGACTACCGACTTTAGCACATGCAGTTCATTCTTGATATTTTATTCATTTGTGGATTATGATATAGGTATTATTAGTATTTCTTAGATAATTACCCTTATTATACAACTTATACGTATTCGAGTCGGACCAGAGTCTGGTCGAATACGTAGCTGGCATGTTACATATTCCTAGTCCTACGTATTTTGGGACTAAAATATTACATATTTTTGTGGTGGCCATGCAGGTCACGATTAAATCGTTTCGGTTACTTTTTAGTACCGAGCGAGCCTGTAATCATGATTAGTAGTATTAGTATCTCAATCCACAACTGATTTAAATTTTTTTAGCATTTGATTATCGTCCTTGGACTTCATAATTTTACTCTTTTATTCCCTTCGACATTCTTATTATTGTTTATCATCTCTCCTTGTTTCAGAGAGATGGACGTTCGTATGCGGTATTTTTTTCAAAAGCAGATCCTTGTCAAGGCAGAAGAAGACATGCTGGATATGAATTTTGAGAAGACGGTTACCCTTAGTAGGATAGGTAGATAGGTTATTCCTATATGCTAGAGCTAGTGTAGATTGTTAGCATGAGAATTGGATATAGTATTAGAGGCCTAGAACTAATAAAATCTTACCCTTGCTTAAAGTAGCAGTAATTTGGAAGTAATAGAAGTTAAAAAGATGGTTGATTCAAATACACTGAAATACTTTATGAAATACATAGCTAGATGCTAGGGATCAGATGTGGCTCATGATGGTGATACAAGAAATTAAAATTGGAATCTTATGTAGCAGGCCATAGTGGTTAAATCTCTAGTTGTCTTGTGACTTTTAGTATCAAAATTAGATCTTATGACCCTCTTAAATTATTGATGACTATAGGTCTGTACTAAATAGATAGGTAGATTGCTAGACCAAATATTTGAGTAATTAGATAACTCAATTACTAAAGTATAACTTTCAAAATCAAACTAGATGTACTTGATTATTTGGGTTGTCAGTGTTAATTTAACAAGTAAAGTTCCACCCTTGATTATTTGGGTAGATAAGCTAGTATCTGTGATAGAGCAAATAGGTTGAAGGATGAGAGTTTTGATAGATGTTATAGTCTTGAGTTAGATAGTGAATTGCCTATTATAGATGACAAGCTATAACAAGATGGTAACCATGTAGCTTGGATAAAGGGTATATATGGAATAAATAAGGAGAAATCTCAGGCTCAAGGAGAAGAAGATAAAATGGTAACAAGAAGAGATTCACGAGGAGTACAAGACTTTGAGCATTTTTTTAGGAAGGACTGATAATTTTATCACTCCATAGTTGCCTAGAAGATCTATAATACAAAATAAAAAGTACTGGGTCATGATTGGCGAAGCTTATAGTTAAAACAAGATTAATATACTAAAAGGATATAAAGGTGAGTAGAAAACAAATGATAAGAAAAAGATATTCTGGTCGCATAATCCAAGGAGAAGGGATTGTAATATGGACTTGAGGGATAATAATTTAGTATTTAAAGACTGTAATATTTTTTGAATTTTGGGAACTTAGTGCGAGTAAAAATTATCGACCAGTCTCGAAGTGATACGAATTTTTAAGAAATTAAATACAGGTTCAGAATCACATACTGACTTGTTGGTTATTCTGTAGAGGATTATCATAAGACCCTTAGATTATAGATTTACACATGGTAGGGAAGTGCATATGGAAGATAGAAGTCTTATAGGAATGATAGCTGAATATTGTGGGTTTACACACAAACTGATTAGGGCTAAGAATTTAGATTTTAGACTAATAGGGTATGAGCCTAACTGGACCTACTTCCCTCATGACCCAGCTGTTACGCCCAAATATATATTCCCATGCTCCATATAGACCCCATAATATTTGTTGTATACCTCCTTCTAGAAAACCTATACTTAAATATTTAATTCTGTTGTAATTAAATTAAATTGTACATCGACAATCCAATTACTCTAACCACTAGTGTACCCGTAGTCCATTCATGCCAACCTACGTCCATGAAACTTGTGTTACACTAAATTGAACCCCTTGTACTCTTTACACAATACTAATCACCTTGATGAGTTATATCACCTTTTGATGCTTATTGCTGAATCATTCATCGACTTTCATGATATGTAATGAACAACTTCTCGATACCATATCACCCTAGTTGTATTTGGATATGAAATTTTCTATTATCTTATAGACTCATGACCTAATTAGGAGCAAGGAAAACTGGTAAACTTCCTTTATAGAGTTATTGACTCATTAACGCCATGGTAGTTCCTAGATTTCTTCTGATAGTCTGTGACTACGGTCACAAAAGCCTAAATATCTCGTACCTCCTTTGAAGATAGACATATAACTCTTGCCAACATGAGAGTACCAAAATTTTTACGGCCAACTCCGTTGTTATAAGTTGGGTAGAGCCTTGATTAAGCGTACCCCTATTCTTGGAATGCGACGTTGGTAACTACGTCCCCCATCTTTAGTGCAATCTTGCTTAACTAAAAACTTTTCTACCATGTTTAATTTTTAATTTTAAGAACGAATTTTTATAAGTTAAGTAGATTATAAACCCCATAATTTTTAGATTAAAATTTTAAATTTTATTAATATTGTTATTATGTAATTATTGAGATTAAGGAAGAATTTTTTATTATTTTTAGCTAATTAGAAAATATTATATTCATTGACAGATAATTATGTATACTTAATATTACACAAAATCTATATTTTTGGGTGTATAACTAATATTAAAATATTTTAGAATTTTTTTGGAAATTATTTGGGGTAAGAACCTATTTTTTATGGTATATATATATATATATATATATATATATATATATATATATATATATATATATATATATATATATATATATATATATATATATATGTATAACAATAATTATATAACTAAACCATAAACCCTAAATCCTAAACCCTAAACCCAAACCCACATACCCAAACCCCTCAACTACCCAGAATCAAACCCGAAACCCATTTTCTACTGCTACAGTAACTTCCTCTCCCCCAACCCCTTCATCTACGAAACCCCCGCGACCTCCTCCTTTCAACTATCAAAAATTGACGATCCCTCTTTACCTATTCCTAACCCCCTCACTCTCAATATATATATATATATATATATATATATATATATATATATATATATATATATACACACACACACACACACATCCCCTTTACCCCGACCACCGCCACCATCACCTTCACCCCATCGTCGACCCAGGTAACCCCCGACCGTCGATGAGTAGTCGACGACCCCGTGCGCCACTCGTGGACACCCCCGCCGCCACCGACGACTGCCAACAGCCGCCACGCCGTCTACGGCTGCGTGAACATTCGATTACAGCAGCAATATTTCAACTTTACCTATTCGTGTTGCGATCTCTACATCATCATGTAACCATTTTTTGATCTGTCTTCTCCGGTACGTTCATGACATAACCTTTTACGATTTCTTTCAAGTATAATAAATTTTGGAGTCCTGGTTTGAGAGAAAAATTGACTCATAGTTGGCTAAAAATCTGTTCCAGAATAGTTCATAAATAGTTCCAACATCCCATGTTCGTGTCTAATTTTCTTCCAACCAAGTTATTATTTTAAAATTCTACTTGAACAGTAATTTAGACAATATCACCAATATTTAATCTCATCAATTAATTTATTTTATTATTGATTTATCTGCTGATTATTCAGCGTAGATTTGACCAAAAACTTAATTTTGTAAAACTCAACGCGGTGTATCCCGCCAAATGAGACAACTTTATCGTGTATAAATTATACCAAAATATACGTATCGTCAATGTGGATGTGTAGGATTTGGAAAAACTTGATTTGGATCTATGTGCACACCGGAATCAACGCGTATCCATAAAAAAATATCGTATCGGCCTGTTCTGACACTTGTCATAACTTTGTGTGTGCTTGTCATTTCGTAACGAAACTTACGCCATCGAATTCGCAGCGTTACGCTGGTCCTGTGACCCAAGTTAGGTTCAATTCTGAGAACGTTGATGAAATACCGTTTCGTGGGCCCCATGGTTTTACTTAACGGGTGACTTCGTGGCCGGCTCACTGGAATCCAATTTCAGATATTTAGTTGAGTTCGTGTCTTCGTACTGGACTTGTAGACACTAAGTTTGCTAAATTTGGAGAACTTTATCTTTGGAACATTTTTTGGTGCGAAGTAGGTCACAAGTGGATTCCGCTTTGACCCAAAACTGTCAATTCTACCCCTATGTCCAAATTAGACTTATGGATAGTCAATCCTAGGTATTTTAAGTATTCTGAGAAAAATGATGATGTTTGTTTTAGCATCCGAAGGCGTACTTACAGATTCTACTTTTATAGGAGTAGTTGACTGAGTTCAGAACCCAGGCAAGTGTACCTTGCCAAACCTGCAGAGATCCTGTTATAGTATTTGCTTGAGTTTTTCTATATATATACTTCTATGATATACCAGTTCAACCTATGACAGTGTGATATTGCTTAGTATTCGAACAAGATTCGAGTGTCAATGCCGTACGCGGAGTCGTGTAACGTTACTTAGAGAGTTGATACCACGATCCTATATTTTTACATGCTTGCTTTACCAAGTATGTCATACCGTATGACACTTAACACTATTTTATGTGACATAATATTTCTTAAGTTATTTATGGTGATTATGTATAGTCTTACATGATTCATGATATGAGACTTACATATTATATAGATATCATTATGACTCGTTATACTATCTATAGGTCATGATCTTACGTTTTATGGACATGAGACGTCATGGACATGAGACGTGAGATTACATTAGGTGGGGAGAGACACACCATACTATTGGCTGATTATATTTATATATATATATATACTATATTACTGGAGGTGCCTTAGACTCTGTCTCAGATCTTTGACACATTTACTAGCCCTACGAGATATTACTTGCTACTATGGGCTCCCCGACACAGAGCCTGTAGTAGTTTCAACCTATGTACGAGTGATATTCTCATGTGCATATCACTTAATAGATTACAGTAGTTTACCCTTGAGTATGTGATATTATATTATTTTACTTTGGTATACTGTTTCTTGTACCTTGTTATGTCCCTCTGAGGACCTGGTCTCTTGCCATTTTTGTAGCATAGATTCATTACGGAGCCTACTTGGAGTTGCTAATGTATGTTGCTTTGTTATGTGGGCATTAGTACCAAATACTTATATCATTTTTACTAGAGTTATGCTATTCATTTATTCATATTATTGATTTATCTGCTGTTATAGCCTAGTTTTTATAGACTCATATTTCTTTCTCGAGTCTATTTGAGCTTATGTGTTACTAGGCGGCCGACTTGAGCACATATAGTTTATTCTTGATATTTTATTCTTTTGTGGATTGTGACATAGGTATTATCAGTATTTCATAGATAGTTACCCTTATTATACAACTTATACGTATTCAAGTCGGACCAGAGTATGGTAGAATGCGTAGCTGGCATGTTACGTATTCCTAGTCCTACGTATTTTAGGATTAGGACATTACATAATAAGTGTAGAGTCTAGCTATCTCAACATAAATAAGGTCTCAACATAATACAACTCAAGTCTCAAAGTTAGAACAATCCAATACATATATAAACTAGGCTAAGTGCTGTCTAAACAACTATGGGTGGTGTCTCCTATAAGGAGAGTGGTTCCTGTGGAATCTTCGGGATATAATCACCATATACTCCTGGACCATTATGGGTAGGGCATAAATCCTCAAGATTCTCTAAAAAATATTATCCAGTCAGGATTGGAGAGAAGCACAAACACTAACAATAATTTTAATTATATTAATAAAAACTATAAAATAGTATAAGAAAATACATAATGGAAGAAATACTGGAAGATAATGAATACTGGAGAGACATGTAATCATCATATAGAACTAACTAGCAGTAAAACTGGTATGGGTGATAGCTAAAAATGAATGTACTATAGCATGAATAAAAATACTGGCTAAGTGTTGTGAAATATCAGTTTACTATATGATCGGCTTGGGACTAGATCAAGCTTGTTATATATGATTGGTTATAATACATATAAGGTCAGGCTAACCATCTGGTTAGCTATGATGCGAGAAAAAGTTAGGCTAACAATATATAACAGGCTATGAGGCATGTAAATGGTCAGGCTACACCCTACATGATATGTGGGGTGAGCTATGATGCATGAAAGGGGGTATGATCACATAACTTGCTAATATTTTCCCGTCCCCAACTAGTACGATGGATTTCAATCACCACTCTTTATGACAGACATCTATGATACTAGCCATATATCCGCTGTGTCAGAATTAAGTATACACTACAACAAGAATCATAGTAATAATCAAAATAATAAAAATTATCAGATAATGTACTCGCTTGTGGTCCTGAGTAATGAGTGTGGATCGATCTCCAAGATGGAGTCACAATAACCTAAATATAGAATAATTGTGTTAAGTTATGAAATGAAATGATAATCAAGAATAACTAGTTAGTGTGATATTTTTAGGCCATTTCTAGGTCTATACAAGGTTAACTAGGTCAATCCAGTCATTAAAGGTTCTACAGTAACTAATATTAGACTATAAGAACTAATATCACTTATACAAGCTAATATTTATTATACTATCTACTTTCTTATACTATTCATCAAATTATTTATATACTCTATATAATTAGTATTATAGTTGAATCACCTGGTAAAGTACTTATAGCTGATATCTTACTTTACCTCATACTAACTTGTGATTATAATATATACATACTTTACCTATTAAGTCTTTGGTATTAATTAGATATCACTACCTTATCTTAACTATAACTCCTATATTATAGTACCTTACTAACATCTAGACTTAACTTGCTCATTACTAGGGTACTAAGTTTCTACCTTAATTCCCTAATACCTAAAACACCCATAAACATGACCTTGATACTCTACCTGAGCCACCTACTGCTGATACTTAAGTCTGTATTCAACATGGAGACATTCAATGTTATATAGGATATCTTATGCTACCTGCAGATTAAACCACTTACATGTAGTGCACTTTAATTTCCTATACTTGGCTATTACTTCTCTGCAATTATAACTGTTACCCTTATCCTTTCTTACATACATCAGTATCACTTGAGGAAAACCAAGTTTCCATCCTTCAATATGCCATATTGCCCTATCCAATTTGCACCCATGTGCATCAGATACATACTGCCTCAAGTCTAAACTGAGACTGAGTTCACTTGTGCACTTCACTCACATCCCCTTGGTGCCCCAACTGATACTTCAAGCCTCCTAGTTACTGATACTTCAAGTATCATTACACTCTTTAACTCAACTAATACTTCAAACCCTCTCTGATACCATGTATCATTTTCATCACAGAACACCTACCCTGCACTCACTAACACCAGCTTTATAGTGCTTGCATTTACAGGTGCACAATGAAGCCCCTACTCCAATTTCAACCTGAGCACTCCCTTAGGGTATCAGCTCTAACTTAGTATTTCCACTGCTCGTGCACTTATCCATATTTGCTGCACAAGAGTATTTCTAAAACACAGTTACCTGACTGACATAAGGTATAAATCCTTATTCAATATAGGTAAAAAACCATCATAGGATGCTAGTGTATCATCAATGCATGCTCAACTCACTAACTTTCCCCTATCTAAATAAGAGCAACCATAACTAGCTGCTACTGCTGCTCATTCTGGCACTACACCCTCAATCAAACACCCTTACTCCAAGCTGGTTGCTATTGATACAATGCAGCACGTTGATATGCCTGAAATGCACAAGTGTGTATTGTAGTGCACTTCCTAACCACACAGGTCTGAGCCCTGCACTGCCAAACTGATACCCCCATATCTCCTACACCCACCTAGGACACTACTGTATCTTGACCTTGTATCCCCTGTTACAGACTTGAGCCACTTCCTGTCACAACCTACACCCAATATTTAGGCATCAGCCATGGATATGTCCAGCCTACGCCACAACATCGGTGGTAGAACACTATCTATGTCTCAATACTAATAATCACAACTCACAAAAATAATCTGTCAATGATCTCAACTCCATAAGGAGGATAATGAATAAGCATTGGATTATCAAAACATAAGGTACTCAATCACAATGACTATAAGAAGGTATATGGCACAATGAGATATAAAAGATATAAGAAGTCCTGTCATAAGTCTAGAACTCTACTCAAATAACAATAATAAGTCTAGAGTCTAACTGACTCAACATAAATAAGTCTCAACATAAATACACCCAAGTCTTACAGTTTAAAACAATCCAAAACGTAGATAAATTAGACTAAATATTGTCTAAACGACTGCGGGTGGTGTCTCCTCTAAGGAGAGTGGCTCCTCTGGAATCTCTCGGACATAATCGCCATCTATTCCTGGACCATAGTAGGTAGGGAAAAAAAATTCTCGAGATCCTTTGAAAATGTTATCCAGACAGGATTGAAGCGAAGCACAAACACTAACAACAATTTCAATTATATTGACAAAGACTATAAAATAGTGCAAGAAAATACATGATAAAGAATACTGGAAAAATAAGGAATACTGGAGAGACATGTAATCAGCATATAAAACTAACTGCCAATGAACATATATATGTCAATGCTAGAAATAAATATACTAAAAATAAAAGAATAGGAATTCTAGTTAAGTATCATAAAATATCAGTTTGCTATGTGCTCGTCTTGGGATAAGATCAAGATTGTTATATATGATTGGCTATGATACCTGTGAGGTCAGGCAAACCATTTGGTTAGCTATAATGCAAGCAATAGTCAGGCTAATCATATATAAAAGGCTATAAGACATGTAAATGATCAGGCTACACCCTATATGATATGTGGGGTGAGCTATAATGCATGTAAAGTTAGATATGATCATATAACTTGCTATTATTTCTCCGTCCCCAGCTAGTACGATAGATTCCAGTCACGACTCCTCATGACAAGTATCTATGATACTAGTCCGTGTATCCGCTGTATCGAAATCAAGTATACACTACAACTAGAATTATAATAATAATCAAAATAATAAAAACTGTCAGAGAATGTACTCGCAATGGTCCTGAGAAAATGATACAAAATAGTGTCCGAACTGATGTCGCACAGACCTATATATGAATTATCAAGTCAATTGGGTATATTAAAGAAATAATATGCTAAATGAGTAAAATTTTTTTTTTCTAGGTCACTAGGTCAACCTTAGTCAAACTAGTCAAACTAAAGCCATACACAAGTTTCTAGGTCCACACTAAGTTAATGCGTCCATATTGGTCACTAACTAGTTAACACTATATTGTATTATCTATACTAACTATTTACACTAGGTAATGGGTTATCATATACTAATTATCGATATCTAACTAGACTAACTCTTAATACTAAGTGTTCTAGCTAATTTAGTATCTATTAGTTAATGCTAGTTATTACCTTAACTAGTACTATTCCACCTATCTCTTTACCTGATACTTAGTTAAACATCCTTGATACCTTGAATGAATTCTTAACTTACTACCTCAACTCTCATATACACCAAGCCATCCAATACATTCCACTGCAGTGTGTTCCCTCTGACACACACGAATCAATGTGTTTACACTGATACACCATGATACTTACCTACCAATCCATGGTGATTTTATTACAGATCCTAAGCCACCCAATACTCTTCCCTCTGTTCTCAGTTGGTAACAACACCTTACTAACATCACCATAAAATTCTGGAACCAACACACACACACTCTCCGTCAGTCCTAACTCGAGTTTCCAATAATGATACATTCAAGTATCAGTCCTTATAAGACTTATGAATACCCAATTGCTGACAAGTACTGATATACCTACCTATTACTGCTTCTGAAACATGCTTAATAGCTGCTGCACACATAGGAACACACATACATACACACACCCCTCTATATCAACACACACACACACAAGAACTTCACACCAATACAACACACATACAGGTCTGAACAGTTCCCCCTAACTAATTCCCTCAACTAACTACTTAAGAGTTGCTACTGCAGTATATCTAACTTCCCTCACATCTGCAGACCTGTTTTTCAAGACTTGGTGCATGCTGCTACTGTGACCACTTACTGCTCGATCCCCCCTTTTCTTTTACTATCTGATGCAATAATATTGCAGCTGCACTCTTAATATTGACCCCCAAATCTACATTGGTACCTCACGAAGGAACTACAACTGCTATTCTCCTGACCATTCTCAGTTTTCCTCCATCCTTAACTTCTTGTTGTGTGATACACACTTCAATCTACAGCAAAATATTGCTGTTAAGAATCTAACATATCCTCTCCCTTCCTAACTGCGGCCTAACAACTCTGACCACCATACCTGAGACTTAATCTAATCTCATATTTACTATCCCAATTGACACACAAACACTTACTGAAACTAGTATACTAGTCTTCACTGATACACTGAGAACCAGTACTCTATCCTCACCTCTAGTCCAACCTGGACCACAACCCGATCATCAACCACCCTAACTTAATACTACCAGCAGGTAAGACCTTACACCCTATTGCAGACCCGACTCCTCTCTTCAAATTGCTGCACTTTACAACCATCATCCAATCCACACACCTCAAACAATAATGCTATCAGCTATCACCCATGACTATAACCAATAGCAGCAGCTGCTAATGCAGTTGTTGCTGCTACTGATACACACTAACACTGATACCCTCTGCTCAAATTACATCAATTGAGTCATCACTGATACTTTCCTGATACACACTACATAATTCTTTAGTCTAAGACTAACACCAACACTGTCTACTAATACACTAGTAACATCAACAACCACCACTCTATATTAGACATTAGATCAAATACCTAGGTTGTACTATTCAAGATACTCTTATGGTGTCATGATACCCCTCCATCAACATGCAAAAACCCTAATATACAACTAATACTAAATTATATCTATTAAATATAACTATATACATCTAATATAACTAGTTACAATAAACAAAAGAGGAAAAAAATTCACTCTTAAACAAAAACCCCCAAATGTATATACAACTTCATGAAGAAACACCATAGAAACCAATAGAGACTATTTTCTCTCCCCTAGTAGCTATTCCTAAACCATGGGTGGAATCCTAATGGCCAAACAAATAATAAAAATAAAATTTAAAGGAGAGATTTCAGATTTTTACCTATTAGGAGATGGATTTCTAATGCAAACTTCTTCTTCTCCAAGGCTCCTTGTGACTTAAGCTCATAGGCTTCTTAGATGAGAGAAATGAGAGGGTTTGGGGTTTTAAATTCTAAAATTTGGTGGAGGGAATTTTTTTTGAAAAGAGCGATTTTTACGGTTTCTTCATGAGCTATGAAGAACTAGAGGGAGTCTCCCTCTCCCTATATAGGGCCGGCCATACCTAGGGCTTAGGGTTTTAATGCATAAGGTTCTCAATGCCCCTATGGTTAGTCATGAAAAGTTATTTAATTTTGGAGTTTGTATTCCTAATGAGGTGTCTAACTAGATTCTAATTTTTAAAAAGGATAGGGATTATTGTAGTTGGTTCAAATGTCTAGTATAAAGCAAAGTCCATGGTCACATCAAGTTTAGTCTACTAACCCATGTCATTATTAATAATAATATAATATATTTTATATATTATGCAACTATTAACATAAAATATATACAGATATTGAAATGACAATAATGCCTCTACACTAGAAATGTGGTAGTGACATGTCTACCCTCCTAAAAAAATTTCGTCATCGAAATTGAACTAAACTAGCATAAGAACACAATCAGAATGATAAGAACTATACCTCAAGGCTCGAAGAGATATGGGTATGTTCACGCATTTTGTCCTCCCTCTCCTAGGTTGACTCACCTGGAGAGTGATGTCTCCATGTCACACGAACCAAAGGAATAATCTGTTTCCATAATACCTTCTCCTTGCGATCCAAAATCTCTACGGGTTGCTCAGGATAGCTGAGAGTCAGACCAACCTCGATCTTTGAGTGATCTAGCACGTGACTAGGATTTGCCTACGTACTATCTCAGTTGCAACACGTGGAATACGTTATGTACTTCCTCTAGTACAGACGACAAGTCTAGCCTGTAGGCCACTGCACCAACCCTCGCAAGAATACCGAAAGGTCCAATGTACCGTGGACTAAGCTTCCCGCCTCCACCAAAGTAAATCGTGTCCCGTATCAAAAGATCTACAAGAATACCAAATTGCTAACCTAGAATAATACAGTCTTAACACGCAATCTAAAACAAAACAATCATAAGTAATTATAACAAAACCTATACCTCAAACTCCAAGGGTCTACGGTGGCTGTCGGCCCAATGTCGCTGTCTGTCCTGCACTACTCGAAGTCTATCTCTGATGAGTTCCACCTTTTTTGCTGCATCCACGACCATCTCTAGTCCCAACAAGACTATCTCTCTGACAATATCCCAAGATAATGGTGTGCGACATCTCCGTTCATATAGAACCTTGAATGGTGACATCTCAATACTAGCCTGGTAGCTGTTGTTGTAAGCAAACTCTTCCAGGTGTAGATGATCCTCCCAAGAACTTTCGAGATCTAGAACATAAGTGCGTAGAATATCCTCGAGAGTCTGAATAGTCCTCTCCGACTACCCGTCTGTCTGGGGGTGATTTATGGTACTAAACTTGAGTTGAGTGCCCAAGCTAGCCTGCAAACTTCTCCCGAAGTGGGAAGTAAAATAACTATTCTGATCCAAGACGATGCTCACAGGAATCCTATATAATCTGACAATCTATCGCACATACATCTCTGCTAGCTTTTTCGTCGACGTACCCACTTTGAATGGTTAAAATGGGCTGATTTGGTTAACCTGTCTACGATAACCCAAATTATGTCCTTTTCTCCTAGAGAACGCAGAAGCCCCAAAATAAAATCCATAGTTACATGCTCCCACTTCTACTCTGGGATGGGTAAGAATGAAGCAATCCCCCTGGCCTTTGTCTATTCGCCTTTACCTGCTGGAACTCTAAACACCTCGATACGAAACGTGCTATCTCGCGCTTCATACCATACCACCATACGTGCTCCCTCAGGTCTCGATATATCTTGTTAGCAGCTGGATGCATCGAGTACTGAGAGTAATGCGCTTTCTATAAAACCTTCTCACGCAGCTCCCCACTTGGTACACATATCCTAGTACAGTGTTGCAATAATCCATCATTAGCAATAGTAAAGTCCTCTGATAAATCTGTCTGAACCTGTGTCCTGATACTCCTCAGAGCCTCATCATCATACTGCGTATCTCTGGTTCTGTCTATTAGCTCAGACTATATCTGCAATTCTCATATCTGAATCTCGATACCAAAAGAACTAGTACCTAAATTCTCAAGCTCTTAAGATCGGCCAACAAGTGTCTGTCTATCATCAAGTACATAACCATCATATACCTACTCAAGGCATCGATGACTATATTAGCATTTTCTGGGTGGTACTGCAATAAAATATCGAATTCCTTCATCAGCTCCAACCACCTTCTCTACCTCATGTTTAACTCTTTCTGTGTAAATACGTACTTCAAGCTCTTGTGGTCTGTGAAGATCTCCACACGCTCTTCATACAGATAGTATTTCTATATCTTTAGAGCAAAGATGACCACTGGCAACTCCAAATTATGGGTGGAGTAGTTCTTCTCATGAGGACATAATTGCCTAGAAGCATAGGCAATCACCTTCCTGTGCTGCTGAAGAACGCAACCCAAACCCTTCCCTGAAGTTTCACTAGAGATAGTTAATCCACCTGTCCCCGATGGCAAAGTCAAAACTGGAGTTATCGTCAACCTCTTCTTCAGCTCATCAAATATGGCCTAACAATCCTTCGTCCAAACAAAATCTATGTCCTTTCTTGTTAGCCTAGTCATCGTCTCTGCAATCCTGGAGGAGTCTTGTACAAATCTCCTGTAGTAACCTGCTAGTCCGAGAAAACTCCTGATCTCAGCTATTGAACTAGAAGTAGCCCATGACTCCACTACCATGATCTTCTTTAGGTTAACTAAGATCCCGTCACCGGTCACCACATGCCCAAGGAATTCAACCTTGTCAAGAAAGAACTCATACTTCAAAAGCTTTCCATAAAGTTTCTCTTTTCTGGGATTCTCCAAAACCATCCTCAGGTGATCCTCATGCTCCTCTGGGGTCTTCGAATACACAAGAATGTCATCGATGAACACCACCCTAAATTTGTCAAGGTATTGGTGGAACACCTTATTCATCAGGTTCATGAATACTGCCGGTGTATTAGTCAACCCAAATGGCATTATCATGAACTCAAACTAGCCATATCGAGTCTGAAAAGCTGTCTTCGAAATGTCTTCTTTTTTTACTTTCACCTGGTGGTAGCCTGACCTCAAGTTTATCTTTGAGAATACCTTCACTCCGCTCAACTGATCAAATAGATCATCTATCCTCGGCAGTAGATATTTATTCTTGATAGTGAGGTTGTTCAGAGCTTTGTAATCGATACACATGCATACCGACCCATTCTTCTTTGGTACAAACAATACCAGAGCACCCTACGGTGATGAATTGAATTTGATGAAGCCCTTATCCTGCCACTCATCAACCTGCTTTTTAAACTCTGCCAGTTCACTATTGTTGACCCTATAGACGTGCTGTGATATTGGTTCTGCGCCTGGCACCAAGTCTGTAGAGAATTCGATATCTCTTTCTGGCGACAAACCTGACAACTCCTCTAGAAAGACATCTAGGAACTCCGCTATTAAAGGATATGGCAACTCCTCTTCCTCTATCCTGGCTGCACAAAAAGTTCTTCTGCTCTTCTCCGCTGCTCCCCTGGAGACCTTAAACTCTGTCTCTCATGATGGTCAAAATATCACTCTGCCTCTACGATAGTCTATAGTAGCATGGTGCCTACTCAACCAATCCATTTTGAGTACAATATCGTAACCCGAAAGTGGCATTACGAGTAAGCACACACTCAACTCTCGGCCTCCCAATAAAACTCTCCGGACCTTACAAAAATTATTGACTAGGATAATGCCTCCGCCAATCATGATCTTGCAAGTCCTATCTAAGGGTTCTACCTTTAAATGATGCTTAAGAGTATACGATATAGACACGAAACTATGAGAAGGGCCAAAATCAAATAATGCAAGTGCTGTAATGAAATCGAGAAGAACTAAACCCGATATCACGTCTCCTGCTGGTTCGGCCTCCTTGACCATCATGGCATACGCTCATCCCTGGAGTGCTCCTCTTTTCTGTTGTTAGAGATGGAAAAACCTCTACCGCTGTGATGGGAGTGGAGGTCCCCTCTGCTGGCCTCCTGGTGCAGTAGGTGCTCTGCCAGGCCCCCTCTGAGTAGCTGCCCCACCCTGACCAAGCCGAGTCTAAATAGACGAACAATCTCTCAACTGGTGTGCTGACAATCCACAAAATAAATATGTACCCATCCTTTTCCTACAGATATCTCTCATGTGTCCTGCCTTCCTACTATATGCATACTGGACGGCGGGCTGGGTTTGCCTCTGGGGCTGCTGCTGGATATGTCCTCGAGCTGGTGCCTGGTGCTGTTGGTGCTAATACGGCCTCTGTTTCTGCTGAAAGTGGGGACCCTTGTCCGGTCCCGCGCTACCACTTGCTCCTTCAGAAACTTCGTATCCTCTCTTGGGCTTGAGGTCTAAATCATCCTCAGCAATTTAGGCATCCATCAGAATACCCTCAAAGGTAGCAATACGACGTCTAGAAGTATGAGACTTGATATCTCTTATCAGCCCCTTTTTGAACTTTTGGGCTCGATCTCCTGGGTCCCAAATCATCAACGGTGAGAAATAACTCAAGCGGCAAAACTCTGCGACGTATTCGTCGACCGACATATTCCCTTGGACCAAGTCATAGAACTGACTCTCCAAGGCTCCTAGGGACATGTCAGAAAAGAACTTCTCCTTGAAAATCTCCTTGAAAGACTCCCAAGTAAATCCTCTAGCAGTAATTCTCGGCTTCGTACGATACCAAGTCAATGTGATATCGGACATCTGGCTGCCGGCATCCTCGATCTGCAGACTCTCGGGAATCTGAGCCAAGCGTAAGTTTTTCTTTATGTCCTCCAGCCAGTCGTCTACGTAGAGTATCCCCTCAACGCCCTTGAACTCCCAAGGCATCATCCTCTTGAAGTTCACTATAGTACCTAGCCTCTGTTGCTGTTGTTGCTGGCCAGGATGCTGTTGTGCGACTCTCTCCACTACCTGGAGAGCCACCCGATGAGCATTCTCCATGCTCTCTCTCATCAACTCAGTCCGTGCTTGGTGTGCCTCTGCCTGCACCCTCTGTGCCTCAGCCTTAACTCGCTAATCCTCTGCCGATGTCCTCTGAGCATCCACCATGCCCTGGATCAATGCGAACATTTATGCCCCGTCAGCGGGCACACCTCCTGAAAATAGAATCGGTGGTGGTGGAAGGTCTTCCGTAACAACCGGGACAACCCTCTGGACAGGTGGGGGAAGAGGACCCCCTAAAACTGTGAAAACTCCTACATGAATAGTTGAAATAGGAGGAGCAACTCCAGCTATCTGGGTGGCAGGTCGAGAGGTGGAAGACTTCTCGGAAGCTGCGGGTCCCAATCTCAGTGACCTAGTCTTCGATAGCATCCTGAAGACAGACCGAATGAAGAAATTAATTAAGGTAGAAGATACGATATCATCAAGGAGGACAGTAAATTTTTAAAATAAGCAGTTATTCAGAATAGTAAAATAGAATTAGGAATTTTTTAGTTATGATTGAGAACACTCTCATCTATACCCTATCTCATGCTCATAATAGTACTTTAAGTCTGAGCACTACTACGATACTGTACTAGTTGTGATCTAATCTTACTTTTCTAGACTCAAAACTCGACTTCGACCTGCATGGGCCACCACTAAAATGTGTCATGACCCGCACCCAAAATTTGGGCATGAGCTGTGGGTACGTCTAGCCTACTCCGCAACATCGATGGTAGAACGTTGTCTAGGTCTCAATATTACTAATCACAAGTCACAAAAATAACCTGTCAATGATCTCAACTCCATAAGTAGGAAAATAAATAAGCATTGGATCATCAAAACATAAGGTACTCAATCACAATGACTATGAGAAGGTAAATGACACGATGAGATATAAAAGATATAAGAAGTCCTGTCATAAGTCTAGAATACTACACAAATACAATAATAAGTCTAGAGTCTAACTAACTCTACATAAATAAGTCTCAACATAAATACACACAAGTCTCATAGTTTAGAACAATCCAAAACATAGATAAACTAGACTAAATGCTGTCTAAACGACTGCGGGTGGTGTCTCCTCTAAGGAGAGTGGCTCCTCTAGAATCTCCAAGATATAATTTCTACCTATTCCTGGACCATAGTGGGTAGGGCAAAAATCCTCGAGATCCTCTGAAAATATTATCCAGTTAGGATTAGAGCGAAGCATAAAAACTAACAACAATTTTAATTATATTGACAAAGACTATAAAAAGTGCAAGGAAATACATGATAAAGAATACTGGAAAAATAAGGAATACTTGTAAACCCCCTCACCCAAAATAGATATTTTGTATATATTTTATATTATTATATTTATTATAGATGTTGAATTTCTTTAGAGTATTCTCTTAGTTAATTAGAAAATAAATTTCTTGATATATTTACTTATATAAATATTTATTTAGAATTATTTTTAGGCTATCTTAGATTTTTGGAGATTTTATTTTGAATTTTTGGTAATTAAAACCTAGGAAACATAAATTTTTAGGACTTCCATGATTTACTATGAGACCATACTTGAATGTTGTTACTACCAAATATTTTTTTAGAGTTAAAATATTTAAATATATTTTTTTGTAATTTATTTAGAATTTTAAGAAATTATTGGATTTTTGGAATTATTTAGGATTTATTTGGATATATATAGTCTTAATATTAGATAGATGCTAATTTAGTGTTAATAGATATTAATAAGATTATATATAAATTATTTGTATTATCTTTAATTCTATTTAATATTATAAATTATTTAGATAAATTTAAAATATATTTTAAATTAATTTAAATTCTGAGCCTACTAGGAAAGCAACTTCATGCATATCTTATCCTTATTTAAACTGATTCAAATTCTATCGAAATTAGCCAATCCTAGTCGTATTCAATTGAGTAGTCTCCACCATTATAAATACGTATTAGACTTATGGAATAAACTCATCTTTCATATTTTTCTTTCCCAAACTTCTCTCTTTTTTGTCCAAAAATAGTCAAAATTCGTCATAAATTCAGCCTCATTTTTTAGTAGTTATGACGACTTAAAAAGACGATATCTCCTAACTTCGGACTACAAACACGTTCCAGTTTTTTTTTATTAGAACCATATCAAGGTTAATTTTATTAATATATAAATTATTTTATTAATTTAAGAACTTTTTTTCCAGAATATTTTGAAAGTGCCAGCTGCCCGAAATCAGATGCATTTTTGTATTTTTGAGATTTTGGGAGATCCCGAACTCGAAATTATGAACCGTTTAAAGTTTAGAAAATTTAACATGATGAAATTACAAAAAATATTTTTTTAAAATTTAATATGGAAGTTTAATCTATTGTAAAATTTATGCAACGTAGACGTAAATAAGAAACCACCAAAAACTGTCATCTGTGTGCCCTTGTGGCCATAACTCTTTACCGACTTATAATTTTATGAAACTGTCAATTCCAGTATTCATATAGTATTGAAATCTATAGGACTCCACACACAAATCTAGGATTTGAGTTGGTTGATTTTTTTGGTCAACGGATTGCCTCAATTTGTGCCACATATCACATATCCGTAAAGTTGACTTTCTTTGGACCAAAATTAGAGTTTAACAATAAAATCAGATTATAATAAGATTTAAATACTATTTTAGGTAATTTTATTCAGAATGAAAATAGATTAAAATGGAGGGACCTATTCACCCACTTTTGTAACTTAACTTGTTTAATTTATGTGATGGGTAGATCGGACGACGCCTTGAGTTGAGACTTCATTATTTTTCCGAGCAGGCAAGTATACCTTGCCATTGTACTTTAATTTATATTCTATTTGATGAATAAATTTTATTTCTGTCATTTAGCTCATATATTTTAACTGCTATATAAACTGCGCGTCCAAGAAAATTTTGGTACAATGACGGTGGCATCGTATTCTATTTTTATTATGTATATGCATGTAACCTAGTTTATGAGACCACCCCATTATCATGAGGCATTCTTAGGTCTCATTGGCCGTGATACAACTGTTACATGAGTGTGAGTCTCATGTAGGACACGGACTTGTGTGACAGGTTGGCCTCCTGTACGTATAGGTCGTATGACAGATAGGGATAACTGCCGATAGAAATTACATGATAGGAGACTTGGCAGTTATTAGAGGTATTATCGTGTCATGGATGTGACATGATTAGAGCACGGGGTGGAGAGAACAACAAGTACGATATTTGGGCTCCTTTGTACTTTCTTTTTTGTAACCCGTCCGTCGGATATACATGGTGGTGATGACCCCTATATTACTGGCGGCCTCTGGCAATCAAAAGATGACATGCTTTGTAGGCCCTTGGTTCTCTAAGAGAATCATATCAATCCTATTTATGGCCAGATAGCCCACTTGTTAGAAAGTTGTTCTCAAACTGCATTCACATAGACGGTTAGACGATCTATTGGATGTTTATTTTTAGTACTTTATTGGCATGCTTCTATGCGTCTAAGGACCTGGTCCCTTTCCAGGTGTAGACGATCATAATTATTCTCAAGAACGCAGATCCAGACTTGCTACTTATATTTTAAAGAGGTCTTCTCTTCGAGCCTTATTGTTTATTAGATGTACTTATTCTGTTTATTTTATATTCTAATTTGGTAGTGAATTTATTTCTAATTGACTATCATCCATTGATACTTCATATTAAGATTTAGTTACATAGTTATTGGTTATTTATTTCTTTATGATTTTTGTGGATGAGATTTAGAGTTATGTCCTGTGACTTGTGATAGTTTATACCATTTATGAATTATTGTTCATAATACAGCGTACGCAGGTGTTATAGTTTTTATATATTGGATTTGCCATATACATGTGGCTGATATGCTTACGTGTTCCTAGTCCTACGTATTTTGGGACTGGGGTATGACATATTTTTGTGGTGGCCCATGCAGGTCGAGAGTATATTATCTTGGTTACGTTACTGTACCAAGCAAGCCTGCAAATAAGATTAGAGTATAGGATCTCATCCACATTTGATTATAACTCATCTTTCTTCCAATCTGTTCTATTTAAATAATTGTATCCTGCTTGATTTTTATACTTCCCTAATAGTTACTTGAGTATAGTCTTCTGCTATAATATAGGAATCCTTGTTGTTAGGATAATAATTAGGGTAACTTACCTACTAAGAATACCACTATAATATTGGCACATCACTAAGTTTAGAATACTTAATGAACACTAGCATCCCTCATCTGCAGATTAATTGACCACTATCCCTTGATATATTTATGAAGGACTTGTGAGTAGTATGGACACTAATAAGGTTAGTTATAAATTTGACCATATTATTTGACCCTAGTATTGAGGACCAATAGAAATCCAATGTTGAATATTAGGACTAAACCTAACTTCCATAGTGAGATAGTATTAGAGATCTATAAATTTAGCTTATTGTCTTAATATTAGCAGAACAATACCTTAGGAAGCCAAGAGAAATGAATATAATATTTTTCTTGATCATACCTCAAACACAGAGATTAGCATACCACATTTCCTTAGGAAACAATGATATTATCATGAGTCTCTCTATTTAATTTTATATCTTGTTCCTCCAAAATCTTAACGCTCGCTAATTATGCGATAACTAAAATATTCATTCATCTTTCAATTTGTGCCACCTAACCCTTCTGATTGTAGGCCAAGTAATTTATTTTATTTTAGGATATATATAGTTTACTAGGATTTTAGTTGTTAATCTTGAATCTTAAAATTATGTACTTAGTAGTTAAAACTTAATAATTTGAGTTGCTCATTTAGATTATGATCTTATGATTATCTTTTAGTTTCAAATCCTGTAATCTGTTCCACCTATCCTCATATAGGCTATACCCTCCTTAACTTGAGAGCCAATAACTTCTCTATTCTTAATATTAACACTTTGTTTTATAAGAACTATGATTAAGACTTAAGATGACCATTACCTATGGAGTTTTATAATGCAATATGATACCCTAATAAGTACTAAGATCTTTTTCTCGTATACCCTAACAAGGGTTTCTACTTATTTACAAGGACAAGGTTATTTTGTAGAATTTTCTTAAGGTAGTTACAGTATTAGTTTATTCTTTTAAGTTGGATAGTATGACTTACAACATAGTATAACATAGCCTTTTTGACTCATTAATGAAGTGTAATTGAATAACATTAACTATATTCTAGCATAAGACGATTATGTTTATCCAGATTGTAGAACTTAGAGGCCATACCCCTATTGGGTCGACTAGAGACTTAGACAAGGAGTTAGTATGGCACCTGTAGAGGCACAACACCGGACGAGTCTTATTTTCTTGGTGAACTTGAATTATTTTGTATCTTTTTTCATCATAATCTAGCGTACTTATATTTTTTGGACTACCTCGACTTATGCTGTTATTATAGCCTAGTTTTGCAAGCTTATTTTTTATCGAGCTTGATCATGATATATGTATTATTGGATATATACACTAATACATTGTCTATTTAGAATTAGTGTATTATGGTCTGATCAATCTTAGTGCGCCTGGTTCTCTCTTCGCATGAATACTTTACGTAGATTAAGATATAATTGAATCAGCTTGGTAGACGAATATACTTGCCCTCTAGACATGTTCGAATATATCGTATCGGTTATATAACTGTTCTGATATGAACATGCGAATAAGAATTTACCAAAATAGGATTTCAATCCACAATTACCGTGGTAACTCTCATTTGAATTCTTTAATCGCCTTGATCCCCATACTTGTATTCGATCACCTCCTCTTTGAATTCTTTATTGTTGTTTTCCTTCTTCCCCTATTTCGAAAAGATGAACGCTCGTGCTTGGTATAAGTTTGATACACAGAGAGTACTAGATATACCTCATAGGCCAATCACATTACTTGATGACTAGTTTTGTAATTAAGGGCATATTATATGTGATATATTTGGCGTTAAAATTTTTAAGGATTGAATAACATGATTAAATAATTTAAGAAAGTTTTTCTTAAATATATAGCCTTATGTGATAGATGGGTAAATTCTAAGTTGGATAGAAGTTGCATTGTCAACTTGAAGTAAATTTTTTTTTAGATTGTGATCAAGTAAGATTAGATTGAGAGATTTAATTCATTTTAATTTTGGAATATTTTGAAGAATGATTAAGATGATGAGGATTTAATAAATTTTAAAATATTGATATTGCGGACCAAATATTTATACTTTGAGTACATGATTTAAATTTTGAATATTAAATGTTGAATCAATAATTTAAATCTTGAGAAAAATAAATAGAACTCTAAACATGAACATTAGTGGATTGAGTTTAAAATTTTATAATTTGATGATTTGAATTAAAAGTTGAATGTTGATTGTTGGCTCATCTATATGAAATATTCAGGATGGAAATTGAGTTTAAAATTTGAAGAGTACAAAATTCTTAAGTTGAGAATATGAATAAAATTTGGTTAGAATTGTTTATTATTCAAAATCTACAGGAGATTAAGATAGTTGAGGAACGTAATATAAAATTTAATATGGGTTATTTAAATCTTGAAGATGCTAAATGTATTTGACTTAAAATTGGATGCTGATAATTTAAAAATCGAGAAGAGATTACGATAGGTTAAATCTTTATTTAAACGGTGGTTATTTTAATTTTGAAGTGATTGCGAAGTATTTGAATATATTTTGTTATTTAAATTTCTGGAAGAGATTGCGATAGGCTTGTCTTATATACGATTGTGAAGGATTTAGCAAATCATGTTTTATTTTTAATTTTGAGGACAAAATTCTTGTAAGTTGGGTAGATTGTAAACCCACTCACCCAAAATAGATATTTTGTGTGTATTTTATATTATTATATTTATTATAGTTATTAAATTTCTTTAGAGTATTTTCTTAATTAATTTGAAAATAATTTTTTTGATATATTTACTTATATAAATATTTATTTAAAATCATTTTTAGGCTATCTTAGATTTTTGGAGATTTTTCTAGAATTTTTGATAATTAAAACCTAGGAAACATAAATTTCTAGGATTTTCATGATTTACTATGAGACCATACTTGAATATTATTACTACCAAACATTTATTTTAGAGTTAAAATATTTAAATATATTTTTCTTTAATTTATTTAAAATTTTAAGGAATTATTGGATTTTTGAAATTATTGAGGATTTATTTGGATATATATATAGATGCTAATTTAGTGTTAATAGATATTAATAAGATTATATATAAATTATTTATATTATCTTTAATTCTATTTAATATTATAAATTATTGAGATAAATTTAAACTATATTTTAAATCCTAAGCCTAGTAGGAAAGCAACTTCATGCATATCCTATCCTTATTTGAACTGATTATAATCCTATCCAAATTAGCTAATCCTAGTCGTATTCAATTAAGTAGCCTCCACCATTATAAATACCTATTAGACTTACGTAGTAAACTCATCTTTCATATTTTTCTTCCCCAAACTCCTCTCTTTTTCGTCCAAAAATAGTCAAAATTTGTCATAAATTCATCCTTATTTTCTAGTAGTTAAGAGGACTTAAAAAGACGATATCTCCTAGCTTCGGACTCCAAACGCATTCTAATTTTTTTTGTTAGAACCATATCAAGGTTAATTTTCTGAATATATAAATTATTTTAATAATTTAAGAACCTATTTGTCCAAAATATTTCAAAAGTGCCAGCTATCCAAAATCAGACATATTTTCTTATTTTCAAGATATTGGGAGATCCCGAACTCTGAATTATGAGCCGTTTGAAGTTTTGAAAATATGATGTGATAAATTTACATAAAATTATTTTTTTAGAATTTAATATATAAGTTTAATCTATTGTAAAATTTATACAACTTAGACGTAAATAGAAAACTACCGAAAACTGTCATCTGTGCGTCCTGGTGGCCATAACTCTTTACCGACTTATGATTTTATGAAACTGTCAATTCCAATATTTATATAGCATTAAAATCTATAGAATTCCATAAACAAATATAGGATTTGAATTGGTTGACTTTTTGGTCAACAGATCGCCTCGATTTGTGTGCCATATATCACAAATTCGTAAAATTGATTTTCTTTGGACCAAAATTAGAGTTTAACAATAAAATTAGATTATAATAAGATTAAAAATACTATTTTAGGTTATTTTATTTAGAATTAAAATAGATTAAAATGAAGGAACCTATTCACCCACTTTTGTAGCCTAACTTGTTTAATATATGTGACGGGTAGATCAGACGACGCCTTGAGTTGGAACTTTACTATTTTTTAGAGCAGGCAAGTATACCTTGCCATTGTACTATAATTTATATTCTATATGATGCATGCATTTTATTTCTGACATTTAGTTTATATAGTTTAACTGCTATATAAACTGTGCGTCCAAGGAAACTTGGATGCAACGACGGTGGCGTCGTATTCTATTTTTATTATGTATATACATGAGACATTCTTATGTCTCATTGGCCGTGACACAGCTGTTATATGAGTGTGAGTCTCATGTAGGATACAGACTTGAGTGACAGGTTGACCTCCTGTACGTATAGGTCTTATGAAGGATAGGGATAACTGCCGATAGAAATTACATGATAGGAGACTTGACAGTTATTAGAGGTATTATCATATCATGGATGTGACATGCTTAGAGTACGGGGTGGAAAGAGCAACAAGTACGACATTTGGGCTCCTTTGCACTTTCTTTTTTGTAACCCGTACGCTCCGTCGGAGATACGTGACGGTGATGACCCCTATATTACTGGCGGCCTCTGGCGTTCAAAAGACGACATACTTTGTAGGCCACTGATTCTCTGAGAGGATCATGCCAATCCTATTTATGGCTAGATAGCCCACTTGTTAGAAAGTTATTCTCAAACTGCATTCACATAGACGGTTAGGCGACCTATTGGATGTTTATTTTCAGTACTTTATTGGCATACTTTTATGTATTTTATTATGTCCCTCTGAGGACCTGGTCCCTTTCCAGGTGTAAACGAACATGATTATTCATAGGAGCACAGATCCGGACTTGCTATTTATATTTTAAGGAGGTCTTCTCTTCGAGCGTTATTGTTTATTAGATGTACTTATTCTGTTTATTTTATATTCTAATTTGCTAGTGGATTTATTTCCAATTGAGTATCATCCTTTGATACTTCATATTAAGATTTATTTACATAGTTATTGGTTATTTATTTCTTTATGATTTCTGTGGATGAGATTTAGAGTTATGCCCTGTGACTTTTGATAGTTTATACCACTTGTGAATTATTGTTCATAGTACAGCGTACACAGGTGTTATAGTTTCCATATATTAGAGTTGCCATATACATGCGGCTGGCATGCTTATATATTTCTAGTCCTTCGTATTTTAGGACTGGGACATGACATATTTTTATGGTGGCCTATGCAGGTCGAGAGTATATTGTCTTGATTACGTTACTGTACCAAGCAAGCCTACAAATAAGATTATAGTATAGGATCTCATCCACATTTGACTATGACTCATATTTCTTATAATCCTTTCTATTTAAATAATTGCATCATGCTTGATTCCTGTACTTTCCTAATAGTTTCTTGAGTATAGTCTTCTGCTATAATATAGGAATCCTTATTGTTTGGATGATAATTAGGATAACATACCAACTAAGAATACCACTAGAATATTGGTACATCACTAAGTTTAGAATACCTAATAAACCCTAGCATCCCTTACCTGTAGATTAATTGACCACTATCCCTTGATATAATTATGAAGGAGTTGTGAGTAGAATAGACACTAATAAGGTTAGTTATAAATTTGACCATATTGTTTGACCCTAGTATTGAGAAACCAATAGAAATTCAAGGTTGAATATTAGGACTAAACCTAACTTCCATAGTGAGATAGTATTAGAGATCTATAAATTTAGCTTATTGTCTTAATATTAGCAGAACAATACCTTTGAAAGCCAAGAGGAATGAATATAACATTTTTCTTGATCATACCTCGAACATAGAGATTAGCATACCACCTTTCCTTAGGAAATCATGATATTATTAAGAGTCTCTCTATTTAATTTCATATCTTGTTCCTCCGAAACCTTAACGCTCGCTAATTATGCGACGACTAAAATGTTCATTCATCTTTCAATTCGTGCCACCTAACCTTTCTGATTGTAGGCCAAGTAAATTATTTTATGTTAGGATGTATATAGTTTGCTAGGATTATAGTTGTTAATCTTGAATTTTAAAATTATGTGCTTAGTAGTTAGAACTTGATAGTTTGAGTTGCTCATTTAGATTATGATCTTATGATTATCCTTTAGTTTCAAATCTAGTAATCTGTTCCACCTATCTCCATATAGGTTATACCCTCCTTAACTTGAGAGCCAGTAACTTCTCTATTCTTAATATTAACACTTTGTTCTATAAGAACTATGATTAAGACTTAAGATGACCATTACCTATGGAGTTTTATAATGCAATAGGATACCCTAATAAGTACCAAGATCTTTTTCTCGTATACCCTAACAAGAGTTTCTACTTATTTACAAAGACAAGATTATTTTGTAGAATTCCCTCAAGGTAGTTATAGTATTAGTTTATTCTTTTAAGTTGGGTAGTATGCCTCACAACATAGTATCAAATAGTCTTTTTGACTCATTAATGAAGTATAATTGAATAAAATTAACTATAAGCTAGCATAAGACGATATTTTTTATCCAAACTGTAGAACTTAGAGGCCATACTCCCATTGGGTCGACTAAAGACTTTGACAAGGAGTTAGTATGGCACATGTAGAGGCACAACACCGGACGAGTCTCATCTTCTTGGTGAACTTTAATTATTTTGTATCTTCTTTCATCATAATCCAGCGTACTTATATTTTTTGGACTACCTCGACTTATGCTGTTATTATAGCCTAGTTTTGCAAGCTTATTCTTTTATCGAGCTTGATCATGATATATGTATTATTGGGTATACACACTAATACATTGTTTATTTAGAATTAGTGTATTATGGCCTGATCAATCTTAGTGCGCTTGGTTCTCTCTTCGCATGACAACTTTACGTGAATTGAGATATAGTTGACTCGGCTTGTTAGCCGAATATACTTGCCCTCTAGATATGTTCGAGCATATTGTATCAGTTGTATAACTGTTTTAATATGAACATGCGAATAAAAATTTACCAAAATAGGATTTTAATCCACAACTGCCTTGGTAACTCCCTTTTGAATTCTTTAATTGTCTTGATCCCCGTGCTTATATTCGATCACCTCCTCCCTGAATTCTTTATTATTGTTTTTTGTCTTTCCCTCTTTCGGAAAGATGAACGCTTGTGCTTGGTATAAGTTTGATATACAGAGAGTACTAGATATACCTCATAGGCCAATCACATTACTTGATGACTATTTTCGTAATTAAGGGCATATCATATGTGATATATTTGGTGTTAAAATTTTTGAGGATTGAATAACATGATTAAATAATCTGAGAAAGTTTTTCTTAAATGTATAGCCTAATGTGATAGATGGATAAATTCTAAGTTGGATAAAAGTTGCATTGTCAACTTGAAGTAAATTTTTTTTTAGATTGTGATCAAGTAAGATTAGATTGAGAGATTTAAGTCATTTTAATTTTAAAATTTTTTGAAGAATGATTAAGATGATGAGGATTTAATAAATTTTGAAATCTTGATATTGTGGACCAAATATTTATACTTTGAGCACATGATTTAAATTTCAAAAATTGAAGGTTAAATCAACGATTTAAATCTTGAGAAAAATAAATAGAACTCTAAACATGAACATTGGTGGATTGAGTTCAAAATTTTATAATTTGATGATTTGAATTAAAAGTTGAATGTTGATTGTTGGGATGGAAATTGAGTTTAAAATTTGAATAGTACAAAATTCTTAGGTTGAGAATATGAATAAGATTTGATTAGAATTATTTATTATTCAAAATCTACAGGAGATTAAGATAGTTGAGGATCGTGATATAAAATTTAATGTAGATTATTTAAATCTTGAAGATGTTAAATAGGTTTGACTTAAAATTGGATGCTGATAATTTAAAAATCGGAAAGAGATCGATAGGTTAAATTTTAATTTAAATAGTGGTTATTTTAATTTTGAAGTGATTGTGATAGATTTAAATATTTTTATTATTTAAATTTTTGGAAGAGATTGCGATAGACTTGCCTTATATACGATTGTGAAAGATTTAGCAAATCTTGCCTTATTTTTAATTTTGAGGACGAAATTCTTGTAAGTTGGGTAGATTATAAACTCCCTCACCCAAAATAGATATTTTGTATATATTTTATATTATTATATTTATCATAGATGTTGAATTTCTTTAGAGTATTCTTTTAGTTAATTTGAAAATAAATTTTTTGATATATTTACTTATATAAATATTTATTTAGAATTATTTTTAGGCTATCTTAAATTTTTGGAGATTTTTCTAGAATTTTTGGCAATTAAAACCTAGGAAACATAAATTTCTAGGACTTCCATGATTTACTATAAGACCATACTTGAATGTTGTTACTACTAAACATTTATTTTAGAGTTAAAATTTTTAAATATATTTTTCTGTAATTTATTTAAAATTTTAAGAAATTATTGGATTTTTAAAATTATTGAGGATTTATTTGGATATATATATAGATGCTAATTTAGTGTTAATAGATATTAATAAAATTATATATAAATTATTTGTATTATCTTTAATTCTATTTAATATTATAAATTATTGAGATAAATTTAAACTATATTTTCAATTAATTTAAATTCTGAGCCTACTAGGAAAGCAAAGTCATGCATATCCTATCCTTATTTAAACTTATTCTAATCCTACCAAATTAACCAATCCTAGTTGTATTGAATTAAGTAGTCTCCACCATTATAAATACCTATTAGATGTATGGAATAAACTCATCTTTCATTTTTTTTTCTCCAAACTCCTCTCTTTTTTGTCCAAAAATTGTCAAATTCGTCATAAATTCAGCCTCATTTTTTAGTAGTTATGACGACTTAAAAAGACGATATCTCCTAGCTCCGGACTTCAAACGTGTTTCAGTTTTTTGTTAGAACCATATCAATGTTAGTTTTCTGAATATATAAATTATTTTAATAATTTAAGAATCTATTTTTTTAGAATATTCTGAAAGTGCCAGCTATCCAAAATCAGACGTATTTTCGTATTTTTGAGATTTTGAGAGATCCCGAACTCAAAATTTTGAGCCGTTTAAAATTTCAAAAATCTGACATGATAAACTTATATAAAATTATTTTTCCAGAATTTAATATGCAAGTTTAATCTATTATAAAATTTATGAAATGTAGACATAAATAGAAAACCACAAAAATTATCATCTGTGCGTCCTTGTGGCCATAACTCTTTACCGACTTGTGATTTTATAAAACTGTCGATTCTAGCATTCATGTAACATTAAAATCTATATGATTCCACAAAAAAATCTAGGATTTGAGTTGGTTGACTTTTTGATCAACGGATCGCCTCGATTTGGTGCCACAGATCACAAATCCATAAAGTTGACTTTCTTTGGACCAAAATTAGAGTTTAACAATAAAATCAGATTATAATAAGATTAAAATACTATTTTAGGTTATTTTATTCAGAATTAAAATAGATTAAAATGGAGGAACCTATTCACCCACTTTTGTAACCTAATTTATTTAATTTATGTGACGGGTAGATCGGACGACGCCTTGAGTTGTGACTTCATTCTTTTTCAGAGTAGGCAAGTATACCTTGCCATTATACTATAATTTATATTACATATAATGCATGCATTTTATTTCTGTCATTTAGTTTATATATTTTAAATGCTATATAAACTGTGCGTCCAAGAAAACTTGGGTACAATGACGGTGGCATCGTATTCTATTTTTATTATGTATATGTATGTGACCTAGTTTATGAGACCACCCTATTATCATAAGGCATTCTTAGGTCTCATTGGTCGTGAAATAGTTGTTACACGAGTGTGAGTCTCATGTAGGACATGGACTTGCGTGACAGGTTGGCCTCATGTACGTATAGGTCGTACGACGGATAGGTATAACTATCGATAAAAATTGCATGATAGGAGACTTGGAAGTTATTAGAGGTATTATCGTGTTATGGATATAACATACTTAGAGCACGGGGTAGGGAGAACAACAAGTACGATATTTGGGCTCCTTTGCACTTTTCTTTTTGTAACCCGTACGCTCCGTCGGAGATAAGTGGCGGTGATGACCCCTATATTACTGGCGGCCTTTGGCGTTAAAAAGACGATATGCTTTGTAGTCCCCTGATTCTCTGAGAGAATCATGCTAATCCTATTTATGGCCAGATAGCCCACTTGTTAGAAAGTTATTCTCAAACTGTATTCACATAGACGGTTAGGAGACCCATTATATGTTTATTTTTAGTACTTTATTGGCATGCATCTATGTATCTTGTTATGTTCCTCTGAGGAACTTGTCCCTTTCCAAGTATAGACGATCATGATTATTCTCAGGAGCGCAGATCCGGACTTGCTATTATATTTTAAGAAGATATTCTCTTCGAGCTTTATTGTTTATTAGATGTACTTATTCTGTTTATTTTATATTCTAGTTTGGTAGTGGATTTATTTTCACCCGACTATCATCCTTTGATACTTCATATTGAGATTTAGTTACATAGTTATTGGTTATTTATTTATTTATAATTTCTTTGGATGAGATTTAGAGTTATGCCCTGTGACTTGTGATAGTTTATACTACTTGTGAATTATTGTTCATAATACATCGTACGCAGGTGTTATGGTTTTTATATATTGGAGTTGCCATATATATGCGGCTGACATGCTTACGTGTTTCTAGTCCTACGTATTTTGGGACTGGGGCATGACAATACTATAAAGATATATAATCAGCATATGGAACTAACTGCCAATGAATGGATATATGTCAATGCTAGAAATAAATATACTAGAAATAAAAGAATAGGAATTCTGGCTAAGTGTCGTAAAATATCAGTTTGCTATGTGATCGACTTGGGACTAGATCAGGCTTGTTATATATAATTGGCTATGATACATGTGATATCAGGCTAATCATCTAGTTAGCTATGATACGAACAATAGTTAGGATAATCATATATTACAGGCTATGAGGCATGTAAATGGTCAGGCTATACCCTACGTGATATGTGGGGTGAGCTATGATGCATGTAAAGTGGGATATGATCACAAAACTTGCCAAAATTTTCCCGTCCCCAGCTAGTATGATGGATTTCAGTCACGACTCCTCATGATAGGTATCTATGATACTAGCCCATGTATTCGCTGTGTCAGAATCAAGTATACACTACAACTAGAATTATAGTAATGATCAAAATAATAAAAACTGTCAGAGAATGTACTCGCCTGTAGTCCTGAGCAAATGATACAAAATGGTGTCCAAATTGGTGTCGCACAGACCTATATATGAATTATCAAGTCAATTGGGTGTATTGAAGAGATAATATGCTAAATGAGTAAAAAAAAAAATTCTAGGTCACTAGGTCAACCTTAGTCAAACTAGTCAAACTAAAGCCATACACAAGTTTCTAGGTCCACACTAAGTTAATGAGTCCATATTGGTCACTAACTAGTTACTATATTGTATTATCTATACGAACTATTTACACTAGGTAATAGGTTATTATATACTAATTATCGATATCTAACTAGACTAACTCTTAATACTAAGTATTCTAGCTAATTTAGTAATTATTAGTTAATGCTAGTTATTACCTTAACTAGTACTATACCACCTATCTCTTTACCTGATACTTAGTTAAATATCCTTGATACCTTGAATGAATTCTTAACTTACTACCTCAACTCTTATATACACCAAGCCATCCAATATAATCCACTGCAGTGTGTTCCCTCTGATACACACTAATTAGTGTGTTTATACTGATACACCCTGATACTTACCTACAAATCCATGGTGATCTTACCACAAATGCTAAGCCACCAAATACTCTTCCCTCTGTTCTCAGTTGGGAACAACACCTTACTAATATCACCACAAAATTCTGGAACCAATACACACACACACACACACACACACACACACACACACACACACACACACACACACACACACATTCTCTATCAGTCCTAACTCAAGTTTCCAATATTGATACATTTAAGTATCATTACTTATGATACATAGGGACACCCAATTGCAGACAAGTACTGATATACCTAACTATTACTACATCTAAAACATGCTTAATAGCTGCTACACACATAGGCACACACACATACTCACCTCTATATCAACACATACACACACACACATATGCACTTCACACCAATATAACACACACACAGGTCTGAACTATTTCCCCGAACTAATTCCCTCAACTAACCACTCAAGAGTTGCTACTGCAGCTCATCTAACTTCCCTTAAATCTACAGACCTGCACTTCAAGACTTGATGCCTACTGCTACTGTGACCACTTACTGCTCGATCCCTCTTCCCTTACACTATCTAATGCAATAATGTTGCAACTGCACTTTTAAGATCGACGCCTAAATCTACACTGGTATCTCATGAAGGTACTACAACTGCTATTCTCCGGACCATTCCCAGTTTCCCCCTATCCTTAACTTCCTATTGTGTGATACGCACTGCAATCTACAACAAAATATTGCTGTTAAGAATCTAACATCTCCCCTCCCTTCCTAACTGATGCCTAACAACTCTGAACACCATACCCGATACTTAATCTAATCTCATATTTACTATCCCTATTGACACATAGACACTTACTGAAACCAATATACCTGTCTTCACTGATACATAGAGAACCATCACTCGATCCTCACCTCTAGTCCAACCTGGACCACAACCCGATCATCAACTACCCTAACTTGATACCACCAGCAGGTAAGACCTCACACCCTATTGTAGACTCGGCTTCTATTTTCAAATTGCTGCACTTCATAACTATCATCGAGTCCATACCCCTCAAACAATAATGGTATCAGCTATCACCCATGACCACAACCAATAGCAGCAACTGCTAATGCAATTATTGCTGCTACTGATACACACTGACACCGATACCCTCTGCCCAAATTGTGGCAACTGACTTATCACTGATACTTGCCTGATACACACCACATAATTCTATAGTCTAAGACCAACACCAACACTGTCTACTAATACACTAGTAACATCAACAACCACCACTCTATATTAGACATTAGATCAAATACCTAGGGTGCACTAATCAAGATACTCTTATAGTGTCATGATACCCCTCAATCAATATGCCAAAACCCTAATATACAATAAATACTAAATTATACCTATTAAATATAACTATATACATCTAATATAACTAGTTACAATAAACTATAGAGTGGAAAATTCACTCTTAAACACAAAACCCCAAATATATACACAACTTCATGAAGAAACACCATGGAAACAAATATAGACTAATTTCTCTCCCCTAGTAGCTATCCCTAAACCATGGGTGGGCTCCTAATGGCAAAAAAAAAAAAAAAAAAATTTAAAGGAGATATTTCAGGTTCTCACCTATTGGGAGTTAGATTTCTAATGTAAACTTTTTCTTCTCCAAGGCTCCTTGTGACTTAAACTTCTAGGCTTCTTAGATGAGGGAAATGAGAGGGTTTGGGGTTTAAAATTCTGAAATTTGGTGGAGGAAAGTTTGGGAAAGAGCTATTTCTAGGGAAATAAAAGGTTTGGGGAAGAGCTATTTTTAGGGTTTCTTCATGAGTTATGAAGAACTAGAGGGAGGCTCCCTCTCCCTATATAGGGCCAGCCACACCTAGGGCTTTAGGGTTTTAATGCATAAGGTCTTCAATGCCCCTATGGTTAATCATGAAGTGTTACTTAATTTTGGGGTTTTCATTCCTAATAAGGGGTCTAACTAGATTCTAATTTTAAAAAAGGATAGAGATTATTCTAGTAGGTTCAAATATCTAGTTTAAAGCAAAGTCCATGGCCACATCAAGTCTAGTCCACTAACCCTTATCATTATTAATAATAATATAATATATTTTACATATCATGCAACTATTAACACATTATATATAGAGATATTAAAATGACAACAATGCCCCTACTCTAGAAATATGGTAGTAACACTGCCTGACCACATGATCCCTCATCTGCAATCTCACTTTAGGATGGTATTGCACACAGGAAGCAACACTTGCAAAGACTCAACTATACCCTACACTCCATATGTCACTGAACCCAAGCACTACGTCTACACATACACATACACACACATCAAACATCTACTCAACCCAAAGCCCGTGCAACCAACTGCCCACAAACCCCACTGCTCACAAGGAAACTGGACACTCTCCACACCAAGAACACCACACAGTGCATACACCCCATGCCCACTAGAAACTCGGGCGCATCACAGTCACCTCCCACTTGCACTCATGTGTACTCCAAGCACATATACACTTCAATACACTAATGCACACCACAACTAAATAATTTATATATATATATATATATATATATATATATATATATATATATATATATATATATATATATATATATATATATATATCACCAATAATGTTAAGTGTACATAATACATACCCTAGTAGTCATTTTCTCTCATACTTTAAGGACACCTATAGGATACTCTCTTTTAGTGTCATGACACTCTATCCATCTAATGCTAAATTCTTCCAATATACAACTAATGGTATATACACATATTACATATATTTATATATATCTAATATGATTAGTTATAATGAACAATAGAGGAAAAAAATTATTCTTAAACACAAAACCTTAAATGTGAACACAAGTTCATGAAGAAACACCATAGAAACCAATAAAGACTCATTCTCTCCCCTTGTGGCTATTTCTATACCATGGGTGTGCTCCTAATGGTCAATAAAACAAATAAAATAGAATTTAAAAGAGAGATTTCAGAATTTTACCTCTTGAGAGATGGATTTCCAATGCAAAGTCAAGGGTTTTCTAGCCAATCTTCCTCTTATCCAAAGCTCCTTGTGTCCTAAGCTTCTAGGCTTCTTAGATGAGGGAAAAATGAGAGGGATTAGGGTTTAATTTCTAAATTTAGTGGAGGAATGAAGGGTTTTGGAGAGGAACTAAATCTAGGGTTTTTCATGAATAATGAATGCACTTGAAGGACTCTCCTATATAGGGTCGGCCACTTATGGACCTAGGGCTAGCAAATGCATAAAGTCCCATTTTCCCTCAATGATTTTATGAAGAATTTTCCAATAAGTGGGGTTTTCATTCCAAATAAGGGTTTACTAATTTTTAATTAAAAGAAACGGGATTAACTAGTGGGTCCAAAATGTCTAGTCTAAGATTGAGTCTAAAGGTCACATCAAGTCAAGCCCACTAACCAATATCATTAATACTAATAATATAACATATTATACATATCATGTAACTATAAATACTATATATATAAATATTGTAAATAAAAACAATGCCCCTCCTCTAGAAATATGGTAGTGACAGCAACTCCGTGCCTGATGGAGTTATCACGATGGAGGCAGTCAAAATTAGCTTATTGAACGAGGAGATCCAGCGTAAACAAGTGGAATCATCGTAGGAGTCCGCTCTGGTGGCTTCTTACGAGAAGGGAAGACCCAAGTCACAAGCGAGGATATGGTAGAGTTCTCGGAATCTTGCGACTGTGGACTGTAAGGAGGGCTGCTATCACTGTGGCAAAAGAGGTCATATCAAGAGAAACTGTATGAAGCTCAAAGATGAAAAGGCTAAAGGCATGAATGATTAAGAGGATCTTATGGCTATGGAAGATCTCATCATCGCAGTAACTGACGCAAAAAAACCTTATAGCATACGTCATGATGGCAATTGGGTCATGGACATGGGGGCGTCGTATCATGCCACTCCATATAGAAGGATCTTCATGTCATACCACGACTGCAGGTTTGGACGTGTGAAGATGGACAACAAGAGAATGACTACAGTTGTAGGCATCGGTGATGTGCACTTGACAACAGAGCTTGGTGAGAAGCTCGTTCTCAAAGATACGCGATATTCCGAGTTTGTGCTCTAACTTGGTTTCAGTATGGAGGCTGGCGGACGATGGCTATCGTAGTTTCTTTGGGGACAAAGATTGGATGCTTACAAAGGGTTTCCAACAGCTGGCTCAAGGAGTTTATGTTGTGGCATGTACCAGCTCAAGCCGCTGAGTTGTACAAGCAGGTCATAAACATCAGATGGAGGCTCGAGAGGTATTCAACATGAGTTAGATCATTGGAAACTTGCTGAGGAGGGCTTCAAGATACTTTGAGGATTACGGAGGATTTGGTTCATCGAGACAAAGCGACGAATGGTGATAAACCAAAAATTAAGAGTAAGTATGTCGGTCTCATGACAATTGGTCGATCTCCAGGTAGGGTTGCTTCATGGATCCAATTTTGGCTACAAGTAGTTTGCCAAAGCTTCAAGGAATGAATTGGTTTCAGCAGTTCAAGGCCAGGGAGGAGATAAAGGTTTGCAGCAAACTCAATCTCAGGTGAGAGCGTCACCATTCACACTGTTTTGGAGGAGCTGTGGGTCATCGATGACATACACAGTATGTGATGTTCTGTTCGAGGATACATGTTAAGGGTGGAACTTCAAGTTTGGACCCGAAGGTGGAAAGATTCAGGCGTTCGAATCTCGGAAGAATTGTACTGTCCGCTTGATTGGGCCAGTCAAGAATGAAGAAGCTTGTCAGAACGTTAACATATTTCGGTGAAAGATAGAAGTTGGGGACAGGCAGCCAAGACTAACGGTAAGACTGATAGTCATAAACTTTGGTCTCAGCCGTCTCATTGATGTATGCAAGATCCTAGTAGTATTGAAGGTGCTACGCATGGTAGCTAGCGTCTATGTGACGGTCGAGAAGCTAGAGACGAAGGAAGATGCAAAGTAATTCGGAGGATCGGAGATCAGGGGCATGGGGGAGCAGGAACTCTATCATAGGGCGACAACCATAGAGTCCAGTTGTGAAGCCATGAGGTCAACACCCTCTCATCAGATTGGAGGGAGAGATTGAATGGGTCCAGTCTAGATTTGGTGAATTTTGGAGCCAAAATATTGTCAAAGAGTTGATTTGATATAATTTAGAAATCTAATTAAACGTAAGATTTAATTAGATTTCAAATTTGTATCCAATATTTAATTTGATCATATTTGGACATCCATAATTGATGTTTGGCTATTTTAGGTGAAATATGATTCTTATTTTAAGGTTTTCTATTTAGAAAATTTTATTATGACCTAAAATATGATTTCTCATCTTATAAATATAGGAGGAGGGTGGATGCACAAAGGATAGCACAATGTAGAGATTCGGGGTGCTCGTCCACAGAAAATCTAAGATAACGCCCATACTTTTCTCTTAGGGCTTCGCCATCCAAGACAAAAGGAAGAAGAAGATCAAATCGGGGAGTCGTCAACTTTGGTTAGGGAAATTGCTACGGGTTGGTGAGTGATTTTATTTGTAATATCTTATTTTTTTCTTGAGTGTGGTGAGAGGGTTGAACCTATTAGGGCAAAGAGTTTCTACATTAGTTTTGTCAATATTATAATTTCACATGAGTTATAAAGTTTAGAATTTGTCCAGGTGACGCAGTCACTGCCATATACTTGTCTTTATCTATTCTTGGTGTTCGTTAGACAGGAGTTGGTTATATTAGGTGGGTTGGCCTAAAGTTTTTGCTGCGAGCACTCTCAGACACGGTGTCAGAACGTTTGCAGGACATGTCCGATTCCCAACATCTGTTATAACAGAGCCCAAGGTTATGGGGCTGGTTTGAGCGGCTCTAATTTGTTCGAGACAGTTGGTGGCGAACGTTCATAGATTATACAAGCTCTTCTTAAGATGGAGTAGGAGCATCAGCTGCACAAATTGGCTTTAAAGCTGGATCTAATGAGTCAAAGTTAGAGCAAAATGTTGTGGTTGGCACACAATGGTAGTGTGGATGAACGTGTCATATTTAGTTTTGTGGTCGAACAGATCGAGATGACAATATGTTGATCTCCTGGGTGCTCGATTAGTGGGAACAAATAAAGGTAGCCGAAGTGTGCTAAGGTTGTTCGGTTAGAGAAAATGAGCAACGGTAGCCTGCTCGGCTAGCAGGAACGAGCAAAGGTAGGCGGAGTGTGTTAAGGTTGTTCGGCTAGCAAAAATGAGCTAAGGTGGAGATTGTTGGATTTGTATCTCGTTTCTGGTTGAACGCTCAATGGAGAGTGACAATGGAGTTGGGAATTTAGTCCCACATCGGATAGGAGGTGGGATTACAAGGTGTTGATAATTGGGATTAGTTCAGGCCTTACATGAGAATTTCCTTTTAAGGCATATTGATCCAATCCAATATCGCACCTCATGGGCCAACTCCGGTTTGGGTCACACCTCATTCCCAACAGAATAAAACATGCATGAGATGCTAGGGAATATGCTATTTTGTTAGCATTTGTAGGGGCATAGCCGAAAGAAATATCATATCTGTTGTTCAATGCTGCTCGACTTTCTTCGATAGCATATTGAGCACGCCATAGGATGTCCATCTTTAGATGATTAATTGAATCAACAAGGGTCATGCAATCACCTTCGATGATAACACAGGCCACTCCCTTCCTGCTGCAAACTACCAAAGCTAGGTGAATACTCATTGCTTCTACTTCCAGTGTCATGCCTCCAGCTTAGTATTTGGATAAAGCCCCATAGAAATGGCCCTCTACATCTCTAACAATTGCAGCTGGCGCCATTCTGTCATCAAGAAATGGGCCATCATAGTTGATTTTCCAAGTGCCAAGTGGTGGGAGGACTCCACATTACATTCGTACGAGAATTGGGCTGAGAATCAGAGAAGTGAATGGTGCCTAAGTTGTCGGCCTCATACTTGTCCCACAGTCTGTGTGCATCTTCGATGATATTCCTTATGCAGATAGGTTTTTGTTAAAAAAATTGCTTCATTCCTAGTCTTCCAGATCATCCACATAAGATATAGACTTGAAGACACAGTATCACAAATCCCTTATTCTAGAATATTCGTGTTAAAACTGGTGACAGTGGACTGTGGTTGCATGTACTTGGTGATCTCATGTATCCCACGCCTGGAAGGACCTGAAATTGGATAATGAAGTAGAAGGTGATCAAGAGTTTTGATGTTTATCTGACATAGGGAACATGTTGGATTCATAGTGTAAATACGCTTGTAAATATTAGCATTAGCAGGTAGGGAGTTTGTAAGAGCTCTCCATACAAAAATGAGCACACGAGGACATGTATGATGAAGCTTCCAAAGATTCTTGAAACCAGAAAGATCATCTGGGCTTTGAATTCGATTTGCTTTCACATGAATTAATCTGTAAACGGACTTGGTATTCAGAATATACCATTCTTAATGTGTATCCATGTTACTTGATATGTTCTACTTGCAGCAGATATTAGAATTTTGGTGATGGCAGAAACTTTATATGGAGGAAAGGGAAGGAGAATCAAATTATATTTCCATCTGAAAGTATCGTGATTGATGAGGTCACTTACGACTTGAACATTTTGATGAGCATATTGATATCCAGATACCATGAAATTGGCAAGGAAGGAGCCCATGGATCTTTCCATATGTTGAAGCTGGTGCCATCCCCAACCGACCGGAGAACGTTGTTAAAGAGATGGTTTCTGCTGTAGAGAATACTAGACCAAATGTAGGAAGATGAAGCTAATATTTAAGCCGACCAAAAAATGGTAGATGAGAGATATTTTCTCTTTAGAGGGTTACACTAAACCGAAGTTGAGTTCTTAAGGAACCGCCAAGCAAGTTTGGCTAGCAAAGCCATATTAGTAATATGAGGATCCCTGATTTCCAAGCTACCTTAGAGCTTAGCTTTAGTGAAACTCGACCATGCTTTGATGTCACGACCCGCATCCGGTATGGGGGCACCAGTACGTGGGTACGTCAAGCCTACGTCGCAGCATCGACGATAGAATTCTGTCTAGGTCAACAATATTATCTAATCATCTCACACAATAATATATAAACCTGTCAATTTTATCTCGACTCCTTACGGAGGATAATATGATAATGATGTATAATACTCAATCACAATAATCTATAAGGAAGAAGATGGCATGATATGATATAAGCAAGAAAAGGCACAAAGTCACAAGTCGAGAAATAGCTACAATAAAAGTCTCAACAATAGGAGTCTAACAAATCAATATAAGTCTAGAATATCAACTAAATCTCAGATGACTAAGAGCTAGAGACAAATCTAGTACAAATGATAAGTAATGAAACTATGGTATCTAGTGACACGGGCTAGTCCTCCTGGTAATTACTTCTGAATGTCAGGGCCTATGGTGGCCACTTCCTCCTGTGGTTCGTAATATGTTTGACACCACTCCTCTAAGTTATCGTCTATAAAATATATCCAGTCAGGATTGGAGCGAAGTACAACCCAATAGTTGTTCCATTTAATTGGCAAGTACTATAAAATAGTAAATAGTGATGTAATACTGTAAACCCCCTGATTTTCAAGAATTTTAAAATTTGGATTTTTCACAATTTTCTGGAATTTTCTGGGATTTATCGTAATTAAATTCTGGGTTTAAATTATTAAATGATTTTTAAATAATAATAAACAATATTAAAATATTATGAAAATAATATTTTTGGGTGTAAAATGCAAAACTGGCTTAGGGTAATTTTCTGGGAATTTATTGGGCCCCGGACCTACTTTTAAATCACCTAAGGATAATTATTTATTTATTATTTATTTATTTAATTATATAAAACCCTGAAACCGAAGCCCAAACCCTAGCCCAATCGGCCCAAGGCCCAGCCCATTGGGCTAACGGGTCGGGTCGGGTCTGCCCGGCCCGACCCGCACCCGAACCCAAACCCGCTTCTCCCCCAGCTCCCCTCCCCGCACGACCCGCTCCGGCCCCCGCTTCCCGTGCCGCCGCCGCCAAGCCACGCCGGTCACGCGCCCCGCCGGCTCCGCACGGCCCCGCGCCCACGTCGACGGCCTCCCTCGGCCGCCCCCTCGCCTCTTCCCCCTATATAACCCCCCTAACTTCGGTCACCTCCTCCCTCATCTCCCCGCTGCCCCCACCGGAACCCTAGCCGGCCGTCGCCCCCGTCCACCACTCTCGCCGCCACCGGCCCTGCGCCACCGCCCGTCTCCGCCCAGCCCTCCTCCCTCCGCCTCGAGCCTCTGCCCTAGCCGCCTGCCGCAGCTCCCAATCGACCCCGGAACCCTAGCCGAGCGCCACCCGGCCGCCCTGAGCCTCCCCGAGCCTCCGCCGTGTCCGCCGAGCAGACCTGACCCGGATATGGCATCCCCTGACCCGGACACAGCGGAAACCCTAGGGTGAACAGTACCCTGACACGTGTCAAACACGTGTCGGACACGGAAAATTTGGGTTTTTCCGACCCTGTTCAGGTACGCGTATCTCCCTGCTCGTTTACCCGTTTTTGATTCCGTCTGTTGCGTTGCGAACCCTGCGTGACCCTCTCGGTGCCCGTGCAACCCGCTCGGGGCATCGCGTCCTGTGGCGATCGCAAACCACGATCCAAAAATAGGAAAAACAACGCCCTGATTCACCCCGGAACTGAGTACGCTCCGCCAAACGGGACGACTTGGTCGCGTGCGGTCTTCACCGATGCGTACGCGTCGTTGATACGGACGTGCGAGATTTCATAGAAGTTGATTTGGATGTGCGTGCACACCGAAATCAACGCGTATCCGCAGACACCGTCCCGTATCTGCCCTTTCTGGAACGTGTCATAACTTTGTGTACACACGTCGGATCGAAACGAAACTTATGCCATCGGACTCGTAGCGATACGCTGGTCCTGTGACCCAAGTTTGGTTCGATTCTGAGAACGTTGACAGAATCGTGTGTCGTGGGCCCCACAGGCTCCACTTGACTGGCAATTTTGAGAACGGCTCATCGGAATCCAATTCTGGAAGTTCTGTTGGGTTCGTATCATCGTTCCTGACTTGTTGACATAAAGTTGGACAAATTTGGAGACCTTTGTCCCTAACACATTTTTCGGTGCGAAGTGGGCCACATGTGGACACCGCTTTGACCCAAAATTATCATTTTTGTTCTTGTCTCCAAATTGGACTCAAGGACAGGCGTTTCTAGCTGATTGATATTTTCTGGATCTGATGGTGATATTTATTTCAGCAACCGGAGTACTGGCTGCAAATCCCCCTGAAGTCAGAGCCACAATTGGAGCCGGAACCACAGACAAGTGTACCTTGCCAACTTGCAGTCTTTATTTCATATTACTTGTCTTAATTATAATTATTGTACATGCTTAACCTAGGAACCGTGTGACGTACTTAGTGTCCGATTATAGTTGGGTGCCAACACCGTACGCGGTGTTGGGTACGTCATCTAGAGATGGACTTTCGTGACCCTTTACATTCTCGTACTTGCATTATCAAGTACATTATACCCAGGACACCTGATACTATTCATGTGACGGAATCTTTCTGAGACATTCATAGTGATTCCGTATAGGATACATATTCATGACATTACAGTTTACTTGCTTAGAACCTATTCTGACTTATTGTATTAGTTGATCTTGCGTGACTTGTACCTGAGATATTATGGAACTGTGACGTGAGATTACATGGGGTGGGGAGAGTATTACCATATCAAGGCTGATTATAATACACTACTAGAATAAGCGGGATTAGCGACGTATTTTAGCGACTCCAAGTAAAAACGTCGCTAAATTAGCGACTCCGTAAATATCGTCGCTAGACGTCGCTAAATGGCGACATTTAGCGACGTTTAGCGACTTTTATTAAGATTTTAAATTAATCGTCGCTATAAGTTCAATTAAGGTCGCTAAACGTCGCTAATATATCTTATTTAGCGACGTTTAGCGTCGTAATTAGCGACGTATCTTTCAAAAATATTTAGCAACGTATTTAGCGACGACTTTGGAGTCGCTAGTTTTTTATTTTAGCGACGTTTTTACCTTGACGTCGCTAAACGTCGCTAAATTTTGATTAATTAGGGCTCAGTTTTCTTTTCTCCATCTGTCAAAAATTTGGAAACGCTTCGATTTCCCCCGCCCCCCCCCCTCTCCGGCGACCGGGTCTCCGACCGCTGCGGCTACTCCGGCATCTCCCTCCTCCTCCTCGAGCTATAGGTAATCTCTCTCTCTCATGTGACACTGACACAAGACACACGCACACAGACACGACACACGCACACAGACACTGAGGAGTGGTACACGAGACACACGACACACACACACAGACGCAGACACACACACACGACACACATACACGACACACACACAGATACACAGACGCAGACACACACACGACACACACACACACGCAGACACACACACACACAGACGCATATTAGGGTTAGGGTTAGGTTTAGGGTTAGGGTTAGGTTTTTTGACCTGGGTTAGGGTTAGGGTTAGGGTTAAATTTATGGTTAGGGTTAGGGTTAGGGTTAGGTTTTTTGACCTGGGATTAGGGTTAGGTTTAGGGTTAGGGTCAGATTCATCTTCTCAAAAGCAAGTGGTCCACGAGACACACGACACACACACACAGACGCAGACACACGACACACATACACGACACACACACAGACACACAGACGCAGACACACACACGACACACACACACGCAGACACACACACACACAGATGCATATTCAGGGTTAGGGTTAGGTTTAGGGTTAGGGTTAGGTTTTTTGACCTGGGGTTAGGGTTAGGGTTAGGGTTAGGTTTTTTGACCTGGGGTTAGGGTTAGGGTTAGGTTTAGGGTTAGGGTCAGATTCATCTTCTCAAAAGCAAGTGGTACACGAGACACACGACACACACACACAGACGCAGACACACGACACACATACACGACACACACACAGACACACAGACGCAGACACACACACGACACACACACACACACACACACGCAGACACACACACACAGACGTATATTAGGGTTAGGGTTAGGTTTAGGGTTAGGGTTAGGTCTTTTGACTGGGGTTAGGGTTAGGGTTAGGGTTAGGTTTTTTGACCTGGGGTTAAGGTTAGGGTTAGGGTTAGGGTTAGGGTTAGGGTTAGGGTCAGATTCATCTTCTCAAAAGCAAGTGGTCCACGAGACACACGACACACACACACAGACGCAGACACACGACACACATACACGACACACACACAGACACACAGACGCAGACACACACACGACACACACATACACACGCAGACACACACACACACAGACGCATATTAGGGTTAGGGTTAGGTTTAGGGTTAGGGTTAGGTTTTTTGACCTGGGGTTAGGGTTAGGGTTAGACCTGGTCAAGAGAGAACATATATTTTCTAAAGAGACACACACACACACACACACACACACACAGACACAATCAGAGAGTAGCATTCCTTTTCTTTCTCAAGAGAGAACATATATTTTCTAAAAATATATTGTTAATGTTATGAATCAGAGAGTAGCATTCCTTTTCTTTCTCAATCCTACTGTGCCTTATATTCCTTCGTTTGACTCAACGTGGAATTTAGAGGAAGTTAGTGTTATTTTGGCTTGCAACCTGCTAATTAATGATATGCACACAACCTGCTAGTTAATGATATGAATATGAGTTTGGAACCTCATTATTATATTCTAAATATGTTAAGGGTGGAGTTAAGTAATACAAAAGCAATTCACTCTATTATTCTAAACTTGATGTTTGAAAAATCTAAAGATGAAAGCCTGTCAGGGTGGTCGCAACATGGTCGAAACGCTACGTGACGATCGTTTATTGGGAGAGAGGTGGAGGTGAAAGGGTTACAAGAAGGTTGTAAGCATTTGATAGTAAACTTAGCATTATTGATATATATAAAAGAAGTAGTGGGAGAATAAAAAAGGGAGAGAAAAGAAAAAGAAAGAACGGTACATACGAGGATTAAAGTATCGATCATTTTATTTTGTGACACGTAGGATATAAATAAGATATTATGGTATCATTATTATACTGCAACAAACAGCTAATTCTTTGTGAGTCATCTAATTATTCCGTTCCGGCCCAATAGCTAATTCTTTGCTAATTCTTTGTTTTCATCTATCTTACCAGATGGCACCCAAGAGAGCAACACCTACTGTTAAGGAGGAAGTGATGCCTCCTACTGTTAAGGAGGAAGAGATACCACCTGCGGGGAGTTCCAGTCACCCAGCACCTATCGCGGCTGTATCTCAGACAGGGAGTTCCAGTCACCCAGTACCCATAGCGGAGCTTGATAACATAAACGCTGTTTATGCGCAGTATTTGAGGGACTGGTATCTGCCCCGTTTTGGAAATCCTCGAGATTGATACTATGATGTTTCATATACTTATATATTATGAATTTTGTGTTACTGTGATACTCTGATACTTATATATTATGTATTTTGTGATGTTGTTTATGCCCATTTTGTGTGACTGTGATACTGTGATACTTTTATGACTGTGATACTTTTATTGTCTGTCTATAATATTTGTGTGTATTAATTGTATGACTGTATACTTTTATTCATATTAAATATTGTTAATCCGGTGTTGAGTGTTCCACCGAAGGGGTTGGCGAACCCATTGAATTCAACGGAGGGTTGCTCCGGGTATATTTTTAATTAGAAATTTTAAAATTACAGGAACAATAGCTTAGAACAATTAAGGTTTTTTTTTTTACTTTTTTTGTAAATTTAGCGACGTATTTAGCGACGTTTAGCGACGTCTAGCGACGTTTTAATAAGTCGCTAAAAAAGTCGCTACTTAGCGACGTGTCATTAAACGTCGCTAACGACGTCGCCAAACGTCGCTAAATATGTCGCTGTACGTCGCAAATTGGTGACATGGCAGTACTGCCAGGTCATTAAATACGTCGCTGTTACGTCGCAATATAAGTCGCTCATTAGCGACGTTTAGCGACTTTATAGAACGTCGCTATTTAGTGACGCGGCGTCGCTAAACGTCGCTACGTCGCTACTTTTAGCGACTCATGGAAGTCGCTAAAAAATGTCGGTATAGCGACGTTTAGCGACGTATTTCGGTTCAGCGACTTGGTTTCTTCCGACTACTTTAAAACGTCGCTAATGACGTCGCTAAACGATTTTAGCGACGTTTTTTTGTCATTTAGCGACGTTTTTGGGCGTCGCTAATTTGACTTTTTTTGGTAGTGATATAAATAATATTATCTGGAGGTGTCTTAGTCTCTGATACAGAGCTTTGGCACAAGTTCTGGCCCTTCGAGAAAATACTGCTATGGGTTTCTCCGACACTGATCCTGTAGTAGTCTCAGCCTGAGTATGACTAAAACTCTCAACTTGTATATCACTTAGCTGGTTATATAGTTTACCCTTTGGTTTCATTTATTGCTGTACTGTATTTATTTTGGCTTGTATTATCTGTACCTTGTTATGTCCCCTGAGGACCTGGAATGGACTATGTCCCCCGGATTAGCTGACGAGATCTATCCCGAGGTTTACGGGACCGGAGCATTAGCATTAGCAGAAGCAGGAACAGGTGCATACATTGGGGCAGAACCAGGATCTGAGGACAAGATCGTACCAGAGGACTTCTCCTGAGTATTGGCTTTACATACTCAGTTATTTCTATTTCTAATTACTTTATTTCATGTCTATTTCCTTTAATGTAACAGACTTATTCTCGGATTGTTCCCCGAGACACTCTTGTTGAGATATGCTCGTTTATATTCAGTTGTATTTATTTTGGCATTTGATCTGTGATTATCTGTTGTGGATGAGATTAGAATAACCTGAGACTTGTAACATTTGCTCTATTTACTGTTAGACTACAGCTTAAGCATGCCCTGATGGATCCATTAAATTGGGTTGTCCATCGGTGCGTGCTGCTGGCCATTGCCACGTGTCCAGTCCTATGGTATTTTGGGACTGGGGCGTGACATGGTTTTTGTGGTGGCCCATGCAGGTCTACGACTAAATTGTTCGGTTTCAACTTAGGGACCGAACATGCCTGCAATAAGAATAGGATAAGTTTCTAGGATCTCATCCACTTGCTTGAATCGTTCTTGATATCTATTCGAATTAATTTATTGACTTGCATCCTGCCTTGATTCCTGTGTGCCTCTTATTGTTTATTTTGGATGCAGAGAAATGAACCCACAAGCCAGCGACGAGACTCCCGTAGGAACACCACAAGCTACAGGTGTCACCTATGACGACGAAGTGACACCATTCGGTGGAGTTTCATCAACTCAACAGAGCCAGCAGGCAGGTCAACCTACCTCCCAATTCCGGCGCGAGGATATTCCACCTCCGCCGCAGTTCGTTCCACCAATGTCCGTATTCCCACAAGGACAGCCGATTGACGGGCAACAGATATTCCAAATGATCTACGTGATGATTCAAGCCCAGCAACAAGTCCAACACGAGGCTCAACGTCGCGAGGCTAATTTCTTGAGGAGCAGCATCGTAACTGCACTGGAGCAAGCCAACCTACCAGCTCGACGGCCATCGACGGGCTCTATCACTGACTTCCGCCAACTGAGGTCCCACACTTTTTCTGGCAAGAAGGAGCCCACAGAAGTTCATGAATGGCTCACCAACATACGGCATCAACTAGAAGCAGCTGAGCTTCCCCGGGAACGCTGGATGACTGCCGTCAGAATACAAATTGACGGACAATGCTCATCACTGGTGGCTATCCGAGGAGACACGGCTTGGACCAGACCGAGTTACTTGGGAGGAGTTCTCCAGACTCTTCCAGGAGATGTACATTCTAGCCATCTCTCGATCAGAACTTCGGGATAAGTTCAATCGCCTCACTCAGGATACTATGACGGTGGAAGAGTACAACGCTGAGTTCATTCGTCTAAGCCGCTTTGCCCCAACATTGATCCCGACAGAAGAAGAGAAGGCGGAGAAGTTCTTCGACGGATTAAACTTCGAGCTACAGAAACTAATTGGATCCGTCGCACCAACATCATACTCGGACGTCCTTGCTGCGGCTCGACGCATGGAGTGCGTCACCAGGAGAGAAACCAGTCTGAAGCGGCCTTCCCCATCAGCAACATCCAGAGTGCCACAAGACGAAGCTGCAAAGAGACCGCACCAACAGCAGAAAGCATCTACACCACAAGTGATAGTCCTTTCTACTTCTCACTACTGTGGCAAAGCAGGCCATCTCGCCAAGGAATGCCGACGCAGATTAGGATTGTGTTTAGCATGCGGATCCCGTCAGCATTCGGTAAGGGATTGCACTCAACGTGGAGAAGGAGCACCAAGGGCGAACCAGCAAGCTCCACCAGCGCCTCAAGCAGCACCCTACCAGCAAGCCCAGCAACAGCAAAGGGCACTACCTCGAGGACGCGGACAAGCCCTGACGATGACCGTGGAGAACGCGCAGACTCGTGGAGTAGCTAATGCGCGTAAGTGATTCGTAGTTATCCGTTCCTAGTCTTGTTGTAGCTCGTGCCTATTGGTTCGTGACCTCAGCCCCAACCGAGTAATTTGCAACTTGTTAATAATAACCTAGTTTTCTAAAATTTGTAGTTCTTTTGCTTTAGCTCTGGAAAGTGCATAACTTTCATTCTTAGGGAAACAATATTTCCCTAAGTATCTTGTGATGTGTTTCGAACGATACTTGCAACCGTGTCATCTCTGCTGACCGGTTATTCTTTGATTGCGAGGACGCAATCCTCTTAAGGGGGGTAGATTGTAAACCCCCTGATTTTCAAGAATTTTAAAATTTGGATTTTTTACAATTTTCTGGAATTTTCTGGGATTTATCGTAATTAAATTCTGGGTTTAAATTATTAAATGATTTTTAAATGATAATAAACAATATTAAAATATTATGAAAATAATATTTTTGGGTGTAAAATGAAAAACTGGCTTAGGGTAATTTTCTGGAAATTTATTGGGCCCCGGACCTATTTTTATATCACCTAAGGATAATTATTTATTTATTATTTATTTATTTAATTATATAAAACCCTGAAACCGAAGCCCAAACCCTAGCCCAATCGGCCCAAGGCCCAGCCCGTTGGGCTAACGGATCGGGTCGGGTCCGCCCGGCCCGACCCGCACCCGAACCCAAACCCGCTTCTCCCCCAGCTCCCCTCCCCGCACGACCCGCTCCGGCCCCCGCTTTCCGCACCGCCGCCACCGCGCCACGCCGCCCAGGCGCCCCGCCCGTTCCGCGCGGCCCCGCGCCCACGTCGACCGCCTTCCTCTGCCGCCCCCTCGCCTCTTCCCCCTATATAACCCCCCTAACTCCGGTCACCTCCTCCCTCATCTCCCCGCTGCCCCCACCGGAACCCTAGCCGGCCGTAGCCCCTATCCACCACTCTCGCCGCCACCGGCTCTACGCCACCGCCCTTCTCCGCCCAGCCCTCCTCCCTCCGCCTCGAGCCTCTGTCCTAGCCGCCTGCCGCAGCTCCCAGTCGACCCCGGAACCCTAGCCGAGCGCCGCCCGGCCGCCCATAGCCTCCCCGAGCCTCCGCCCGGCCGCCCTGAGCCTCCCCGAGCCTCCGTCGTGTCCGTCGATCAGCCCTGACCCAGACACGGCATCCCCTGACCCGGACACAGCGAAAACCCTAGGGTGAACAGTACCCTGACACGTGTCGGACACAGAAAATTTGGATTTTTCGGACCCTGTTCAGGTACGCGTATCTCCCTGCTCATTTACCCATTTTTGATTCCGTCTGTTGCGTTGCGAACCCTGCGTGACCCTCTCGGTGCCCGTGCAACCCGCTCGGGGCATCGCATCCTATGGCGATCGCGAACCACGATCCAAAAACAGGAAAAACAACGCCCTGATTCACCCCGGAACTGAGTACGCCCCGCCAAACGGGACGACTTGGTCGCATGCGGTCTTCACCGATGCATACGCGTCGTTGATACGGACGTGCAAGATTTTGCAGAAGTTGATTTGGATGTGCGTGCACACCAGAATCAACGCGTATCCGCGGACACCGTCCCGTATCCGCCCTTTCTGGAACGCGTCATAATTTTGTGTACACACTCGGATCGAAACAAAACTTGTGTCATCGGACTCGTAGCGATACGCTGGTCCTGTGACCCAAGTTTGGTTCGATTCTGAGAACGTTCCAGAATCGTGTGTCGTGGGCCCCACAGGCTCCACTTGACAGGCGATTTTGAGAACGGCTCATCGAAATCCAATTCTGGAAGTTCTGTTGGGTTCGTATCATCGTTCCTGACTTGTTGACACTAAGTTGGAGGAATTTGGAGACCTTTGTCCCTGACACATTTTTCGGTGCAAAGAGGGCCACATGTAGACCCGCTTTGACCCAAAATTATCATTTTTGCCCTTGTCTCCAAATTGGACTCAAGGAGAGGCATTTCTAGCTGATTGATATTTTGCTGGATCTGATGGTGATATTTATTTCAGCAACCGGAGTACTGGCTGCAAATTCCGCTGAAGTCAGAGCCACAATTGGAGCCGGAACCACAGGCAAGTGTACCTTGCCAACTTGCAGTCTTTATTTCATATTACTTGTCTTAATTATAATTGTTGTACATGTTTAACCTAGGAACCGTGTGACGTACTTAGTGTCCGATTATAGTCGGGTGCCAACACCGTACGCGGTGTTGGGTACGTCATCTAGAGATGGACTTTCGTGACCCTTTATATTCTCGTACTTGCATTATCAAGTACATTATACCCAGGACACCTGACACTATTCATGTGACGGAATCTTCCTGAGACATTTATGGTGATTTCGTATAGGATACATATTCATGACATTACTGTTTACTTGCTTAGAACCTATTCTGACTTATTGCATTAGTTGATCTTGCGTGACTTGTACCTGAGATATTATGGAACTGTGACGTGAGATTACATGGGGTGGGGAGAGTATTACCATATCAAGGCTGATTATAATGTAAATAATGTTATCTGGAGGTGTCTTAGTCTCTGATACAGAGCTTTGGCACAAGTTCTGGCCCTTCCAGAAAATACTGTTATGGGTTTCTCCGACACTGATCCTGTAGTAGTCTCAGCCTGAGTATGACTAAAACTCTCAACTTGCATATCACTTAGCTGGTTATATAGTTTATCCTATGGTTTCATTTATTGCTGTACTGCATTTATTTTGGCTTGTATTATCTGTACCTTGTTATGTCCCCTGAGGACCTGGAATGGACTATGTCCCCAGGATTAGCTGACGAGATCTATCTCGAGGTTTACGGGACCGGAGCATTAGCATTAGCAGAAGCAGGAACAGGTGCATACATTGGGGCAGAACCAGGATCTGAGGACGAGATCGTACCAGAGGACTTCTCCTGAGTATTGGCTTTACATACTCAGTTATTTCTATTTCCAATTACTTTATTTCATGTCTATTTCCTTTAATGTAACAGACTTATTCTCGGATTGTTCTCCGAGACACTCTTGTTGAGATATGCTCGTTTATATTCAGTTGCATTTATTCTGGCATTTGATCTGTGATTATCTGTTGTGGATGAGATTAGAATAACTTGGGACTTGTAACATTTGCTCTATTTACTGTTAGACTACAGCTTAAGCATGCCCTAATGGATCCATTAAATTGGGTTGTCCATCGGTGCGTGCTGCTGGCCATTGTCACGTGTCCAGTCCCACGATATTTTAGGACTGGGGCGTGACATGGTTTTTGTGATGGCCCATGCAGGTCTACGACTAAATTGTTCGGTTTCAACTTAGGGACCGAACATGCCTGCAATAAGAATAGGATAAGTTTCTAGGATCTCATCCACTTGCTTGAATCGTTCTTGATATCTATTCGAATTAATTTATTGACTTGCATCCTGCCTTGATTCCTGTGTGCCTCTTATTGTTTATTTTGGATGCAGAGAAATGGACCCACAAGCCAGGGCGCAGACTCCCGCAGGAACACCACAAGCTACAGGTGTCACCTATGACGACGAAGTGACACCATTCGATGGAGTTCCATCAACTCAACAGAGCCAGCAGGCAGGTCAACCTACCTCCCAATTTCGGCGCGAGGATATTCCACCTCCGCCGCAGTTCGTTCCACCAATGTCCGTATTTCCACAAGGACAGCCGATTGATGGGCAACAGATATTCCAAATGATCTACGCGATGATGCAAGCCCAGCAACAAGTCCAACACGAGGCTCAACGTCGCGAGGCTAATTTCTTGAGGAGCAGTATCGTAACTGTACTGGAGCAAGCCAACCTACCAGCTCGACGGCCATCGACGGGCTCTATCACTGACTTCCGCCAACTGAAGCCCCGCACTTTTTCTGGCAAGGAGGAGCCCACAGAAGTTCATGAATGGCTCACCAACATACGGCATCAACTAGAAGCAGCTGAGCTTCCCCGGGAACGCTAGATGACTGCCGTCAGAATGCAATTGACGGACAATGCTCATCACTGGTGGCTATCCGAGGAGACACGGCTCAGACCAGACCGAGTTACTTGGGAGGAGTTCTCCAGACTCTTCCAGGAGATGTACATTCCAGCCATCGCTCGATCAGAACTTTGGGATAAGTTCAATCGCCTCACTCAGGATACTATGATGATGGAAGAGTACAACGCTGAGATATGCTCGTTTATATTCTCGGATTGTTCTCCGAGACACTCTTGTTGAGATATGCTCGTTTATATTCAGTTACATTTATTCTGGCATTTGATCTGTGATTATCTGTTGTGGATGAGATTAGAATAACCTGGGACTTGTAACATTTGCTCTATTTACTGTTAGACTACAGCTTAAGCATGCCCTGATGGATCCATTAAATTGGGTTGTCCATCGGTGCATGCTGCTGGCCATTGCCACGTGTCCAGTCCCACGGTATTTTGGGACTGGGGCATGACAAATACTTAAGCAGATAATAAAGAAGCAGGGTACAAAATGGAGTGAGCAGATAAATAAGGAAATAATGAAAAGAAAGAAGGAAAAATAAATAAGTATGTAAAGACAACCAGATATGTAAACTAGTAAACATATCAATATAAATATACAACCAGCAGGAATAAAGTAATTTAGAAAAGACTGCATCTAAACTAGTATTTTAAAATACCAAGTTGACATGTGAACGGCTAGAGATAAAATTCGCCAAGCCACACGTGTCATTTGTGGCTGCTATTATTCTAGTCAGACCATGGGATAGAAATGGTATGTTCACACATCTCCTAGGTATTTTTCTGTCCGGCTAGTACTCATGGATCCAGGTCCCGACATGAAGAATCTCAATAGTCTAGAAAATATCTATAGGACATAAATACATTAGTCTAGTAATTCATTAGTCCAAAAAAGTTAATAGACCTGAAACTACATATCTCAAGACAATGAATCCATACAATACCAATCCGTGTAAGCGTGTCAGGAAGCAGTTAAAGCAATACTATAAAAATATGAATCATAGTAAATATTAAATAAAAAAACTTTCAAAGAATGTACTCGACTGTGGTCCTGAGCAACTGAATATCAAACGATGTCTGTAATGGAGTCCAAATGACCTAAATATGGAGTATCAGTGTTAAGAGTGTTCTGAATTTATAGACAAGTATAATTAGTTTATGGTGATGATTCTTGGTCAATTCTAAGGCTTATCTAGGCCATACTAGTAAATACTAATCAAACTATGTCTATATCTTGCTACACTAGATCTTCTAGGTTGTACTAAGGTATATTAGCTAATACCAACCAATACTAACTATATACACTATATTATATCATATATTATAATATAAGCTCTATATAACTAATATTTATAATACTTTAGTATTCAAGCTAGTAATCTAATCTTACTTATCTCTTGACTGATATAATATTCAAAAAAATTAATGTACATAAAATATTTTTAAAAAATTAACTAAAATGAAACAATTTAAAAAAAAATTGAAATCATGAAAGCTTTCGCCATCTGAGATGGCAAAAATATGAAATAATAATTTTTTTTGTATTTGTCAAATTTTTGTCAATAGGGTCGGCGAAAATTTGAGTTTACCAAATTTTTGCCAACCAAGTTGGCAAAAATCTAACAATGGTTTTTGATTTGTTTTTTGTTTTTGTTTTTGTTTTTGGTTTGTTTTGTTTTTTTTTTTAGGTTTTTTTTGTTTTGTTTTTTTGGGATAGTTGGGTTTGGTTTTTTTGTGTTGGTTTTATAATAAATTAACCAATAGATTTTTAAAGATAATTTAAAATTAACTAAAATATTTTTCCAAATATTAGATACGATATTTATTATCATTCAAAATATAATTTTAGAAATAAAATTTTTTTGATTATTATCTATACTAATTTGTTATTATGTACTAATATAATTTTGAAAATATAATTATTATCTATACTAATTTGTTAAATAGCAACTGTTTTGATTAAATCAAAATCTATTAATATTTAAATTTTTATTATCTATACTAATTTTTTATTATCTATACTAATATGAATGATAATCATTTGTTATTATCTATACTAATTTTTTATTAGCTAACTAAACACATATTCAAAATTTAAAACATATATTTCTGAGAAATCATAATTAAAATAGATATCATAATTTAACAAATATTAAACTAATTATTTATTATCTATATAATTAATTATTTTAAATAAATTTTGTGTACAAATAATAATAAATTATCTTTTAATGATATGAAAGAAAAATATAATATGGATAATAATATTAATCAATCGATTTTGTTATCATTCGTATTATTATAGATAACAAAAAATTAGTATAGATAATAAAAAATGTCTAATATAAAATTACCAAATGTAAAATTATGAGGTCAAAACATCATTTTTTTAAGATTTTAAAAATTTTCAAAGTCTGTCAATTAGTAAAATTGTTCATCCTGTAGTACTTTTCGATACGGTCATTTTGGCACCAACTGGACCTTGTTTCAATCTCTCAGTAAAAAATTATGATACTTTGAAGTTTTAAATTTTATATTTTTGCCTGTAACATGTGCATCTTTTTTCGGATGAAAATTCTTTCTACACGAATTTTGTTACTTTCGTTGAAAACATACAAATAGATCTATTGTTTGACGAAAAACGATTTTCAAACAAATAGTTATGGCCGGTCAAAGTGTACTTGACGGCAGGCGTAATATTCTTACGACATATTTTTTTTTTAATTTTTGTTGTCCAATGATAGCATATTTTATTTTTGATTTTAAATTTCATTTTTTTCTAATTTATTTAAAAAAAGTATTGCTACAACAACTTTTTTTAGAAAGAACTAAACCTAAATAAAACTAAACTCTATTATTTGATACTAACTTTGATATGGTGCTTAACTGACTCTTGTCATTCATGTAAACTTGGTATGGTGCTTAACTGATATCAACCCCAGATGTATTCCACACACTAACTGATAACTCATTATCTTTGTATATTGGCCCATAACTAGTACTAACTCTATTATTTGATACTAACTTTGATACTCTAAAACTTATAATAAACTAATACTCTAACCTTTACCCAATCACCAGTCACGGATATCCTCAAGTTTCCAACACTCTAAACTAACTCTGATACCACAACCACACTCGTAACTTCACTCATAAACACCTGTACTCCTGTGCACACTTCATACAAGCACACACAAACACTTGCACACAACAAATTTTAACACACACCCACTGCCTGGCACTTGTGCACTTGGCACAACTCAGTACTAGTACTTAGGTATCCTGCATACACATACCCTAACTGGAATTGAACCTCCTGTTGTTGCTAACTGGAACCACCACATCAACCTCCACTTGGGACTCCCTCTACCTGCTGCACAAACCTGCAATAATACTCCCTGGATACAACTAATACTCCCTGATACACGAAGCTTTATGCCCCTATTCACCCATAGATACCTCACACCACTGATACTTTGTATATTAGTATCATACTACCCCCACTGCACTTGATCACAATGCCTACCCACACAAGCATCACTGCCTTACCCAACCATCTGGACACTCAACCCGAGCCCTATTACAATGTCTGCAACCTTACCTACCTGGCTAGGTATCCTACTGATACACCAAAATATAATGAATACACTTCATGGCACTCAAGATACCACCTCATGATACCTCGTATCACTATCTAACCGAATATTAGCTCAAGCAACCTCCTATCATTCACTCACATCTGTGTATAGATGTGCATTTATCTGTGCTCCCTTCACCTACTGCTGCCTCTTCCACCCTTGATCACTGCTTCATACTGCAGTTCAACTGCAGTCCCTCCTCTCACTAACATCAAACTTGGTACAAAAGTTCACTCGATTCTGTGCACCCAACATCTGATTGCACAACCAAACTAATGCATCAGTCTGCACTGGTATGCCTCTTACTGATCAGTGCCAGGTTCTAACTCCCTCTCTTTACACTGACTTCGCACAGCTTCAACCTATGCATCCCCATCACATTTACTTAGCCCTGGACTGGACACAACACTCTAATTAACTTCAAAACTGATTACAGAGATTTCCGACACTGCTCTCTGACACCTGAACTAAGTCTTACCCGACTACAAGCTTTATGTGCTGCTGCTGCTCTGGTACATGTCCTAATACCCAACCTCCTCTACCATACTGCACTCTACCTGAGCACACAGAGACACTTGGACAATGATATGCACACTTATTCATCATAATTTAATGCTCCATTCCACTCCCTCACAATCTCTGCAACACACAGACACAACCACACTTGCTTATATATATATATATATATATATATATATATATATATATATATATATACACATGTACACTTATATATAATTATAGACATACATATATGATACTCAAATACTAGTCAAAATTACAAATACTTGGTGTACACACCAAGATACTCACCGTAGTGTCATGATACACTCTCAACCAAAGTGCCAAAATCCCCAATACTCATCAATTACTATTTATACATATCAATTATAACTCTATATGACTAAAGTAATTAGTTACAATAAAATTTAGAGAAAAATTACACTAACATGCTCAAAAATCCCAAAATAAGCTCCTGTATACGTATCACAACGTATCATGATACTCCCTACTTGTATCCAAATATGGACACATATACCCTTTCAAATCATGCCTCACACTCCAAATCACCTATGAGATATTCCTACAAATACCTAGTGACCCAAATTCGGATTTCTCTAAATTTGGCCACAAAAGTTAATGCACCTTCCAAAAGAAAGCCATTAGGACCTAATTCTTCTTCCTATAGGTAGTCCTTAGCCATGGAAGGGTTCCTATAGGTCTAATACATCAATTAGAATAGAAATTAATAAAGAAATAGAAGTTCTACCAATTGGGAGATGGGTTCCCAACGTATCACCACCAAATGGACACAAATAAAGGTTGGACACAATTCTCAGGCCAATAATTTTCTCCTCAAGTTCTCCTCTAGCAATGATAAGCTCCTTAGCCTCCTTGGAATAAAAATGAGAGAGATGAGATTTGGGAATGGGTGGATTATGGTTGCTTTCAAATTTGGAAATGAGTTAATTAGGAAAACAGATGGAGGCTATTCATGAATAAAAAGACTTATATAGTATCCTAATAGGGTTAGAGTTAGGTTGAGGAATATTTGAATTGACTCAAAGTCCCCTCTCATTCTCTCATGAAGATGATCAACTAATCCTATAGAAAGAATATTATATTCTTGAGTCTAAATAGGTCTAATAGACTTAATCTTGTTATGACTAACTAATGACTCAATTCAAATAGTCTAAACCAATAACTAACTCATTCTCCTAAACTAATAAGTCAAACCATGACTAATTATTTAATTGAATCAATGGGTCAAGTCAAGTCCAGTTGGGTCCGCTTGGGCTTACTAACACTAAGTCAAACTAATAGGCTAATACACTAATCACTAACTATATTAAAAATATAATAGTATATATATTATTATTAATAATACCAATAATATAAAATAATAAAATATCCCTTCCCAGAAATTAGGTAGTTACATGTGAAGTGGATTTTCCTACAATTATCGGAGCTCCCCAACCAAAAGTTACGTTGGTGTTGCGACAATTTACTTGTTACTTTCTTAGGCAGAGTATAAGTAGATAGATAATAGGTTGGTAGAGATGAAAGGTGGATTTGATGAGAGTCGTTCGATCTGTATGTGAAAGATATTTTCCTTTCCACCCTAGCAGCTTTAAGTTGCTCGAGTTAAGGAGAGTAGAGAATGTTAATACCCATTTTTTGGATAACAGGAGATGACGACAAAGATATTTTTTGTTGAATTCATGACTTTGACACCAAGAATGTCAAGATAGAATTGACGCATATAACAGTCCAGTTTGCTAGAGAAAAAAATAGATGATTTGTCAAAATTAATCTATTATCCCGATCATAGTTCAAAGATTTTGGGAATGTACTTGATCTGAATGATGTTATGAATGGAACATTGTTCAAACAACAAAGATCACCAACAAAAGCTAATCATCAACAAAAGCTAAATAAAAATAGGTATCGAAAGTTTGGTTGATTTTTATACTGTCATACAGTTGGTTCCTTTTCCATGATCATGAACATAAGTTTAGATAGGACTTCCCCATACATGATGAATAAGTATGGAGGGATAGGACACTCTTGTCAAATACCCCAACCTGGGAAAAAGGTATTTAATGGTGAACCATTAACCAAAAAGGTGAAAGAAACAATGGTTATACACTACATGATAATACAATGGGACTTCCCTTGAATATTGAAGCCAATGAGAACTTGGCTAATGATGCCCCAAATAAGCCAATCATAGGCTTTAGATATGTCAATTTTTAGAGCAAAGATACTGTTATTTGGACTATATTTAGTACAAAAAGGCATAGGTGCATGATAATACAATGAGACTTGAATGTTCTAAAAGTGCCAAAAGCCAGCCTCTAGAACGTTCAAGTTGCTCCTACTTATAAACATCATTCTGATGGGCCATAGGTGCTGCATATGCCTCTATTTGGTTGTCACATAGGGCTCCTTTAACAGAAGAAGTTTTGGATAAGTGAGGTTACCTCTTGACCAACGGTATCCCAATATCTCTCATAGAAGAGAGATAGAAAGCCATCTAGGCCTGGGGATTTGTGGGGACTCATGTTTTTGGGATAGTCGATTTGATCTCTTGTTCAGATGTAGACATACATATGAGTTCATTCTCTTCTGGGTCTATTCGACTAATCTCTGCAAGAATGTGAGCATGAATTTGGCAAGTATTAGTCTCATTAACAATCTAGTTAATACTCTGGTATCCTACTTCAATAATCTAGTTAATGAGACTAATACTTGCCGAATTCATGCTCACATTCTTTCAAAGATTAGTCGAATCGACCTAGAAGAGAATGAACTCGTATGTATGTCTCCATCTGAACAAGAGATCAAATCGACCATCAAAAAACATGAGTCCCCACAAATCCCCAGGCCTAGATGGTTTTCCATCTCTCTTCTATGAGAGATATTGGGACACCATTGGTCAAGAGGTAACCTCAGTTATCCAAAACTTCTTCGAAACTAGCTCAATGCCACCTTCCTTGAACCATGCTTTAATTGCTTTTATTCCAAAAATTCATAATCTGACCAAACCAATTAATTTTCAACCTATATTATTGTGCAATGTTGCCAAAACGATTTATTATTGTGCAATGTTGCCAAAACGATTATCACAAAAATCATTGCTAATAGAATTCGATCATTACTAGACAAAATCACCAATTCTTTTCAAAATAATTTTATCCTTGGAAGTAAAATTGGTGATAACATAGTCATAGCACAAGAACTTCTTTATTCCATTGCTAAATATAGTCCAAATAACAATGTCTTTGCTCTAAAAATTGACATATTTAAAGCCTTTGATTGGCTTATTTGGGGCATCATTAGCCAAGTTCTCATTGGCTTTGGTATTCAAGGGAAATCTCATGTAGAAGCATAAAAATTCTGCAGGTCGCATACAGCTTATGCCCCTTGGAGCCGCATAAGCGAATAAATGGCCCTCATGCAGCCTGGACAGCCTCAAAGTAAGAGGCCGCATAAAAAGCCCTCGACACAGTCTCCGATGACTGACATAAAGTTTTGAGTGCCTCGAGATTTATGAAAGGTGTAGCCTACTAAAAGATAGAAAGTCATATCACGTATTAATGGCCTCGATAGACATGCCAAGCCACGCGTCCTCCATTATGCGGCCTAGTCATCATATGCAGCTACGACGCCATGCGGCTTCGACAGGATGATGCTGCAATACTCCGGCCGAAGCCCAGGGTGGATTTGTGGGATAATGTAAGAATTTATGGGCATATACTCTTGGAAAGGAATGCAATGTATGGCCTACATGCCTGGAGAAATGACTGAAGGGTATGAATTATTGGGTCATTCCTCAAACCCCCATAGTTCCATAATAGAATCATTTAGGGTACGGTTGTTGAAGGCCCGTTCATTTTGAACTTTATAAAATTTTCTTTGAGGGTCGCTGGATGACGTAAATATGGTTTCCATCTGTGAGGAGTAATGATGATCGTTTAAGAGATGTGTTTGAGTTCAAGAAGGATGTAGTATAGGAAGTGGAGCCTCTGTGAAGTTTCTTCCAGATTTTTTGTATAGAAATACTGAGTGGAAGAGGAAATCCGACATGAAGAAGGGTTGGATATGGCATTAAGAAGGGAGATGAAAGTGTTGCGATAGAGGGAAGATTGAGATACGCATCATAGTTTACACCTAATGGACTTGAGAGAGGAAATAATATTTGAGAATTTTTGGCATACTTATTTTATTAAATCAAACTGAATATATATAATACAAACAATCTAGAATAGGTAACTACCAATATATATTAGGTAATAATCTCCTACAATCATGCATCAAGAATATTAAAAATTATGTAGATAATTAATCTCGTACCAATTTATAGTAGGTAATTAATCTCCTACAATCATGTATTTAGAATATTAACATTTATGTAGGTATATTATGATCCTGTTGATTATAATATAATAATATCCTAGATATTGATATTTATGTACCAATATCTTTATCATGCTCCTATAAGATGGAGCACTGTGAGGTCATTCCAATCTTGTTCGCCAATTATTGGAAGCGAGAGCAGGAAAGAGGTTTAGTGAGTGAATCAGCTAACTGATCAGCAGTGGAAACATGGGCAACTCGAAGAGATACTCCTTGAACTTGTTTTCGAATAAAGTGATAATCAAGAGCAACATGTTTCATGCGAGAATAAAATATCGAATTTGAGCACATATTTGTTGCACCAATGTTGTCATAGTAGATAGCCGGTTGTTGAGGTATATAGACATGAAGCTCGATGAGTAGAGAGAAAATTCGGCAAATTTCTGTAGTGGTGGTAGCCATAGGTCGGTGCTCAAACTCGGTGGAAGAGTGTGCCATGGTCCTTTGTTTCTTTGATCTCTATGATATGGGATTGCGACCGATATAGATAAGATAGGCACTTGTTGATATAAAATCATCTTTGTTCCAAGCCCATTCGACATCTAAAAAAGCATGTAGTGACAAGGATGAGTTTTGGTAGAGAACAACCCCATGATCAATAGTACCATAAAGATACCATAGGAGATGCTTTACTACATTCCAATGATCAATTTTGGGACAGTGCATGAATTATGATAACTTGTTGACTATGTATGCAATGTCGAGATGTATAAGTGATAAGTATTTAGGACTGCCAACAATGACTCTGTATTCAGTTGGATCAGATAGAGATGATCCAGAATGAAGAGTAAGTATTGGAGTAGTGGCAAGTGGCGTAGACACGGGCTTGACATCGTTCATGTGAGTGCAGGTAAGGAGATCATATATATATCTCTAATGAGAAAGAAAGATTCCTTGCATATTTGTAATAACTTTAACTCCAAAAAAATATGAAAGGGGACAAAGATCCTTGAGGGAGAATCTCTTGGAGAGAAGATGAATAAACTTTTATATTGCTATATATTTGTTTTCTGTGATAATAATATCATCAACGTAGACCAAGATATATATTATGACACCTGAAGCATTGAAGACAAATAACGATGTGTTAGCATACGAGTTAGTGAAGGCAAAGCTGATAAGGAACTGATGTAGCTCATAGTACCATGCTCGAGGGGCCTGTTTAAGACTGTATATTATTTTGCGCAGTTTACAGACATGAAGATAAAGGTCTTTGTCAATGAATCCTTGTGGTTGTGCCATAAAAATGTTCTCAGAGAGAGAGAGTGAGATCCTAGGAGAAATGAATTATTGACATCAAGTTGGCGCAAGGACCAACCACGGGTGACGGCAATAGAGAGAATATGTCGTACTGTTGTTGTTTTGATCACAGGACTGAATGTGTAATGGTAGTCAACACCTGATTGTTGGTGGAATCCCTTGGCAACTAAACGTACTTTGTACCTATTAACAGAACCATCAGATAAACGTTTAGTTCAAAAAATCTACTTGCAACCAACGATATTTTGGGATGGGTGAGAGGGAACAAGTCCCATATTCTATTCCGAACAAGAGCATCATACTCCTCAGACATGGCCTAATATAATATGGGATCATTGATAGCTTGGGTCACTATAGATAGAGGGTTTAAGGTCAGGTTTAGTGGAAAGTTAGGTTGTGAGATTGAGCTTTTGGATTGGTTTATGGGTATTATTTTTGGATCGAGTAACCGTGTTCCAAATTTGGTAACCCGTAGGTCCAAACTTTTTGAGGCACCATCCCACAACCAATATTTTAGATACCGTACTCCATCAAGTAATTTCTTGGTTTCGAACCAAAAATGCTCATTTTGCTGCGAAGATCGTATTATAGATCATGTGTATGTATATATTAGTTAGACTATAATTATTCATGTTCCTTTCTTAGTGGTTGGCATGCATTATGGCTAAAGATTTTTTAGGCGTTCAATCGGGCATCATCATTTGAACGTTTAAAATATTAAGGATTGTTGACGTAAAGAAGTAGGAAAGAAGGGTCCTAACTACCCACCGATTGAGAATGTGCTAAAAGAAAGAGTTTCGTCTAGCGACGACCAAGTGTCAGTTACACGTTACAATAGCACGAGCATCGAGTTAGAATCATTTTGCCTATCATTCCTCTCAAAAATCCTTAAGAAACGAATGCTCATAGCGAGAAATCCAACATCGAAAATTAAGCAAATCGAAAGCAATACCAAAGCAAAATCAAGAAAACCATGCAGCAAAACTCGAAAACTATTAGACTTATTTTAATAGAATCCTATCTATGATTTGGAAAGAATCATCTCATTTTGTCCATGGAAAGAGGATGCCTAAAGACTAGTAGACACTAAGCTATGACTCAGAAGACTAGCCACAAGCCCATTATATAGTGTGTATCCCGGTAGGATCGGGATTTGAGGCACTACATAATATACCACTAAAAAAAAGTTTCATCCCGAAACATAAGAACAAGGTCTTACCTCCGACTGAATGAACAATGAAGGGTACTTTTTCTTCATATATGACTCTATCTCCTACGTTTTTTCTTTAACTGAATGGTTCCACCACAATACGTGAACCAAGGACATTAATTAGTTCCGTAGCACTTTCTCCTTGTGATCCAAGATCTGTACATGTTTCTCTGAGTATGATAAGTCCGTACGCAGCTCCAACTGATCGAAACTAACCATGTGACTCGGATCATGCACATACTTCTGAAGTTGAGAGACATAGAAGATGTCGTGTACTTCAACCAAAAAGGGGTACTATAATCCGATAGGCCCCATGTAATGACCCACACTCGGTGTAAGGGTACGACTACATGGGTACGTCCAACCTACACCATAACATTGACAGAAGAACGTTGTCTAGGTCAACAATACTATCTACAAATCTCACACAATATATATAATGTACCTGTCATACTAACTTAACTCCCAATGGAGGAAATATGATAATATAGTAAACAATACTCAATCACATTATCAAACTAGAGGATGATAAGGCACGATATATAATAGAAGGAAATAAAATAAGTCACAAATACATCATAAGTCCAAGTCTAATCTCAACACAAGAAATCAAATAATAATACAAAGACAAAGTCTAACTGACATATACAATCTCATGAATAAACTAACTATGACTCATCAACTACTGGTGCTGACTCAGTAGGCTCTACGGGTGATAACTCAACTGGCTTTCCATCCTGTGGCTCATAGTGCGTAGGACACCAGTCCTCTAATGAATCATCTGAAAAAATATTCAGTCAGGATTGGAGCAAAGTACAACCTAAATAGTAGTTCCAATAATTGACAGAAACTATGAAACCGTAATAGCAATGAACATAAATAATAGAAATAACTGAACTAGCATGTATCACAAAAAAGATCATCACAATAAATAATGGCAAGAACTGAGAACAACATGATAAGGAACAATAATATAATGAACTAGAATAGAGGAAACAATGTATAAAATGTGCCTTGAAATATTAGTAAGATAATGTGATCGGCTTGGGCCTAACACGGGCTATATATAAAAGGTGATCTAGCGTGATCACACGTTAGTGACATAATTTGCTAACTATCACGGGCTATATTAAATCACGAGCTATAAGGTATGATCACATATCCACTAATATTTCTCCAACCCCGACTAGTACACGGATCTAAATCAGGATACGTTATAACATGTATATCATACTGCACGGTCTATAATATCATATACTATGATCACGATCTATATATAATTACTAAGATATTACGGTAATCACTAAGTAATCACGAAGCATGACATAGTGATCACTGAGTAACCCCGATAATAATATCTCATGACCAAGATCCACGTATACCAATCCGTAAAACCATCGTGTCAAAAATTAAATATATCAATACTAAATATATAAAATATAGAGACTATCAAATAAGAAAACTATCAGAGAATATACTTGTTTGTGGTCCTGAGCAAATGGTATATCTCGGTATCCTAGCTGGTGTCACACACATACCTAAATAGGAATATCATGTTACTTGGTGTAATAAAGTAAGAAATGAGGCAAAGATGCACTAATATGCGTTTCTAGGTTGTATGAGTCCAATTCTAGGTTAATTAGTCCATTTTGGTCACTAACTGGCTAATACTAGCTTCTAATAGCTATACTAAGTTATTACCTTATATGTTTGATTAATACCTTAACTAATATTTACACTATCTAGTATCTCACTAACTAACTTAGGATTGATACAAACAGACATTTATATACACTAACTTACTAACAATTGATACCCTCAAGTATACACTCCAAACTGATATCAATATATACTAACTATATCATAAACTAACTACCAACTCTAACAACCACAACTGCTATATTTCCTGGGCCTTTTCACTCACCCTCAACTCACAATTCTACCATTCCCTTGATACCCTTCACACACCCTCAACCACCCGATACACCCCTCTTTATTCTAACACTCATTTCCCCATACCTGAGCTTAACTTGTTGCAGTTGTGTTCATCATCTAGGATATAAATGATAACTTGTATCAGTTAAATTGAGAGCCAACTCAACTAGATATCAACACTACCGACAATTCTCCCCTATACTCAAACTTAACTGTAATCCCAAATACAGTTGTACCTGCTGATCTATTCCTCATATCTCCAACCTAATAGCATCTTAACACTGATACATAAATATAATGACTGATACTGATATTTTACCTTGCTACTGCTGTTGTATTGCAAGTGCTGCTAAATATCTTGCTGCTGCTGCTGCACCTAGTTGCAACATATCTTTAAGTATCTGATTCGTCCTCTCTGCCTGGCTATCAATTTGGGGATGATATGCGGTACTGAACTTCAACTTGGTGCCTATATAGACTGTAGGCTGGTCCAAAAATGAGATAAGAAACGCTCGTTGCGGTCTGAGACGATTGAGGTAGGTACTCCGTGTAGTCAAATAATCTTGTCAATAAAAATCTGCGCTAGCCGATCGATGCTCCATGTAACTTTGATTGGGAGAAAGTGAGCAGATTTGGTCAATCTATCACCAATGACCCTGATCGTATCATACCCCCACGGCTTCTTCGAAAAGCCTACGATAAAGTCCATGGCGATTTTGTCCCATTTCTACTAGGAAATAATGAGGTTCTATAGTTCACCGTTGGGACTCTGATGCTCACCCTTCACCGGTTGGCAGGCCATATACTGTAACGCAAAGGTTGCCATATCTTATTTCATACATGTCTGCAATTGCAAGTTCTGAATGTTAAAATAACAAACAAAGAAGTACAAAGAGATCCTAAACGAGAAATCTAAGTATAATATTTTGATCTGAGTAGTGATGATGGACAAAAAGCAATATGGTGGCTCCTTTACTCTGTTGATGGTTCGATGAGGGAATAAGAATGCTCTATTTTCTTCTCTTTTCTGAGATTGTGTGCACGTACATAGCTGGCCGGATAAATATTGGGTATGCTACCCTTACTATTTATAGCTAACCTGTTGATGGACTATTGATGTCGTATATGCGTCTGTTTAGTGGCCGCAAAGGACTCCTTCAATATAATACAGTAGTAACTACAGTCGAATGCTACGGTCAGGATGCCACGTGGTCTTGGTTACGATATATTATTAAAGAGATCTCACTATTGTTGTGTGCGTGACTTGGTCAGCTGGACACGTAGTTAGCACCGATTGTGCGAGAAATTATCTTCGATTGTAGCAGAAAGATCTTGCAAGTCGAGAGTCACATAACGTCTTGGCCGCATATCGTCATGGCCGCATATGTGCTCTCATTTTGCCTTGGCCGTATGGATACTCTTGCCGTACGACATTATGGATGCATAAGTGCTCTCTTTTGGCCTTGGTCGGATGGACACTCTGGTCGCATGAAGATGAGGCCGCATGTCTATATAGCCGCATGTAAGCTCTCGTCTGGCCTTGGTCGGTTGGACACACAGAAAGCATGATGACGAAGCCGCATTGGCATATTGGTATATTTGAATGGGTACGTGGTATGGCATGTCTGTCGAGGTCATCAATAAGTTGATGTGACCATTTGTCTTTTCTTGTGCCATCATCTTTACGAATCTTGAAGCATCTCAGTGTGACGAGTGATGTCTCAGAGCCTGACAGTCATCGAATGCTATGTCAGGAGATTTTATGCGACCTCACTGCTCTATGGTCATTCAGGCCGCATATTCTATGCGGCTTCTAGATCTTTGGTTGATCAGGTCGCATGTGGCTTCTCTTCGACTTGGTTGTTCTGGCCGAATGTGGCTTCTCTGCAGCTTGGTTGTTCAGGCCGCATGAGGCTACTCTGCGGTTTGGTTACTTTTTTGAGGGGGTATGACCTTTATGCGGCCTGCATAATTTTTTATGCTTCTATAAGACCCCCTTGAAAGTTTTTAAAATTATAAGTTTAGAATACTTTGAAAGAAGCATAACGGAGCATTATTGGTCGCATATGCAAGGCATGATGCAAAGTCCCATGGCCGAATAGTTGTCTCTGATAGGCTATCTGATCATTAAATGAGGAAATTTTCTTTGATCCTTGTGCGAATCTCTTAGGATTCTGTGTCATCAGTGGATAGAGTGGCTTAATTGATGAGGAATCACCACCAACTGTTGTTGCTGTGTGGATCGAGGTGGGTTTGATTTGAACATCCACTATCGTCATCCGTAGTTGTATAGTTCCCCCTATATATAGGGGGAAGAAGGAGAGAGAGAAGTCTTTTTCTCTTTTACACTTTCTTCTCTCTTTGCTCTTTCTTACTATTATTCATGGCTCCCAAGGTCTCCTTCTCTGCTGTTGCTGCCAAGAAGACTACTAAGGGTTAGGGCATGACTAAGAGAAAGAGTCATGCTGCTGCACCGGACCCTTCGCCCCCCGCCAACGTTCAATTACCGATCAAGGATAGGTTTTCTAGAGAAGATATTCGAATTTTGGAATACATAGACACATGTGCACGATTGGACGAATGGATGCATTTATACGCCAACTATTCACTGCTGCATGGCTGATTTGGCCATATGGATGATTCGGCCACTTGCGTTCCTAGGCCGCATGGCTAACTCATCATATTAGTTCTCAAGCCACATGGGTTACTAGGCTGTATGGCTGACTTGACCGTATGTGTTCCTAGGCCGTTTAGTTGACTCAGCCGTATGTTTGACGTTGGCCGCATGAGCACATCATTTTAGGATATTACTCTGATCTAACGCCTTTGTGGTTTCTATAGTGACTTTTCCTACCACTCTTTCTAGCGAACTGGTCCTCGGGTACCTCTCTCTACCCTTGAACATAAATCTCGAGGATCTTGCTACAGCCATCCAGAAATAAGTTGACAAAGATCTCCCACCCGAGCAACAACAAAAGATCGTCGAGCAGACTTTCTCTTTCTTGTTGAGTCAAATCAACACGGGGGAGATCCCTGCTAAAGACGGAAATCATTTATTTAAGAAGCAGTACATTTTATTCGGTAACGCGCTGGAGCCTTTCCAATCCGAGATGGGGACGACCAGGGAGAACTGGTCTTTTACCTTCTACGGGACGGAGATAAATTTTTTTTCTTGCAAATGTCACCTGCCTCTGTCGGACCTGAAGGTGATGATGGGCCCATGGCGGATGGACTGGAACTTAACCCCTGAGGCTAAGGGGGGCCTCCTTGGGAATGTCTAATGTGGGACCAAAAAGAACAAGAAAAAATTTTATAGTGCGAAGGAGTCACGTACTACTTGCTAGGACTGAAATATGGTCTTGTTTGTAGTGAACTGGGGCCGAACCTCAGTGTATATGGGGACCTACCCCACCGGACAGTTGTGGGCTCTTAGCTGGGCATATTACAATGCCTCCTAGTACTGCCTGACCCAATGGATCTTGAAAAGATACGAGCGGAAAATCAAAGCTGCCAACTTGTTCTTTGCCATGAGGGGTACTTGTTATGGCTTGGAGGTGAACTGCCATATGTTTGTCTCCCTGATGGAGCTGTACAACATTAGTACGGGTACCTTCTTTACACCTAGCAACGAGATAGGCCTGGCCTTGCATGAGTTAGATGTTGTCTCAAAACTCCCTTGGGGCGATGAACCCTATTAATAGTATACCCCGAGCAAAGAAAATCTCAGAGAATTGGAAGCAGAGGACCCGAAGATCTTGGCGATGTACCAAGAGTTGCTATGATATCATAGCATATGCCAGAGGTCTTCGAAGAAGAAAAAGTCTACTGAGGGATCCTCTCCTCATATTAAGACCTGGACTCGCCACTTATTTTCGGAGCTGGAAGAGTCCATTCGAGTTCATGTTCAGGTGCCTTGGTCCAAACAGGAAGTGGTTGATTCTATCTATGGGCTGAAGGACTTGACCCCCGCGGGTAAGGAAGTTGAGGTCTCCCCAGGGGAAGAGGGCCCCTTTACAAGCTAATTGGCCTCGAAGAGAAGCTAAGTTATTTTTATATAAATATACACAAGTTGTTCCCTTTGGCCGTGCTAGCGGGGTACTTGATGCTCTGGCTGCACAACTGCGTAGTTTTGGACGGGTCTGAGACAATAGAAATAATTAGTTGCACCCTGATCTTACCTGCCGTAAAGTTGGTATTCGGCCACAAACTAGACCTTCTACCGGCCATGGTGTGTTGGATCTATCATGATCTTTGTAACTTTGTTGAGAAGGTAGACGACTATCCTGGTAAGGGGCATTTCAACAGGATTGAGCTTTCTTACTGTCATGCCCCAGTCCCAAAAATACGTAGGACTATGACACGTAAGCATGCCAACCGCATGGATATGGCAACTCTAATATATGGAAACCAAATCCATACGTACGCTGTAATATGAATATCAAATCCACGAGTGGTATAAAAGGTAATACAAGTCACAGGGTAAAATCTAAATCTCATCCACCAAAATCAAATATAATTAAATAACCAATATCTAGGGAACTAGATCTCAATAAAAAGTATCTAAGGATGATGGTTGGATGGAAACAAATCCACTACCAACTCGAATATAAGAGCAAATACAAAATAAGTACAACACAATCAACCAAAATATAAGTATACCAGCTATCGATCACGGCCCGAAGAGAAGACATCCACGAAGCATACACAACCATCCCAATCTGCGCTCCTGCAAATACTCAAGAACAGGTACACCTGGCAGCGGACCAGGTCCTCAGAGGGACATAACAAGATACTTAAACACATGCCAATAAAGTACTAAAATAAATAACCAAAAGGGTCGCCTAACCGTCTAAGTGAATGCAGTTAAGAACAACTTTCCCCACAAGTGAGCTATTTGGCTGAAAACTAGGATTTGGCATGGTTCTCTTTTGAAGATCCAGGGGCCCAAAGGCACGTCGTCTTTTGAACGGCGGAGGCCCTCCAATATACATAATATATATATGGGTCATCACCACCCGTATCTCCGACGGAGAATCCGGGCACACAGGAAAAAGTGCAAAGGAGCTCAAATGCGGTACTTGTTGTTCTCCCCACCCCATGCTCTAAGCATGTCATGTCCATAACACGATAAACCTCTAATAACTGCCAAGTCTACTAGCATGCAAAGTTTCTAACAGCAGTTATTCCTAACGTACGGCCCACACGTACCAATGATCAGTCAATACGTACGTCCGTAATCTATATGAGACTCACAACTCGTGTAAAAATGTGTCACAGTCAAAAGAACCTAATGATGCTGCATGATAATGGGGTAGTCTCATAAACAAGGTCAATGCAATACATAGATAAAAATATATCGCGACGACACCGTCACGCACATTTTATATAACCGTTAAAATATATGAACTAAAGACAGAAAAAAAGATGCATGCAATATATGGAATATAAATAACAGTACAATGGCAAGGTATACTTGCCTGGCAAGAAGGCTGCGATGTACCAATAACCTGCTCCAGAAGTCGCACAGAATAAATCCAATATCCTATGTACATATAATATAACGCAATAAAATTATTAGTCCTTACACCACCACATTTATGCTGGACTCAGGGGGTATACTAAGGTAACACTAGTCAACTAGGGTCATCTAGTAGATAGATACATAAAACATTTTATACCTATTATTAACTAGCATTAATACTTACACTTTATACATGCACCAAATTAAATACATTTACAATATATATATATATATATATATATATATATATATATATATATATATATATATATATATATATGTACCATTTAATCACATATCTAATATATACTAGTTGAACAATATATATGTATACTCATATATATGCCAAAAATACATTTGAAAATATATATATATTGTCAACATTATTATTAAAATATTCTAATACTAATATACCAAATTAAGTTTATACTATATATATATTAAGGATATACTAAAAGCATATACAAAATATATATTTATACATATATACAAATTATATATTGAAAATATATTAAGTATATACAAAACATATATATATACATATACCGATAATACATATACTAAAATACGTATTTATATATTTACCAATTATATTAAATATATATATACATATACATTAATTAAATACACTATTATACGCATACACATATACACACATATATATATACGTATACACATACACCTACACACACACACACACACACACACACACATACGAGGGGAGGATCGAACCTGAGCGTACGCGACGTCGGCGAGGACGTCGACGACGATGACGAGGATGACGATGAGGACGATGGCGAGGACAACGAGGGTGATGGCGATGATGATAATGGTAATGATAAGGGATTTATGAGGAGGATGATGATGATGGGTTGCTGCTGGAATCCGGTCAGCGAGGGGGAAGGTGGTCCGGTCAGTAGAAGGAGATCAGGGAGGAGAGGAGGCCGCGGTGTGGTGGTCGTACTGGGAGTCAGGCTGGTTGTCGAGGGAGGACGAGAGGAGACTGGGGTGCTGCTCCGGCCATAGGGGGCCGAGCAGAGCGGAGGAGGAGAGGAGATGATCGTGTTGGTGGTGGTGGTGCACCGGAGAAGGAAGTCACCGGTAGCTCTCTGCGAAGGAGGTAGCCGAGGAATATGACTCGCTCGTCGGCGACGGATCGTTCGACGGAGGAAGGGAGGCCATGGAGGACGGTCGGAGATGAGGTGGTGGACAGGGTGGTTCGAGGATGGTCGAGGCAGGTTGCAGAGGGAGTCGGTGGAGCTTCGGTTGCCGACCGGAGATGATGCAGAGGACGGCGTCGTGGGAAAGAGCTGCTGGGTGTAGTCGGCTGCTCGTCGCTCGGGGTTGAAGAGATGGCCGGAGGGAAATGAGTAGGGTGGTCGAGAAGGGGAGCGGGGATGTCCGGCAGGCTTGGGGGAGGCTCGGCTGCTCTGTGCAGTCGGGTCGACGAGGTCATGCGGTGGCAATGGTGGTGGTGTGTATTCGTGCAGCGGGGAAGATGGTTCAGCTGTCGTGTGGATCCAGCGGGGAAGGTGCCTGGGGTTCGAGGTGCAGTGGTTGAAGGGGCTGCTCCGGTGGGTTGTGGAGAAGGAGGTGTACGGAGGATGAAGGGGAGGAAGAAGAAGATGATGTGAATAATGTATAGGGGTCGGCTGAGTTTGCATTGGCTTTTGGAATTTAGGAAAATAAAGGGATGATGTGATATATATACATGTGAATTCTTGGGTTTGGGTTGACCTAGGGCAATGTGGACTTGGTCAACACTCCTTGGAGTAGGCCTTGGTCTATAATCCTTGGGGGTCTTGGCCTCACATGAGTCTGTTGGGCTATAAATTATAATTATTTAATTGCAAAGGTAGATTTAATATACGGGACGATGTGCGCGCATTGCACATGCTGAAACTTACGGAAAAATCTTCGTGAAGGAAAAATTTGGTTTCTTCACGTTTTGTCCAACGGTGGGGACACCTTAATGCATTTTTGTATAATAGCCCCCCCAACAATTGGAAAATTGCACAGAGACAGAAATTAGATTTAATTAATTAAATCGAACGTGCATGAGGTTCTAGAATTAATTAGGAGTACATGGGATTAAATTTAGGCGGCCACAATTGTCAGGGCGTAGAGGGTACAGTGTAGAATATTAATAAAATTTGGTTTGCACAAAACGGTCAAGATTGTGTCCCCAATTTCGATTAGGACGCACAAGGGTACAAAATTAGAAATTATTTATAATTAATAAATAACGTCCACGATGTTTATTATGCAGCTAAAATATAGCACCAGAGAGCAATATTATAAGTTGCACAAGGGTCCAAATAGTAGGCAGGCATGTCTAGGATGAGGTTGTGAAATTTGTTGGAAGGCAATGGCTAGTGAGGTGCTCCAATTATAGAAGCAACGGTAATGTGCGCTACGCGATATAAATTATTTCATAATTAAATAAATGTCTTGTTCTAATTCTAATTGGTTCAAATTAGCCCTAATTTCACTATCTAAGCCAAGTAGCCCTAATTTTGGGTGAGGGGGTTTACAATCTACCCAACTTAAAAATAATTTCGTCCTCGAAATTAAACTAGGGTAGGGTTTCTCTATCTAACCTCACTTTATTATACTCTAAAGAATTCTCCTTAAGTTAATATTGTAGTTTCTACCCAACTTAGGATTTACCCATCTGTCATCTAAGGCTGCACATCTAAGAAGGCTATGTCCCAAATTATTTAATCATGTTATTGAATCCTCAAAGTCTTTAACACCAAACATATCATCCATGATATGCCCTTAATCATTTATAAAAGATAATCACCAAACAAAGCGATTGGCCTGCGGGGTATATCTAGTACTATCTATATATCAAACTTATACCAAGCAAGATGTTTCGTCTTTTCGAAATAAGGAAAGACGTAGATCAATAAATAAGAGTTCAAGGGAGAAGTAATAGAATGCAAGTATAGGGATCAAGGCGTTTCAAGGAATCCAATGGGAATTGTTAAAGCAGTTGTGGACTGAAATCCTATTTGGTAAATCCGTATTCGCATGCTCGTATTAGTACAGTTATATAACCGATATGATACGCTTAGACATATCTAGGGCAAGTATATTCGTCTACTAATCACTACATATCTCAATCCACGTAAAGTAGTTATGCGAAGGGCGAACCAAGCGCACTATGGTTAGCTAGACCCTAATACACTAATTCTGAAATGTATTATTGTGGGCCCCCAATAATACGTATGTAATGAACAAGCTCGATAAAGAATAAGCTTGCAAAAACTAGGCTATAATAGCAGCATAAGTCAAGGTAGTACAGCAAATATGAATACGCTAGACTATGATGAAAGAAGGTTCATAACAATTCAAGTTCACAAAAATAAGTAATAATAATGAAAGACTACACAATCTCTACAGTTGTCATACTAATTCTTTGTCTGAGTCGCTAGTCGACCAAATAGGGACATGGACCTCTAAGTTCTATTGTCTGAATAAACAATATCGTCTTATGCTAGTATACAATTAATATCATTCAGTTACACTTCAATAATGGGTCAAATGACTATGAGATACTAGGTTGTGAGGCATACTACCCAACTTAAAATAATTAAACTAATACTGTGACAGTCTTAAGATGGTCCTACAAAATAATCTTGCACATGTAAATAGAGTAGAAACTCTTATTAGGGTATATGAGTAAAGATCTTGGTACTGATTAGGGTATCCTTCTTATGTAGGTAATGTTCATACTAAGTCTTAGTCATAGCACTTACAAGCAAGTGTCAATGGTAAGGATAGAAGAGTTACTGGCCGTTAAGGGGGAAGGGTCTAACTTGTATCAAGGTGAGGGTATAAATTACGCGAATTAAAACTAAGGGGTAATCATTAGGTCATAATCTACAATAATAACTTAAACTGTCAAGTTCTAATTACCAATCACATAATAAAAAAAAATTAAGAGTAACAACCAAAATCCTGGCAAGCTATACACATATCCTAAAATAGAATAAAATTACTTGGTCTATAATCAGAAGTGTCAGATGGCACGAGTTGAAAGAGGAAGAAAAGAAGAACATAATTTTTAGTCATCGCACAACTAGCGAACGTTAAGGCCGCAGAGGAACAACATATAAAATTAAAATAGAGGGCTCTAGATAGCATCATGGTTTTTTAAGGGAGAGTGGTATGCTAGTTGCTATGTTCGAGGTATGATCAAGGAAAAAGTGTTAATTACATTCCTCTAGGCTTCCTAAGGTGTTGTCTACTAATAATAATACAATGATCTAAGTTTATAGTTCTCTAATACTATCTAACTATGAAGGTTAGGTGCAGTCCTAATTTTAAATTTTGATTTTTCTATAGGTTCCTCGATGCTAGGGTCAAATATTATGGGAGACTTCTAACTACTCTAGTAGTGTCTATACTATTCTCAAGTCTTCGTAATACATCAGGGGTAATGGTAAACCAATCTAAAGATAAGAAATTCTAGGGTTCACTAGATATTCTAAACTTAGTGGTGTGTCTATATTCTCGTTGTATTCTTAATAAGTGTGCTACTCTAATTATCATCCTAATAACAGGGGTTCCTATATTCTAGCAGAAGGCTATATATACCCAAGGAACTTATTAGGGAAGTACAGGAATCAAGCAGGATACAATCGTTCGAATAGAACAGAGAGGAGGAAGATGAGTCATAGTCAATTATGGATGAGATCCTATAATCTAGTCCTAGGTGCAGGCTTGTTCGGTACAGTAACGTAACCGAGACAATATGCTCTTGACCTGCATGGGCCACCACAAAAATATGTCACGCCCCAGTCCTAAAAATATGTAGGACTAGGACACATAAGCATGTCAGCCGCATGGATATGGCAACTCCAATATATGGAAACCAAATCCATACGTACGCTGTAATATGAATATCAAATCCACGAGTGGTATAAAAGGTAATACAAGTCGCAGGGTAAAATCTAAATCTCATCCACCAAAATCAAATATAATTAAATAACCAATATCAAGGGAACTAGATCTCAATAAGAAGTATCTAAGGATGATGGTTGGATGGAAACAAATCCACTACTAACTCGAATATAAGAGCAAATACAAAATAAGTACAGCACAATCAACCAAAATATAAGTATACCAGCTATCGATCACAGCCCAAAGAGAAGACATCCACGAAGCATACACAACCATCCCAATCTGCGCTCCTGCAAATACTCAAGAACAGGTATACCTGGCAGCGGACCAGGTCCTCAGAGGAACATAACAAGATACTTAAACACATGCCAATAAAGTACTAAAATAAATAACCAAAAGGGTCACCTAACCGTCTAAGTGAATGCAGTTAAGAACAACTTTCCCCACAAGTGAGCTATCTGGCTGAAAACTGGGATTTGGCATGGTTCTCTTTTGAAGATCCTGGGGCCCAAAGGCACGTCGTCTTTTGAACGGCGGAGGCCCGCCAATGTACATAATATATATATGGGTCATCACCACCCGTATCTCCGGAGGAGAATCTGGGCGCACAGAAAAAAGTGCAAAGGAGCTCAAATGCGGTACTTGTTGTTCTCCCCACCCCATGCTCTAAGCATGTCATGTCCATGACACGATAAACCTCTAATAACTGCCAAGTCTACTCGCATGCAAAGTTTCTAACAGCAGTTATTCCTAACGTACGGCCCACACGTACCAATGATCAGTCAATACGTACGTCCGTGATCTATATGAGACTCACAACTTGTGTAAAAATGTATCACAGTCAAAAGAACCTAATGATGCTGCATGATAATGGGGTAGTCTCATAAACAAGGTCAATGCAATACATAGATAAAAATATATCGCGACGATACCGTCACGCACATCTTATATAACCGTTAAAATATATGAACTAAAGACAAAAAAAAGATGCATGCAACATATGGAATATAAATAACAGTACAATGGTAAGGTATACTTGCCTGGCAAGAAGGCTGCGATGTACCAATAACCTGCTCCAGAAGTCGCACAGAATAAATCCAATATCCTATGTACATATAATATAACGCAATAAAATCATTAGTCCTTACACCACCACATTTATGCTGGACTCAGGGGGTATACTAAGGTAACACTAGTCAACTAGGGTCATCTAGTAGATAGATACATAAAACATTTTATACCTATTATTAACTAGCATTAATACTTACACTTTATACATGCACCAAATTAAATACATTTACAATATATATATATATATATATATATATATATATATATATATATATATATATATATATATATATATATATATATATATATATATATATATATATATATATATATATATATATATATATGTATATATTTATGTACCATTTAATCACATATCTAATATATACTAGTTGAACAATATATATATATATATACTCATATATATGCCAAAAATAAATTTGAAAATATATATATATTGTCAACATTATTATTAAAATATTCTAATACTAATATACCAAATTAAGTTTATACTATATATATATTAAGGATATACTAAAAGCATATACAAAATATATATTTATACAAATATACAAATTATATATTGAAAATATATTAAGTATATACAAAACATATATATATACATATACCGATAATACATATACTAAAATACGTATTTATATATATACCAATTATATTAAATATATACATATACATATACATTAATTAAATACACTATTATACACATACACATATACACACATATATATATACGTATACACATACACCTACACACACACACACACACACACACATACGAGGGGAGGATCGAACCCGAGCGTGCGCGACGTCGGCGAGGACGTCGACGACGATGATGAGGATGACGATAAGGACGATGGCGAGGACAACGAGGGTGATGGCGATGATGATAATGGTAATGATGAAGGATTTATGAGGAGGATGATGATGATGGGTTGCTGCTGGAATCCAGTCAGCGAGGGGGAAGGTGGTCCGGTCAGCAGGAGGAGCTCAGGGAGGAGAGGAGGCCGCGGTGTGGTGGTCGTGCTGGGAGTCAGGCTGGTTGTCGAGGGAGGACGAGAGGAGATGGGGGTGCTGCTCCGGCCATGGGGGGCCGAGCAGAGCGGAGGAGGAGAGGAGATGATCGTGTTGGTGGTGGTGGTGCACCGGAGAAGGAAGTCACCGATGGCTCTCTGCGAAGGAGGTAGCCGAGGAATATGACTCGCTCGTCGGCGGCGGATCGTTCGACGGAGGAAGGGAGGCCATGGAGGACGGCCGGAGATGAGGTGGTGGACAGGGTGGTTTGAGGATGGTCGAGGCGGGTTGCAGAGGGAGTCGGTGGAGCTTCGGTTGCCGGCCAGAGATGATGCGGAGGACGGCGTCGTGGGAAAGAGCTGCTGGGTGTAGTCGGCTGCTCGTCGCTCGGGGTTGAAGAGATGCCCGGAGGGAAATGAGTAGGGTGGTCGAGAAGGGGAGCGGGGATGTCCGGCGGGCTTGGGGGAGGCTCGGCTGCTCTGTGCAGTTGGGTCGACGAGGTCGTGCGGTGGCGATGGTGGTGGTGTGTATTCGTGCAGCGGGAAAGATGGTTCGGCTGTCGTGTGGATCCGGCGGGGAAGGTGCCTGGGGTTCGAGGTGCAGTGGTTGAAGGGGCTGCTCCGGCGGGTTGTGGAGAAGGAGGTGTACGGAGGATGAAGGGGAGGAAGAAGAAGATGATGTGAATAATGTATAGGGGTCGGCTGAGTTTGCATTGGGTTTTGGAATTTAGGAAAATAAAGGGATAATGTGATATATATACATGTGAATTCTTGGGTTTGGGTTGACCTAGGGCAATGTGGGCTTGGTCAACACTCCTTGGAGTAGGCCTTGGTCTATAATCCTTGGGGGTCTTGGCCTCACATGAGTCTGTTGGGGCTATAAATTATAATTATTTAATTGCAAGGGTAGATTTAATATACGGGACGATGTGCGCGTGTTGCACATGCTGAAACTTACGAAAAAATCTTCGTGAAGGGAAAATTGGGTTTCTTCACGTTTTATCCAACGGTGGGGACACCTTAATGCATTTTTGCATAATAGTCCCCCCAACAATTAGAAAATTACACAAAGGCAGAAATTAGATTTAATTAATTAAATCGAACGCGCACGAGGTTCTAGAATTAATTAGGAGTACATGGGATTAAATTTAGGCGGCCACAATTGTCAGGGCGTAGAGGGTACAGTGTAGAATATTAATAAAATTTGGTTTGCATAAAACGATCAAGATTGTGTCCCCAATTTCGATTGGGACGCACAAGGGTACAAAATTAGAAATTATTTATAATTAATAAATAACGTCCGCGATGTTTATTATGCAGCTAAAATATAGCACCAGAGAGCAATATTATAAGTTGCACAAGGGTCCAAATAGTAGGCAGGCATGTCAAGGATGAGGTTGTGAAATTTGTTGGAAGGCAATGGCTAGTGAGGTGCTCCAATTATAGAAGCAACGGTAATGTGCGCTACGCGATATAAATTATTTCATAATTAAATAAATGCCGTGTTCTAATTCTAATTGGTTCAAATTAGCCCTAATTTCACTATCTAAGCCAAGTAGCCCTAATTTTTGGTGAGAGGGTTTACACTTACAACTATTTGATGGGATGGCTTCTTTTGTATCATAGGTCTTTGATAAGCCCGGGGACTGACGAGGACATAGTTGTCGTCGATGCCCTGATCTCAGGTATCAGATGATGAAATGGCATTGTAATACTATCCCTGCTGGTAGGAGGGAGCCCTCCTTCATGACTGGCTGGACCTTTTTTTATGTCCGAGCCAGAGTTTACTACCGATGAAAGAAACACCATTCATTACGATGATGGGGTGGCATCTCAAGGCTTGTACGAGAGGCCCTTTCGCTGGCTCCAAGCCATCCGTCCCTTCCACCTGGTGTATCAGAATAAGGCTACTGTCTTCATTGAGCCTTATCTACCCAATCAGTTTGTTCGTCAGTTTGGCTACACTCAGCTTTTACTGGATCATCCGAGTGCTTCTCTCGGGTATAGCGATAGTTTGCTTGACGGGGCACGATCATGGAGTTACTGTACAGTTGTGGGCACCCGGGTCAGGTTCCAACAAGTAACAGTTGGAGTCGTGCCCTGAATATTGTATATCACGACGAGTAATTATTGTATGGTAAATACTCTATCGACTAACTTTGATCCAGAGAGGAGTTATATTGAAGGCACCATATTGATGCGTCCGGATGCCAAAGTGCGTAGGAAACCAAAGAAGGGAAATTGAGTGGCTAGGCCCCTGATCATAGAGCTAGACCCTTCGATCGAAGAAAAAACTAATTCTTCGTCTGATGATCCCATGCATGCCAAGCGCAAACCAAAGATGGAGACCCATCATGCTTGCTACTCTAGGAGGGAAAGGACAGATGTGGACCCAGAGTCAAACAACGAATCAAAGTTCCCTATTAGAGGGACTGTGAGTACAGAGGTAGGATCCCTTGCACCGGTGGCTTCTGAAGCAGATTCTACCTTAGATGCTACAACGATATTCATAAATCCTCTTAGTCTGATTCTGCCCGATCCTTTATATAAATATCTTAGCTCTAGTTTATTTAAAAATTTACAGACATAGGAGAGAAGTGACCGTCCCCGGTGAACAGCCGCTTCTGTGGTTTCTTACACAGAACCGGAAGAGGGAACCTCCCCGAAGTCTGATGTGGGTGCCTCAGAACCGGTACCTGAAACCTCGGGAGCTCAGGGCTTGGGTATGGCTTCCACAGAGCAGCCTTATACCCCCTTGGAGCACATATCTGTAGAAGACATGGAGTCCATGGGGGAGGCTTTGACAACACTAGATGAGCCGTAACATATGTCGTCTTCCTCCGGTAGGTTATTTCTCAACGTCACAAGATCATTTTTTTTTTGGCTTCATCTTTATATTCTTCTAGTGAAGTTAATTACTTGTTATTCTGATTCTGTAGGCCCTGCCTCTCCCTTGAGGACCGTGGATATGGCTACCTAGGAGGATGTCCTGGAAGAGGGGGATAATAAACTTGTTATGAAGGCACCTAGGTTTTTTACTAGTTCTTGAGACGGACGTCTTGCTGTGCCCTCTACAGAAGGTGAAGTAGACAAGGTTCCTGCTGTTGCGGGTCCTTCTGGTGCGGCGGCTACTTTCCCAATTATTGTTGTCGGGGGCTTGACGGCTGAAGCCTCTCTAGACATTGGGGTAGAAAGCCGTCGGGAGGAGGTTATCCCCGATGTTCCCAATACTGCGGTTGCTGGGTCCTTCTGAGGCTGTCCCAGCACAATCTGGTTTTGTCCTACAGGCGGGTGCCGATACGTAGGGCGCCCTAGTGCTCCTGTCCCGAATCGTGGCACTACCTTACCATATATTGCTCAGTTGTCGGGTATCCAAGCATTTTATGTATCCATGAAGGATTGGATCGCTAGCAGGATTGTCGGTCGTTATTCTGTTGTTACTTCACCTTCAGGGTCTTCGAGCATCATCACGCAACATGTTGCGCCAGTAGCTTCTTCCTCCATCCAGCCGCCTTTGACTTTGGCTACATTAGAATACCTTTGTAAAAATATCAGACTGTCCATTCAGAGCTTCTATATGTTATTGAAACAAGGGGTCGAGGGTATGCTGGAGCACAATAAATCCTTTGCCTGGGCCAATCACTTTGCCGAAGGATAGGCCCCCTCTCTGAGGGGTCTTCCCACTTTTGAATAGATGGCAAACCTCCTGGGACAAAAGTTGGTAGAGATAAAGCAATTCTTGATGGGGCTACAACAGAACCTGTAAAAAGATATGGGGATGCTGATATCCCATGAGTACAATGAGTTCTCTAATATGGTGGAGATGGAAAAGGCTTTCTTTGCTTCATCTATGGAAACCTTGCAGCATAAACTTCAGGACTTGTAAGAGAAGCACGATCGGCTGAGTGATCTCAGAGAAGAGTTCCTCTCCCGATGGAAGGACCTGACTGAGACCATTAGTAACCTATAGGTCGATCTTGCTGCGCTGAAGAATAGACTGTGGAAGGCCCAGCAGGAAGATAAGGCTATCCGGACTGAGACAAGCCAGGTGGTAAAGAATATGGCTGGTATCGAGGTTATGGTATGGAAGCTATAGAACAGACATGAATCCTTCAATCACCATGAGGATCTCGAGGTCATGGCCAAAGAGGTTGAGTACCGGGCCCAGGTATGCCTGGATGGCCATATAGCCCGTCTCCATGAGCCGATAGCAGAGTTATGCTCTGACCAATGGCACCAGTAGTTCTTCTTTTGCTTTTTGTGCCCTTGTTTTGCCTTTGATCTTGGGATCTTTATAATCCCTCACATGTAGTTTGCCTTCAGTTTCTTCTTAGTAGAAAGAAATAAAAGCTTTTCCATTTGTCGCAATTATTTGTTTGAACTTTGGATATCGTACCAGAGGTAATATGGACGTAGTATAATATCGCAGTCTGTTTAAAGATGTCCCACTTAGGGACTTTGGGTGCACCTATTACTTCTTGTGCACTAGTGTGTAAGAAGTAGGTTCGAGATAAGCCCTACCAAAGGTGATATTGATGTGACAGGTTTTGTAGACTTAACACTGCTGGCGTTAGACTTAACACTGCTGGCGTACTTAGAATTAAGTACAGGTAATAAGTTGAGATGAGAATGGATATCAAAGGTAATGTGGACATGATAATTGATAGCCAAAACTGGAAGGTTTGCTCGGAGGTAATATGGACATAGCAAACACGACCAGAGAGAAATATTAGGACAGTAGTTCAGAGGTAGTATGGAGCTTGAACAAGGGTCCGAAAAACTCATCGAGGAGTGCTTTGCTGGGTGTGGACTACCCAGAAATATAGATAGACCTGAGGGCTACTCTACTGGAGAGATTGTTAGGCCGATAGCTCATAGGTAATATGGACATGGCTAGCGTCTAACAAGACTAATTTTTAAGTGGTTCGTGCGGGATGTGCAGGTGGACCGAAGGACTGCTCCACTCGAGAGCTTTTAAGGATCCACAATCTGTTGTATATCCAGGACTCCTGAATACTGATAATAGATTTTACAATGATTCGTATAGAGGGGAAAGTGCCATACATAAACACTTGCTAGGAATGAAGAACCAAGAGTATAAACACTGTACATCTTGGTTGCCCTGATGTGGATAGGGAAGTACCAGCCTAGCCTTATATATAGTACTTTTTCAGGAACTTACCGTTGATGGGCATCATGAGAAAGTCTCCATTAGGTTTTGTCAGTCGGTAAGCGCTTTTGAAGAATATGGATTCTACGAAGAACGAGCCTTCCCATTTTGGTTGGAACTTGACGGCTGTCTTGTGGGTCATAACCATCAGCCTTCTTACTGTCAAGATGAGGTAACCCACTTGGTAAGTCCTCTTCTTGACCGATTTATTGAAGGCTCCCGAATGACGCGCTTGGTATAGCTTAATGCACTATTAAGCTAAGAGACGTTTCTTGTCGAGTGCTTCTAACTCTTGTAGCTGTCAGCGGTGATTATCGTCGACGGTTAGCCAGTTAGAGAGAGCCACTCAGAGTGACATAATTAAGATCTTGTGGGGAATGACTACTTTGCTCTAGTAGACCAAAGAGAATAGCGTGCTGCCAATAAATATTCAGACCGATGTGCGGTAGGCCCAAAGATATTAACCCAGCTTCTCCTTTCAGTCGCGTTTGTTCGATGACACAAATTTTTTGAGTAGATTTATAATGTTCTTGTTGAATGCTTTCGCTAGACCATTTGTTGCTAGATTATAGGCAGTCAAGGCTATATTCTGGATTTATTTTTTGTCAAAAAACTGATAGAAAGTATGACTTACAAACCATGAACCATTGCCATAGATGATCCTTTGTGGCAAGACGAAGCAGTATATGACCTGATGCTTGATGAAGTTGATCATATTAATATCCAACGAGTGGTATGGCTTTCGTCCACTTAGAGAAGTAGTCGATAAAGGCGTGGATTTGACATGATTGGCACTTTCTTGTGTAGTAGACAGCATCCGCGACCATTATCGGCCAATAGTAACCTATTCTCCGGAGAAGGTCCTGTAGCTTGGGTCCTGGTCGATGGGCACCGCAAATCCTATTGTGAGCCTCGCAGAGAGCCTACTTCACTTCTGTACTCGTTTGTTATCAAAGCAGAATACCGTCATAGGAGCAATGATACAATATTTTGGTAGCTGTATCGTAATAGAACTGAAAGAAATATCTTCTGATGGAAGTGGCTTCCTTTGGGTTCTCAGAGAGGATCTATAGACTGTGTAGTCAATAAATGAGAGTCTCTAGTCTTGGATGCTAGTTTCTGCCTCTACAGCATAGCTTAGACACATGTAGAGGTTATTTTTTGGGCAGACTAGCTCTTGGCTGACTACGATAATCAATTGGTGAGTGTTGGCAGGGATGTCCAAGGAGCCAGCGAGACCGACAAGGATGTCAGCCTCGATATTTTATAGTGGAGGAACATGCTCTATGAAGAACCCCTCAAAAGTGGAGATTATACCGAGCGCAACTTGGTGGTAGGGAATCAAATCCTCATGTCGGACTTCGTACTCACCCCGGACCTGACTGACGATCAGCTTAGAGTCACCGTAGGCCTCTAGGTAGTCGGATCCTACTTGCTTAGAGAGCTAGAGTCCAATAAGGAGGGCGTTATACTCTGCCACATTGTTGGAACATGAATCTGTGAGAGAATAAGAATGGTTGATGACCAGATCGTACAAAGAAATCAGTACTATCCCAACGCTAGCGATGATATCTTCTTTGGGCCATGTTCTTGAAGAACCGTCAAAGAACATTCGCTAGACGACTTCTACACTTGTAGTCATATTGGAGTCTTCCACTTCATCCTGGATCTCCTCGTAAAGCTGCAAGATTTCTGGCACTGAATGGGCAGCCAGGTAGTCGGCCAATGCTTGAACTTTGACCGTCTTTTATAGAACAAATACCATATCGTATGGTGATAGAAGTATTGCCCATGTAGCCAAGCGGGAGGTGAGTGCCCAGGTTTGGTCATGAGGACCCTGAGGGGGTTGACCCGTGAGATCACATGGATCGTTTCTCCCATCACGTAATGCCAATTTTTTGGATAGCAAAGACCATAGTAAGGCACTCCTTCTCGACGGGATTGTATATGTGCTCTGCGCCGACCATCATTCTGTTGAGATAGTAGATTACCTGCTCGTGACCTATGTCACTCTTCTGGGCTAGTAGAGTGCCAAGAGGGTGATCCATCACTCATACATAGAGCAGAAAGGGCTTTCCTACTACAGGGGCTACCAGCATCGGAGGGTTCATAAGGTATTCCTTGATGTCATTAAATGCCGACTGGCACTCTTGTCCTAGACAAAGGAGACTCCCTTCTTCATTAGCTGGGTGAATGGTTGACAACATCCATAGAGATTTGATATGAATGTCCTGATGTATGCCAATCTTCTTTGAAGGCCGTGAAGCTCTTTAAGGTTCTTCTTTAGGCATATTTCAAGGATTATTTTGGTCTTGTCAGGGTCCACATGGATAACCTTCGACGTTATGACAAAACCTAGAAATTTGTCGCTGGAGACTCCCAAGAAGGATTTGGTGGGATTTATTTTGAGATGGTGTGCATGTATGTGGTCGAACACACTTTTCAAGTCCCGAAGGTGATCATCTTTGGAGCGACTCTTGACGGCAATGTCATTAACGTAACACTTGACCGTCTTTCATAGATGCTAACGGAAGATGGTGTTCATAGCTCGCTAGTATGTAGCACCAACATTCTTCAGACTGAAGGGCATGACTGTATAGCATGTAGCAGTACACCCCTATCGACATTTGGAATAATATATGCTTCTCATCGTCAAAAAATATCTTGATTTGATTAAATCCTGAGAATCCATCCATGAAGGACATATGCTCGAAGTCACAAGTATTTTCGATCACTATCTCTATGATCGAAAGGGGGAACTCGTCCTTAGGGCAGGCCTCATTTAGATTATAGAAGTTAATGCAGATCCGGATCTTTCTGTTCTTTTTGACGATGGACACGATGTTGGCTATCTAATCTGGATGTTGTTCTTCATGGACGAAGCACTAGCTATCATTTTTTGTTGACTTTTTCTTCCATGGCGTTCATAATGTTCGACCAAAACTGCCATTATTGCTGCTTGACAGTCTTGGTGTTCGACAAGATATTGATTTTGTGGACCATAATTTGGGGGTCCAGTCCTGACATGTCTTCATAGCTCTAGAAAAAGACATCAATATATTCTAGTACTAGTTGTAGCAAGGATTCACGATCTTCATCGGATAAACTTTTGCTGATGGAGATAGGTGTTGGGGCAGATTCCTCGTTGCTTGAAATATTGCTTCCATTATGAGTCTAATCGCTGGGCCCACAGTTCCACTTTAAAGGGTTCCAGTAAGTCCTCATTGTCTTTCTCAGGGTCAGCTGACACCATATTGACAGACAATATTTGTCTAAAGAGGTCTCCGATACTGGTATCGGAGCCCCACATGGAGGATTCTGAAGAGTGTGACTCTGACTTATCTTTTTCTTTCAAGGCTTCGGGGGTTTATGAAGTTGTTACGTACCCCAGGACATGCTGGATCTTATTGTAGTAATCCTCGTCTTTGCCTGCGAGAGCGGTGAGATGCAAGGGTAGTCGTCAACCTTTGCCGTAATTCAGACCTCGGTTACTCTTAAGATCATAACCTATCTTATGGATTAGGTGCTTGGCTTAACAACTGAACCAAAAAAGTATTATTTTAATAGTATTAGGTTCTGGCTCCTGTTTCTTTGGGACGAAGGGCTGGGGGCATTCTACCCTGCCGAAGATGATGGATTTTTCTCCCCTCCTACTCGCTGGGACAGTGAAGTAGAAACTTTGGCTAGGAAAAATCTGGTTTATTGCATAGGTAGTAGTTACTTGTGTATATATTTACAGGCCTATACCATGCTATAGGGAATATAGTACATTGAGATATGCAACATTCGTGTAGTTCAAAGATAGCCCTTTATTGATGAATAAGGTATCTCGTCTTCTAAAATTATATCATAGAGAGAAGGGACATTAGCATGAGTGGCAACATACTCTTCTAATTCGTGTTTCTCGGGATTTATCTCCAATGCGAATGAGGTCTTTGGAGGCCTCCTACAAAGCTTGACCATCAAGGGTTCGGGGGCAGTAGCTGGCACTGGGTCCTTCTTTTGACTTGACAATCGTACCGTTAGAGGTTGTGGTGCCTTCCTCTGTATCTTCATAATGAGGGGAGGGGTTGTATCATGAGCACGTCCCTTGAGGTGGACCATCAAATATTTACCTGATGTTACACTGATTTCTTCTTCATCGTCAACATCATTCCCTCCTTCGTCCTAGCGGACTTGTTTGTACAGGAGTGAATCAGAGTAGTAGGCCTCTACCCTTTTGAAGGGGTCGACATCGACGAACTCCATCTTAACCGTGCCATGGTCGTCAACATACTTTAGGAACTATTACAGGGTTAACGGCACAATCATGTATTCATGTATCCATAGATGCCCCAGCAAGACATTGTAGGATACGTCCATGTCTATGACGTAGCAGGTGAACTCTATTTTTAACTCACTGATTTGGCATTTCAAGCAAATTTTGCCCAAACGGTAGCTCCTCCCTTGGTTATAGTCGATATTTGCTTCATCGTTAGCATCATTCCCTCCTTCATCATAGTGGACTTGTTTATACATGATTGAATTGGAGTAGTAGGCCTCTACCCCTTTGAAAGGGTCGATATCGGTAAACTCTGTCCTAACCGTGCCATGGTTGACAAAGTACTTTAGGTACTGGTGCATGGTTGATGGCACGATCATCTATTTATTTATACATGGATGCCACAGCAGGACGCGTCCAAGTCTATGATGTGCAGGTGACCTCTGTTTTTAAGTCATCGATTTAATATTTCAAGCAAATTTTGCCCAGAGGGTAGCTCCACCCCGCATTGAAGCTGCTGATGGTAGATTGGTTGCAACGAGCTGGTGTATCGGGATATCCAAGGTCTGAAGCAGACTCTGGGGGATGCTACTGATAGATGAACTCGGATCAATGTGCATCTGGTCTACCTTGATGGCGTCGGTGTACCCTATATAATACAAAGGGCAATCATGCCTATTGTTCGTTAACAATATGTCTTGTCGGGAGAATGTGATATTAGGTATTGCCTCCGTCACATTGTTACAGTGGGGACATGCCAAAGGATTTCAGCTGGTGGCTTGACCTGCACCAAGTAAGTGTCGGTGTTCTGTAATGCCTCACTTAGGGTATCCCGAGTGTCGTTGGAGAGTCGAAGAAGCTCGAATAGAGACAACTTTGCTGGAGTATTAGCGAGATGGGTCAAGATGTCGAAGTTGTAGGGCTTCTCTAGCCCTTGGGAAGTATCTTTGCGAAGGTTTATCAAAGTGAGTTTCTTTTTATCTTGACTTATCCGTGGCTGGAGGTTATGTCACACCCCAGTCCCAAAATACCGAGGGACTAGCCACGTGACAATGGCCAGCAGCACACACTAATAGACAAACCTAATTTTGTGGACCCATTAGGGTGTACTTAAGCTGTAAAACAACAGTAAAGGTTTATGATACAAGTCACAGTCTAATTCTAATCTCATCCACAGAAGATAATCACAGATCAAATGCCAGAATAATCCAAATAAAATATAATATAACAAGTCTCAATAATTGTGTCTCTAGGAACAACCCGAGAATAAGTTTATTACATCATTTCAAATAAACAGGAAATAAGAGTCAATAATAGAAATAACTGAGTATAATAAAGCAAATACTCAGGAAAAATCCTCGGCGATCACCTCGTCCTCTGGTATCGATAATGTTCCTACTTCTGCTTCTGTTCCTGTCCCGTATATCTCGGGATAGATCTCCTCAGATATACCTGGGGACATAATTCGGATTCCATGTCCTCAGGAGATATTGCAAGGTATAAGAACAACTCAAGCCAAAATAAATGCAGTGCAATAATAAATAAAATAATAGGATAAACTATGTAACCAACTAGGAGTTATACAAATGAGAGCATCACTAGAACTCAGGCTGAAACTACTACAAGCTCTGTGTCGGGGAGCCGGTAGCAGTAATGCTATGTAGTTATACTATGTAGTTTTACTATGTAGTGGGCCTAGCACTGTAGTGGCTAAGGCACCATAATAAATATACATATATAATTAGCTTGTAGTCTGTGTGTCTCTCCCCACCCAATATAATCACACGTCTCATGTCCATGACATGCAAATCATATCTAATACAACAAGTCATATGATAGCTCTGGTTATAAAAAGTCTATATCTCGAATCCTGTAACCTATATAGAATCACTATGAATGACTCAGAAAGATTCTGTCTCATGAACAGTGTCAGGTGTCCTATGGTATGACATACTTGATAATGCAAGCACGAACATATATATATATGGTCGCAATATCAATCTCTAGTGACGTTACACGACTCCGTGTACGACGTCGACACCAGAATGTTATTCAGACACTAAATAATGTCATACGGTCCTAGGTTGAACATTTATATCATATAAAATAAATCAAGAGAATAATATAATACAAATGCGACAAGTTTGGCAAGGTATACTTGCTTGGGATTTGGTTTTCAACTACTGCTCTGGTATCAGTGGGATCTGCAGGTACTTCTTCGATTATTGAAATAAATACTACCATTATGTTCAGAAGATATCAAATAGCTAGAATTGCCTATTCATAAGTCCAATTTGGACACAGGGGCAAAAGTGACAGTTTCTGGTCAAAGCAGGGTCCACATGTGGCTTGCTTCGCACCAAAAAATGTGCCAGAGACAATATTCTCCAAATTCGTCAAACTTAGTGTCTACAAGTCCAGAACAATGATACAAACACAATGGAATATCCAGAACTAGATTTTGATGAGCCGATCACAAAATCGTCCGTCAAGTGGAGCCGTGGGGCCCACGATACGGAGTTTTGTCAACGTTCTCATAATTGAACCAAACTTGGGTCACATGACCAAAAAAATTCTATGAATCCGATAGTATAAGTTTTGTTTTGAAATAACGAGCACACACAAAGTTACAATGAGTTTCAGAACAGGGCCGATACGGAGCGTTGTCGATGGATACGCGTTGATTCCGGTGTGCACGCACGTCCAAATCAATTTTTGCGGATCCACAGGTCCGTATTAACGGCACGCACCTTTCAGTAAAGTTTGCACAAGACCAAGTCACCTTATTTAGCGGCCCGTACCCAGTTTTTGAGAAAATTAAGGTTATAAAATAACCAAGTTTTGGCCATTTTTACCCGCAAATAAATCATAATCTACAACACCATAAATTGGACAAAAATAGGGTTTTAAAACTTGGTCATAAGGTCTAAATTACTGTTTAAGTGGATTTTGAAAACAGTTAACATATTGCACACAAAACGGTCATGAACTTGCGAGTTCGGGATAATTTTTGAATTTTCAGAAATGGGGGGGTTTCCTGATTTTGCGTCACGATTTACGACCGACACGGGATGCGATACCCCAAACTAATTATATGTGTTTCGAGAGGGTCACTCGGTCTTCACGTAGGATATGACAGAATAAAAAATGAGGCAGCGAGGAGAGAGAAATTCTTACCTGAACAGGGCGTCGGAGACGACAGTAATTCGCGTATACATGGTGGCGCGACGACCGGTCGACGACGGGTGGCAATGCTGCTGCGGCCGTTGTGCTTGGTATTGGCGGCGATAGAGGGGAGCCAGGGTAGAGGGTCGTGGTCGGGTGGAGTCATAACGGTGGCGGTGTCGGGCTCGGGGGTTGGGGTTGCTGCTCGGTTGGCGTCGTCGGAGTTCCTTCAGGGCGTCGTAGGGTCGTGGGGTGGTCGGCCGCGAGCGGGGCAGGGTCGGATTTTGTTAGGACCCGATCAATTCGGTTTAGGGTCCGGGTCAGTTCAGCTGGGTTGGGTTGGGTTGGTCCGGTTTAGTCCGGTTCAACCCGGTTTAGTCCGGTTTAAGCTGGTTTAAATAAAACGAAGATTTTTAGCTATTTAAAAATAGTTTTTGAGTCCCATAAATTCTAAAAAATTATACAACATCCAATAATTAATAATACACCCAAAAGTATAATTTTTGTAATATTTTAATACCTAATTTAATACATAAAAATATTAATCCCTGAAGGACATTTATAATAATTAATTAAAAATTAGCAAAAATCTAGAAAATTTATTTTAAAAATATTTAAAAAAAAAGGTTGTTACAGGTTAGGACAGGCCCGGATCCGATTCATCGGGTATAGTGAGTACGACCGTTGGTGGAGCATTGTCATTGGGTGTATTACCGTCTCTTTGGTAGGTAAGGCCTGATCTAGTCGCCCTTACCATAGCTTCTTTCGTAGTGGGGAACACCATATGTTAGGACTTGGACTTCCGTCTTTTTGACTTGATGGCAGAAGGCATCGCTTACTATATCAAGTCTGAAATGAGATCTGGGTGAACAAACCTGACCTTTCCCCGTGGTGTGCTGAGAGGTACCGGCCCGACAGTTTAGTCGTGAGCTGGTGGAAGAATAAACACCTCCATAGTGGCCTGTAGGATTGGTATCACCCCATTTTTGGCTTCCGTTGCTGGAAAGTTACCAAACTAAAGGGACACCATGTTGGCAGCAACCGTTTTGTCCTCAAAATCCAGGTTGAGGGCCTTAGAATCAAGTAGACGCTGGATGTACTACGTCAGTGTGTAGTAATCATGCGTAGCATGATAGACGTACTAATGGTAGCGGCAGTACTTAGTTTTTTTACGTCTTCTGCCTCCTTGGGTCTCTTAATGTCAAGGAAGTGGAGCTTGTTCCCCTTTATCAGTATGTCGAAGATGCCCTTGATGTCATCATCCTCGAAAGAGTAAGTCTCTTTCGTCTTTGGAGCCTCTGTCGGCTTCTGTTCCAACTTTTTGGCTATATTGGCGACAAGGGCCTGCTTTCCTTTGCTGTCATGTCCACTATTGCCTCCATTATTGTTGTTGTAAGGACGCTTTCTCCTATCATCAGCGACAAAGATTTATATTTTGAGTAGTCGGGCATCCTTTACTTTTCTCTCAACACCGATGGCATTTATGATGAACGTCGTCCAGTCTTTGAATTAGGTGTCACCCGTCTAGAGCCTGAATTTTGAAAGAAGATTCTTCTGACCCATTTCCATTAGAGTGGATTTAGGATTACCCAGGGGCAACTTCAGTGTGGCTTGCCTGTAATGTTTGACGTATTCCCGTACAGATTTCTTCTCTTTTTGTATGATGTCCAACAAAGTGGACATCGTCATGTCATATCCCCTGTCATAAAATCGGACAAGGAAGGGACTTTTAAGATTATCAAATAATGATATACAGTTGTCCTAGAGGCTACAGAACCAATCGAAGGCTATCCCAGACAATTCTCAGACAAAGAGCTTAGTGAGAAGAGCGTCACTGCGGGGTAGATGCCCATTTGCCATCTCAAATTAGTTCATGTACCGATGAGGAGACATTTTTCCTTCAAATAAATTTAAGTTGAAGGGCTTATATTTAGGTGGATATGGCATGTCTCTCCACTCGAGGGGATATGGTTGCCGAATACCGATGTCATATAGTGAGTCTCGATTACCCATTGAGTCCAAGCGGGCTCGCAGTTCTCGTACCTCCCATAGTGTTTCTCGAGCCTCATCTATTACAGAAGGGCTAGATGATCCGAACCTGATGCGATCGCCATTGATGGGCGGAGTGGTGGCATTTGAGTCTCAATTTGCCCTAGGATCTTGACTAGCTTGTCCCAAAGTTCTTGGTGGCTGTGAGACCATGTTTGCCTTAATCTCCATAATTGTCTGGGTCAAGGCTTGTATTGACGCACTCATGGTGTACAACATAGCCTTGAAAGCATCGAGATAATGTCAATCGTTGGGGCCCTCATGATTATCCCTTGCCATGTACACAGTTCTTACATGGGAGGATATAAATGGAATAATGGACATTATACTTTTCTCCTCGGACTCTTGCAGGAAATAGTCCTCAAAAAAAGTTGTCAATGTCGCATCCACTTCGGACTCAGAGAGAACACTACCCCCACCGTAAGAAGATGTGTCTTCCTGGTGAGGGTGACTACCCCCAAGGATCTCGATATCTGTTCCTTGGAAATTATTGTCCCCTTGGAATACCGGGTTGTCATAGATTTCTGGGGGATTGCTACCCCCAGATTGTATGATCACTATGGGTCCTTAGGAAGAATTAACCCCAGCAGCTGACAGTTTCTTCTAGGAGCGGGTGTCCTAGAAAACTCCTTGTGTAGGTACAGCTATCTGCCCTCCTTGGGCCTATCTTCTCGATATGCTGGCCGAAAGTGAAGGGTTTGAGGCGCTAGATGTTCGACCTCCCCTTATGGAGGAAGGCTTCCAAGCGGAATAACATGAGGCAAAGGGAAGATCCTCCTCCTATGGTAATTGTACTTGTTTTCCTTAACACTGTTGGGTAGGTGCATTTGGTTGCAGCAGTTGAAACACCGATTTTCTATTTGTTGGCACTACTATTTCAGCATAGCAGCAGTTGATGATGATGTTGGCACATGGGTATCCTAGAGGGGATACCTAATATGTCGTGGTTGCTTCCCTCGCTTTGTAGTTGTAGTTGATCATGTTGTGCAAATCAAGCGAGGGATGATCCACCTATACACCCTTGTTATGAGTATGGGTAGACCGAGGACATGGGTGTGTAGGTGTTGTCTTTGCTCCATGTCCTGTGGTTCATACAAGAACTCACCCCAAGTCGTTAATGGAAGACTTTCGAGACTGACCTAATCTGTTTGCCACTGCGGGCTGGACACATGGTTGGTCTTGTATAACTTTCCATCGAGGACTCACGTAACAGTTAGTTAAGCCTGCTGACGGTTGGCCATATAAGCATTTGCTTAATCTTGGTGAGCTCGTACTGCCCTAGACTTCTTCAACCTGGCATACACCGGTGTGTAGTAAGAAGAGTCCAATTTTACATTCTTCCACTTCTCAGCAAGGTGCATGGAGTCAGTGCTACCTGAGATTTGGTCAAAGACAGAGGTTCTGTTACTGTGTTTGCTGCATGTGATCATTTTCTTATGGCCGATGATCGGTACCGTATATAGACTTTTGCCTGCAGCTGCTGACTTATACGGCTTCTGCTGTGGCCGCATGGAATGTGTCTCAGCATTCAAACTTTTGGCATCACAATGTTTTCCTTTGCCAGAGTTTGGGCACTGAGAGCCTTTTCCGACTGCCACATGGACAGGTTCAGTCTCGGTGGACGCATGATATGCGTCTGTGACAACTGGAAGAGAAGTGGGGAGCGCATGCTCTGTAGTTGGGTGAGGCACATCGGCCTTCACTACCCATGTCCTGCGGGTCTTCTTTGACTTTATTTTCATTGGAGAAGGACTCACGCTGTCCCCGGAGTGCATATTCTCGAATGCATGCTGGTTGAAGCTTACCACCAGCATCCTTTAGGTTAAATCCAGCTTCCTGCATTAGACTGCATCACTGTTTTCTCATCATAGAAGAAGTTTATCTCTAGCAGAGTCACCATATTTTTTGTACAAGTTTTGAACGTTGAAATAACAAAAAAAAAGTACAAAGAGATTCTAAACAGAAAATCTAAGTATAGTACTTTGATCTGGATAATAACGATGGATAAAGAGCATTGTGGCGGCTCTTTCACTTCTTTGATGGTCCGATGAGGGAGTGAGGATGCTCTTTTTTCTTCTCTCTCCCAAGCTTTTATGCATGTACGTAACTAGTCGGGTGATTGTAGGGTATGCTACCCTTACTATTTATAGCCATCATGATAATGGGCTATTGATGCCGCATATGCATCTGTTTGGTTGCCGTATAGGACAATTTTAGCAAAATACGGTTGTAACTGCAGTTGTATGCCATGGACAGGCTGCCACATGGTCTTAGTTACAATATATTGTTAAAGTGATTTCGAGATTGTTGTGTGTATGACTTGGTTAGCTGGACACGTAGTCAGCACCGATTGTGCGAGATATTATCTTCGGTTGTAATAAAAAATCCTGCAAGTCAAGAGCCGCATAACGTCTTGGCCTTATATTATCACAGTCGCATACATGCTCTTATTTGGCCTTGGTCATATGGACACTCTGGACGCATATGTGCTCTCGTTTGGCCTGGGTCAGACGGACACTCTAGCCGCATGATGATGAGGTCGCATGGGTATATAGCCGCATGCAAGCTCTCGACTAGTCTTGGTCGGTTGGACACTCTGGCCGCATGATGACGAAGTCATATGGGCATATAGTAGCATATGAGTAGGCAAGTTGTGTGACACATTCGTCGATGCCATCAATGAATTGATGTGACCTTTTGTCTTTTTTAAGTCATCATCTTCGCGAATCTTGAAGTGTCTCAGTGTGACGGGTGATGTGTTAGAGCTGACAGTCATCAAAAGTCGTATCAGGGATTTTTATGTCACCTCCATACTCTGTGGTCGTCCAGGCTGCATATTCTATGAGACTTCTAGATCTTTGGTTGATCTGACCGCCGGTGTCTTCTCTGTGACTTGGTTGTTCAGGACGCATATGGCTTCTTTGCGGCTTGGTTGTTCAGGCCGCATGAGGCTTCTCTGGGGCTTGGTAGCATTTTTAGGGGGCACGATCTTTCTGCGGCCTGTATGATTTTTCATGCTTCTACAATACCGTGAAACCAAAAGGTCATATGCAAGTTTTTGTATATCTTGGTGCTCCCCAGATGTAAGGAATACCTCATATAGTGTGCCTCAGTCATGATTTCCATTCGGAGTTTAGGATCGTTAGGAACACACAATCTTTCTTTCACTTGTACGGTCCCGTCTACACTTTCGATAAAGTCGAACGTTATTCCTCTAGATATCAGCTCGCACATTTTCTTTAAGAATTGGTCATCCTTCTGAGAAGACTTGATTCTTTAACGCAGACATGGCTAGAGATGAAGTAGAGCCAGCTGCGTCCCTCGATATCGAACTCAAAATTCAAAACCTATTGCCTCTAGATCTCGTAGCAACCGGCAGTTTATGGATAGTGAGCCAACGTGCTTTTGACTCAGAGCATCAGTAACGATGTTTCTCTTGCCCAGAGTATATACGATCTACAGGTCGTATTCCTCGATCAGTTCTAGCTGGTGCCGCTTCCAGAGGTTCAGTTCTTGCTGGATAAAAAGGTACTTAAGACTCTTGTGATCTATGTAGATTCTATAAGCAATACCGTATAGATAGTGTCGCCACAATTTCAACGAGAACATAATTACCGCCAATTCCAAGTCATGCGTTGGGTAGTTCTTCTCGTGTAGCTTCAATTATCTTGAGGCGTACGATATCACCTTATCTCTTTGCATGAGAACATACCCAAAGTCGAGTCCTGAGGCATCGCTATAAATCTGAAACTCTTCTACTCCTTCTGGAAGTGCAAGTAATGGAGCTAAAATGAGTTATTGCTTTAGCTCTTAAAAGCTAGTTTCACAGTCGTCACTCTACTTGAATGTAATCCTTTTTTGAGTAAGGCGAGTCAAAAGCAAGGCCAGCTTAGAAAAATCTTTCACGAACCTATGGTAGTAACCCGCTAAGCCCAGAAAGCTTTAAACTTCACTGGCTAATGTAGGCTGCCTCCAGTCCACTACTGCTTTAATTTTCTTCTGGTCTACTATGATGCCTTCTGCCGAGACAACATGCCCGAGGAACGATAAGCTGCTCATCCAGAACTCGCACTTGCTTAGCTTCGCGAACAACCGATTCCTCCTCAACGACTGTAGCACCATCCTTAAATATTTCTTATTCTCTGCCCTGTCCTTGGAATAGATTAGAATATTGTCAATGAACACGACCACAGACTTGTCTACGAACAACCGGAAGATGCCGTTCATCAGATCCATGAAGACTGCGGGGAAGTTTGTCAAGCCTAACGGTATTACAAGAAATTCATAGTGCTCGTATCGGGTTTGGAACGCTGACTTGGGGACGTCATCAGACTTAATCGTTAGCTGATAAAAGCCCGACCTGAAATTTATTTTAAAGAATACTGTCGCTCTCTGTAATTGATCAAATAGGTCGTCTATCCTTGGTAGAGGGTACTTGTTCCACATATTTGCCTTATTCAGTTCGCGGTAGTCTATGCACCATCGCATTATTTTATCCTTTTTCTTCACAAACAACACGATAGCTCCCTACGAAGAAATACTTGGACGAATATATCCATGGTCCAATAGATATTGCAACTGCAACTTAAGTTCCTTCAGCTCTCCTGGGGCCATTCAGTAGGGTAACTTCGATATCATCCACGTATACGGAAAGGTGTCGATGGAGAATTCGATCTCTCGATCAGGTAGCATTCAGGGCATCTCATTCAGGAACACGTCAGGGAATTTGTAACACCCCGTTCCGCTCAAGCGGACTGCCGACTCAAACGACAAAAGTGCAATTGTCCCGACCCGCTTTGCCTCGATCAAGAAGCAAAGGATATCCAGACTTGTCCCTACAGGAATCCGACTTAGGCTTTTAGAGGCTCGCTTGACGTATCGCTCTACCGAGGCGAATCATCCCTAAGGTGGGTGGCTACGGTGAACTTGTCTTTGCTTAGCCAGCACACATAAAATTTAGAATATTTATGCTAGTCGCTAGGTGATTCACTCCCTGCATGCTAATAAATCCAATGCACCTAGCTAAGGGAATAATCCCAACTTATATTGCTTGCTAGAACATAGAAATTGAAATACTGCTTATGTTCAGACCCTCGTATGCTAAGTCCCTAACGGCTTCATCTCTCGGCTTACCTTCGGGTCCGAGCAAACGTGTTTACTTATGTTCCTTAGAAACGCATGGTTGTCTGCTTGTACGTTGCCATGCTTTCATCCAAACCCCGGGAGACTACTACGTAGTCGTTCCGTGCCCAAATGAACCTGCAAGTATCTTAGACCGTTAGGTCACCAAGGCATCCCAGAACCAGGGGCATGCATCAAGGCAAATAAATACTGTACTGTGATCACATCAAGTTTACCTGTGAACGAGGATCCTGTCCAAGCATGTTCATAATGGAAAATATGATATTGATTGTATCGTGATCGATATGAACATGGAATGGATATGGAATGGATATGGAATGGAATGGATATGGAATAGATATGGAATGGATGTGGATAACCCTATGGACCTATATGTCACGGACAACTTGGTGCACAAGGTTTTGGAGGTTTCGCGGACGGTCGCCGGGGCACTGGGACCAATCTGATCCGGACAAAATATATGGATTAGTCAATTAGAATTAAGGATGAAGATGGCATGTGGCGAGGCTCGCTACCTGCGTCGTATAGCATCTTCTATCCCGTGACTATAACTCGTCCTTTATGGCTTTGCCAGCGACAATTGTCATATAGATAAGTCATCCTCGCTTAGCGGCTATCCGCGTTCGAGTCATTGCATAGCATCAATGGATAACTGAATACCTGAACGATCATGTTATAAGAACCCTCGTGTTTGCATATGCTATTCCTCCTGAATGTTTATACTTACCGTGCTTGAATTAAAAATGTTTGCCTTGGACAGGGAAGGAGAAAGGGTAAGTGGTAAGTCTCGCCGTGTTTCCTCTCATGTTGCACGACGCACTGCCCGACACGTTAGGCTATTCGATGTTTGCATAAAACTGATCCTAAGGCAACTAGAAAGATAACTTAATAGTTGTGCACGGAACCTGTATTACGTGTTTGGATTTATCGAGCGGGCGAGTAGCTTCCCTACCAATGCATTCAATGTACTGATAATCCACCAGTTTATATGCAGGGTGCGGGAGAACCTCGTTCGGTGCGAATGCCTCCAACGTGCGTACTTAGGCTTGGAGATCACTCCGAAGCAACGGTGCATCTAGAACAGAAGCACATATAGAAGACATAATGTTGTGAACATCGCCTAATCATCGCCTGTACAATCATTCCACAATTGTAGCCACTTGATACGCTTTATGTTTTAGAGAGAGAGGCTTGAGCGACTTGTAATCTCGGCTATACACCGCCTGTAATACTTGTTCATATCAATAAAAGAGCTTGCTTTACTTCAACTTATGTTTCAATGCTTCCGCTATATAGTCGACTCAGTGAACCTGTTACCGATCGCCTATGCGTTCATGACTCCGCTGCACTCGGACAATCTGTGTGACTCTGTGGCTTAGAACTCTTGCCGCCAGCCAATGAACCATGGCCTTGTACGGGCGTGGCTCACGCTCGTGCGACATTACGCCTGGATGGGTCAAGCGATCGTTTCGCGGGAGCGCTGGCAAGGGTGATTCCCGCCTAGCGGGAACGGCCGATTGCCTATGGGAGATCGGGGCATGACAGAATTCTTCTATGATATCAGCTTGAGCTGCATCTGCATCTTCCTGTCTGGTGTCACGAACAGAGGATAAGTACCATTCACAGTCTGAATACAACATACATTTTGCTGTAACTGCCGATACCACCATTACTGTCTTCGACGCTGTGCCACACGAATAGTAGAACTCTGTCTCGCCAGGTAGATAAAATATAACTCACTTCTTCGTGCACTTGATTGTCGCATGGCAAGCACCTGACCAGTCCATTCCGAGGATGATGTCGTATTCCTTAATATCCAGAACAATGACATCTAAGAAAAGCATTCTCCCTCCGATACAAATGTAACCGTCCCTACGTCGAGTTGGCGGGCATGTCGACTCCCGATGGGGTACCAACGTACAGGTTCATATTTAATGGTGTCGAAGCTAATTTATTCTCCATAATAAATTCAACAGATATAAAGCTATGCGTAGCACCTGAATCGAATAATACTCTCGCGGGAAAATCTTTGTAAAGTAATGTACATGTCACAACCATTTCAGAGGCGGATGCCTCCTATCGAGTCAATGTATAGACTCGACACTAAGCCCCCTGGCATTGCTGGTTCACTGGTACAACATGGGTGTCATTTATTGGAGGTCCCATGTTTTGGTTCGATTAGTTTCTCAGAGGGTTTATTCGCACCCGATAGTCCTGATGCTTATGGCCAAGATGACCATATTTATAATACCTCATCACGTGGCACTCAGTTGCCAAATGTTTGCGTATCCCATACTTATCATACTGATTGGGACCCCTGTGTTCGAACGTATTCAGATGTTTGGGCACACCGTATCCTCCTACATCGTGAGTACACTTGTTGAAATTATTACTAACGACCTCTCCTGTCTTTTGTGAACCGCCACCAAAAAGCCGCTCATTGTTCAAGGCAATCTCGTAGCACTACCAGTAGGTCTGGCACCTTTGATTCATGACATCACTACAGAGGTCGTCATTCAGGCCTTGCTCGAAGCGGTGATACCACGACTGCTTATCGGGTAGGAAGGCCCCGACAAATTTTGCAAGTCTAGGGAAGGCTGAGTCGTACTCGTTTACAGACATGTTTTCTTGTCTGAGGCAGAGAACTTGGCTTTTTTTTGCTGACGCAATGTCTTCAGGATGTACTGTTCAATGAAGGCTGTCTTGAACATCTTCTAAGTAATCTTAAAATTTGGGTTCTTGTTGTAGATCCCTTGCTTGGTGGCCTTCTACCAGTCATGTGCCCGCAACTCTAACTATACTACCACGTATGGTACCCTCTTGGACCCTTTGATGCCAATCAGGTTGAATAGTCCCTCGAGCTTGGCTATCCATCCAATCACTACATTTGGTTTGGCCCTTCTGGTGAACGTAGCGCGGGTGCATCTTTGTGAACTCGTACGCTCTACAAGAAGTCCTTACGAAAGGCTGTATTTCTTCTAACTCGTCTTATACTGCCATGGCTCACGGCGGAGGTGCCACCGCAGCCGCGTCATTGCTGGGCAGAAAATTTGTGATCAACTGAATCATGGTGCCCATTTGTTTTTGTTGCATAGCAAATTAGACTTGGATCTGCGCAGGTTGAACTGCAGCCTTTTGTTGCTGTACCTCCATTAATTGCATAATTCTTTTCGTCATGTTATTCGAGCCTTCCCCTTCAGACTCTCCAGAACTTGATTGGTCGTTTTGGACAACCGGAGCATTGTTTGCAGCGGCAACGTTCTTCTTAGCCATCCCTGAAAAAGGAGAGTAACTCATCAACACTCCAAAAATGATAATTTTATCTACGGGCTCATTGTATGAGGCAATTATCTCATGCAGCGGATACCAAATGCATTCAATCGAGAGGTGCATCAAACTTATAGAAAAATATCTTTTAAAAATCTGCGGAAGTGAAGTCATGCTCTGATACCAACATATCAGGCCTCGATTCCATAAAATCGATAGTCGTCCCCCGGACATGATGCCGTTTGAGCCTAAGTTGCGCTCGCACAAGTGAAGAAGTTAGAAAACACATTCACAAAGAGTTGAATAAAGAGTATAGGAAGAAAACATGCATTTCATGATAATTCAGAGTAATTTACAAAGAGTTTTCATTTGATAAGCCTCTAGACTACATTGTTTGTATTACAAAAGAAAACTCAAAAGGCAGGTGTGCTCCATCAGATAAGCTTCGTTGTCCTATACATTACGCCCTTGTATAGATTGAAAATCCATGCCTCCAAAATGAACTAGCTTCAACTATATTTCAAAATAGAAAAGCTTTCAATGCCTTCTCACTTTTTCGCTAGCATTGCGCACTCCCGCATAGTTTGACACCTGAGGGGTCAGGGGATCTGTATACTTTAGAATGCACTAATGAGCAGGACAAACCCACTCACCTAAATTGATATTGCTTATTGAAGGTAAGCATGCATTGAAGTGGTCTTGCTATTAAGAACTAGAGTGAATTCAATTCATATCAGTTGCATATTTTTTTGAGGGGAAATATAACATAGAAAATATATAGCCCATCGGTTGCTTACTTAACCGATATGCTCCTGCCCAGCACCGATACAAAATAATACTTACCACCTCCATAAAATAATAAGTTAGCATGTGTTCTATCTATATGCGGTCATTGGTGTGATTTCCACCATGGGGACTTTGTCACGACCCGCACCCAAAAAATCGGGCATGAGTCGTGGGTACGTCCAGCCTACGCCGCAGCATCGGCGGTATAACGCTGTCTAGGTCAACTATCTAGATAACTCACAAAAAATCTGCCATGACCTCTCCAAAAAGGAGGGCAACGACGCAATCAATATATAAACCTGTCAAGATCTCAACTCCAAACGGAGGAGCAATATCATAATGATAATCTCAAGTACTCAATCACGAGTCTAAGCACGATAAGATAACACAGAAGGCTAACAACTCCAAAGTCTAACCAACAACAACTACTACCACAACCACAACATCAATAATAATAATACATCATCCAAAATAATATACAAACAAGGTCTCAAACCAAAACCGAAGACAAATCCGGTGCTAAAAGCTAATAAAAATAACAACAAGGTCTTAGTGATCCCGGCTACCAACTCAAAAATTACTCCTAAACTAGAGGGTCCCTGTCTGTACCATCGACAGGCTCAGGTCCATAAAACGTCGGACACCAATTCTCCGGATACTCTAAAAAATATGTTCAGTCAGGACTGGAGCAAGTACATCTCTAACAGCAGTTCTATTTAAATGATAAAAACTATAAAATAGTTATAGTAAGTAGCAAGAAGAATGAAGCAAGTATGAAATAAGAAATATATAAATCAATGGTGTATAAAGGTAAAGATTCATGGATATCAGAGCAAGATAGTAATAACTGCAAGATACAGGAAATCTAAGCTAAGATCAAGTCCGTGCACATGAACGTGTAGTGAGTCCAGTATGAAATACATGTAGTGAGTCAAGTCCAGAAACATGTAAGTGAGATAAGTCAAGAAATGCATGAGAGTCCAGACTGTAAAGAATGAACTCTGTGTCTTTGAAATACTTGTTTCGACATGTAAACGGCTAGGGGTAAGTACGGCTCACCGCGCACTGGGTGCGCGGCTGTTATCATTCCAGATTAGACCAGAGGGTGTAAAACCCCCTTCCTAGAAAATCGTATATACCTTTTATTTATTAATTATTAATTAAATTATAGTAATTAAGTTTAAATAGGAGAAATATATTTTTTAATAAATTTTATGTTAGGTGTTCGGGCACTTAGAGGACATGTGGGACCATCAGAAATTTTTAGAAATTTATTCCATGTAGGAGACCCCCTTGAGCAGTTGCTAGCCTAACGATGTGCATTACCCTAATCTATAAATTTTCTCATGAGTATATAAGTATTATATATGTATATACAAATATATATATATATATGTATATATATATTCTTAAAAAGAAAAATTAAGTGAAAGAATTAATTAAATAAGCTTAACTAAATATAAGAATAATAATAGTAAATAATAACCACTCAAACCCCTTCAGCAAAGTAGCAAAAACCAACTACTAAGAAGCAAAACAACTTAGCTTTGCCCCAGACCAATTTCACTCGCCCACCTTAGCAATAATTTCCAGACCCTTTATTTTCTCAGCGGTCAACCAGAGAAACCCGACCCCTTTAGCATTCGGCCGCAGCACCCATCCGCTCCTTCTCTCCCTCTTTCCTACATATATATATATATATATATATATATATATATATATATATATATATATATAGTTAGCTCTCAAAATCCTAACCTAATTTCCAAACCTCCTCTTCCCATCTAGAGCCGCCACCGCAGCCAGAGAAGCCCCACCAAGCCATCCAACCATCTCGTCGACGCCGACCTCGCGAACTGCAGTTTCCCACTCGAAGCACCTTCGCTTCGGAGTGATTTTCTGTCGACTCGCTCAACCAAACGCTGTTCCGTTTTTATAGGTATGATCATCCCTTAACCCTCTCCAATATTTATTTTATATCCAACCTCGGAAAATGTGTGCCCCTAGGTGAAAAACAGCGTCCAAAGTGGACGGACAGACCCAATTCTGGAATCGCAGAATTCCAGAATGACCACCCATATTGCCGAGTTCGTATCTCCCACCACAGATATCCAAATTCGGTGATTCTTTTTGATAGCTGTAGAATACCTGACCTAGTTTAATTTCTGTTAAATAACCCTATGCTATTAGTTGCTGTGGACAGAATTATATTCGTCACAAAACTGCATGCACCCACTTTTTCCAGATTTCCAAAAGTTGGAAAACGGAGCTCGCCCCGCCAAACGGGACCGCCCCGCCGTGTACCAAGTATACCGCATGGTGCACATAGCATAACCGGACACGTGAAATTTTGTTGGGACTTATTCGGACGCGTGTACGTGCCGGAATCAGGCCGTATCCGCGGGCACATTTCGTGTCACAACTTTTGTGGAACTCGCACGTATTTTGTGCACGCTTGTCAGATTACGACGAAACTTGTGCCACTGGACTCGTGGTAACGCGCTGGTCCTGTGACCCAATTTTCACCCATTTCTGAGACGGTTGACCTGATCGCCAATTGGCGGGCCCCATAGTTGACTTTTTGGACATAATTTTGTTCGGCTCATCAGAATCCACATTTGGACATACCGTTGGATTCGTATTGACATCTAGAGTTGTTTGACCTATAGTTTGTCCTATTTAGAGACTGTTACCCTTGGCACGCTTTTCGGTGCAAAGTGGGCCACACATGGACCCCACTTTTACCCGAAATTACCGTTTTGCTCCTGTGTCCAAATTGGACGAAAGGGATGCGCTTTTTTAGCTATTTTGCTCATTCCGGAAACATTGGTGGTGTTTATTTTAGCATCCAGAGACGTTTGTTCGGAGTCCTTAGTTCCAGGTTCAGTGTCCTTGACAGTTGGGCTCGTACACTTTACAGATTTCTTGCCAGGCAAGTATACCTTGCCATTGTACTGTATTTATATTCCATATGAGGCATGCATGTTTATTTTTTGTTTATTTAGTTCATTTATTTTAACTGCTATATAAACTGTGTGTCCAAGGAAACTTGGGTGCAACGACGGTGTCGTCGTACTATATTTTTATCTATGTATATGCATTAGACCTATTTTATGAGACTACCCCATCTTCATGAGGCATTTATGTTTCATTGGCCATGACACTATTCTTACACGAGTGTGAGTCACATGTAGGACACAGACTTGCGTATTCGGCTGGCCACTGGTACGTATAGGTCGTACGACGGATAGGGATAACTGCCAATAGAAACTTTGCATGCTAGTAGACCTGGCGATTATTAGAGGTTTATCGTATCATGGACATGATATTCTTAGAGCATTGGGTCGAGAGAACAATAAGTAAGGCATTTGGGCTCCTTTACACTTTTTCTTCTGTAACCCGGAAGCTCCGCTGGAGATACGGGCGGTGATGACCCCTATACTACTTGGCGGGCCTCTGCCGTTCAAAAGACGACATGCCTTTGAGGCCCCTGGTTCTCCGAGAGAGTCATGCCAATGCCAGTTTTCAGCCAGATAGCCCACTTGGTGGAAAGTTGTTCTCAAACTGCATTCACATAGATGGTTAGGCGACCCCAATGGATGTTTATTTTCAGTACTTTATTGGCATGTGCTTTTTGTATCTTGGTACGTCCCTCTGAGGACCTGGTCCCTTCCAGATATAGGTGAGCAGGAGTACCCGCAGGAGTATGGACCTGGACCTGACGCTACCTATCAGTCTGAGGAGATCTTACCTTCTGAGTATATGTGATTCATTGCAGCTGTTTGGAGATTCTAGTTGCTCTTCTTCTTCTAGACATTTATTCTTATATTAGAGTTTATTCTCTTCTCTCTTTCGTAGTTTATTATAGTCGATTTGCAGTGGATTTGTTTCCACCCAACTATTGCACTTTTGAGATTACTATTTGAGACTGCTTCTTGATATTCAGTTATTGATTTCCATTATTCTATTATTTGTGTTGTGGATGAGATATAGAACTGTGTGTGACTTGTTGTGACATATATTACCACTATGGATTGGATATTCATGTACAGCGTACGTGTGTATATGGTTTCCATATATTGGAGTTCGTATACATACGGCTGGCGTGTTACGTATTCCTAGTCCTACGTATTTTGGGACTGGGGCGTGACATGTTTTTGTGGTGGCCCATGCAGGTCTAGAATATATTGTCTCGGTTACGTAACTGTACCGAACAAGCCTACGTATAGGAATAGAGTATACGGATCTCATCCACACTTGATTAAAACCCATCCTTCCTATTTAATACTTGCATCCTGTTTGATTCCTGTACTTTTTCTAATCGTTTCGTACATCAACTGCAGAGAGATGGATTTGCAGAATAGATGCACTGCCGCCGATGGCGACGCAACTTCGGGAGTCAATGGGCAGACTCATGGAGGGACCCAACGGTTCCTAGGCTCCCGGGACCAGATGGACAGACTCACACCCCAGTTCCATCTGATCTTCCCGCTTCACCTACTGGGAACCTTTCACCTGTCCCAGTACCGCAAGATGGCCAAGCACAGATGTTCCAATTCTTTCAGATGATGATGCAGGAACAGAGGCAGCAGGCAGCCGAGCAGAGGCAGCAGGCAGCCGAGCAGAGGCAGCAGGCAGCTGAGCAGAGGCAAGAATTTTTGGCAGCACTGGAGAGGATGGCTGCACATGCTACTGTACCAGCTCAAGCACTAGCTCCAGTATCTCGAGCTAGGGTTGGATCAATAAAGGATTTTGTTCAGATGGGTGCAAGGCAGTACAAGGGCACTGAGAGCCCGGAGGAGACCACCAGCTGGATCACTCACACGCAGAAGCTACTGGAGGCATCGCAGTTACCCACGGACCTATGGATGACGGGTGTACGGACGCTTCTAGATGGTAATGTCCATCACTGGTGGGAATCCATGGAGCGCCAGTTGGGTACTTACCAGACTTGGGAGCAGTTCTTGGAGTTCTTTGAGGGAAAGTACTTCCCGGACACTGTCAGGGACACCTTGTATGATCAGTTTCTTCACTTAGAGCAAGGGAACCGAACTGTGGACGAGTATGATGCCGAGTTTAGTCGACTCAGCAAATATGGCGCTGCTTTGATACCAAATGACTTGGCTAAGGCTAAGAGATTTCATCGAGGACTGACCCAGGAGCTGCAACATTATACAAGCTCGCAGTCCCGAGTCTCTTACGCTGAATTACTGACAGAGGCCAGATTTTAGGAAACCATTAGCAGAGGAAAAGGAGGTCAGTTAAGGACACAACAAGGATCAGCAAGGATACAGCAGGGACCAGCCAGGACACAACAGGGGGGACCCATCAGACGTCCCTTGACACAGCAGCACCAGCAACACAGAGCCGGACCGTACCAGATTCCGGAGAAACCCCAATGTAATTATTATGGGAAAATCAGACATATTTTAAGGGATTGTCGAGGCCGCTTGGGACAGTGTTTACGATGTGGTTCCGGACAGCATTTGGCAAGAGACTGTCCAAAACAGCAGACATTGACACTACCCCCGCCAGCACAGAGACTAGCGCTTCCAGCACCGAAGCCATCCCAGCAGATGACCGGACCGGGAGCACCTCGACCCCCGACAGCAGGAGGATTTCAGAGAGGACCACCGCTACCCACTCAGGAGGAGCAGTATATGAGGACTGGACATGGACAGCCACAGAGGAACGGGCGAGCTTTTGCATTGGAGGTAGATGACCTGGATCATGAGGTGGATGTCATAGCAGGTATTACCCTTGCTTTTACTTTTCCTGCTGTGATATTATTTGATACGGGAGCCACCCACTCATTCATATCATCTAGTTTTATTGTCAAACACAACATTGCTTCTACACCATTATCTAGTTGTGTTAGAATTCTTACCGGAGGAGGAGTTGTACCAGTTAGTCGAGTTTGTAGATCGGGCCCTATAGTTATACGTGGTAGAGAGATGAACGCCCAACTCTTAGTCCTTCCTATGCCATCTTTTGATATTGTGCTTGGAATGGACTGGCTAAGCAAGTACCATGCTTTCTTCGATTGCTTTGGAGGAAGCATTCTTTTTAAGGTACCAGGCCAGCCTGAACTTGAGTTTGCCCGAGGATCCACAGAAATCCTTGATGGTATGCAGCTCGCAATGGACGATGTTGTCTATCACCCTATTATTTCAGAATTTCTAGACGTCTTTCCAGAGGATTTGCCAGGACTACCCCCAGACAGAGATGTAGAGTTTTCAATTGAACTAGCACCCGGAGCAGCACCTATAGCATCGCATGTTTACAGACTAGCGAAGAAGGAGATGGACGAGCTGAAGGCACAGTTAAAAGAGCTAAAGGAGAAAGGTTTCATCCGACCGAGTGCATCACCCTAGGGAGCACCAGTGTTGTTTGTACCCAAAAAGTATGGGTCAGTGCGTATGTACATTGACTACAGAGCCTTGAATGCAGTGACAGTGAAGAACAAATATCCATTGCCACGCATTAATGACTTGTTTGATCAACTCAGGGGAGCTAAGGTATTTTCGAAGATAGATCTGAGATCGGGATATCACCAAGTGAAGGTACGGAAGCAGGATATTCTGAAGACCGCATTCAGAACGAGATATGGACACTACGAGTTTTTGGTCATGCCATTTGGATTGACCAATGCTCCAGCGATCTTCATGGACTTGATGAATCGAGTCTTCCACCAGTACTTGGACCAGTTCGTGGTCGTCTTCATAGATGATATACTTGTCTATTCGAAGAGCCACGAGGAGCACGAAGAGCACCTGTGGATTGTTCTAGAGACTTTGAGGAGAGAGCAGTTATATGCTAAACTCAGCAAATATGAGTTCTTCTTGGACAGAGTTTCATTTTTTGGACATGTTGTTACAGGAGATGGTATTTCTGTTGATCCAGAAAAGATCTCAGCAGTTAAGACATGGCCTGTTCCTAAATCAGCAGCAGAGGTGAGGAGTTTCCTTGGACTTGCGGGATATTACCGACGGTTCGTGGAAAACTTCTCAAGAATAGTGGCACCTATGACTCGTTTGACTTGTAAGGATCAAGAATTTATATGGACTGACGAGTGTCAAGCAGCCTTTGAAGAGTTGAAGAAGCGAATGACTACAGCACCAGTATTGGCGATTCCGTCAGGATCAGGAGGTTATGTGATCTACAGTGACGCATCAGGAAAAGGCTTAGGATGCGTATTGATGCAGCATGGCAAAGTGATTGCATATGCATCTAGGCAGTTACGAGTACATGAGAAGAATTATCCGACTCATGACTTGGAACTTGCAGCCGTTGTATTTGCTCTAAAGCTATGGAGACATTACTTATATGGGAAATGAGTGGAAATCTATACAGACCACAAAAGCCTCAAGTACGTCTTCACGCAGAAGGAGTTAAATATGAGGCAACGTCGATGGCTCGAGTTGATAAAAGATTTCGAGATAGAGCTACATTATCATCCAGGCAAGGCTAACGTGGTAGCAGACGCGTTAAGCCGGAAGCCAGCAGCTTACTTCTTGACAGCACAGAGGGAACTATTGGAGGACTTGCAAGAGCTTGGCATTGAAGTGATAGTACCCGGAGCAGATGGGACACTAGCCAACTTGCAAGTACAATCATCATTGGTAGAGAGGATTAAGGCAGCTTTGCCTACAGATGCCAAATTCAGGAGACTAAAGGAAAGGACAGAGGTCGGAGAGCAGACAGGATTGCGCATTCATGAGGATGGGACATTACGATGTGGTGATCGTCTTTATGTTCCAAATGGAGAGATTCGACAGGAGTTGATGACAGAGGCTCATAGTTTGATTTATTCTATTTATCCTGGAGGCACCAAGATGTATCGTGACTTACGACAGCACTTTTGGTGGCATAGAATGAAGAGAGAGATAGCTCGCTTTGTAGCTAAATGTCTGGTATGTCAACAAGTGAAGGCGGAGCACCAGATTCCAGAGTGGAAGTGGGAGCACATCACTATGGACTTCGTCATGGGTTTTCCCAAGAGTCCAAGTGGGAGAGATACAGTATGGGTAATAGTGGACCGACTCACCAAGTCAGCCCATTTTATACCTTTTAGAGTGGGTCAGTCTACAGAAGCTTTAGCTGATTTATACATAAGGCAGATCGTGAGATTGTACGGCATACCGGTCAGCATAGTATCGGACAGAGATTCGCGCTTCACATCGCACTTTTGGAGGAGCATGCAAGAGAGTCTTGGTACTCGTCTGAAGTTCAGTACCTCTTACCACCCGCAGACAGATGGGCAGTCGGAGCGTACTATTCAGACCTTGGAGGACATGTTGAGGGCTTGCATGTTAGACTTCGGAGGATCATGGGAGGACCACCTACATCTTGTAGAGTTTTCTTACAACAATAGCTATCAAGCGAGTATTCAGATGGCTCCGTTTGAAGCATTGTATGGAAGAAAATATAGGTCTCCTGTGTGTTGGAGTGACGTGGGAGAACGTCAGATTCTGGGACCCGAGTTGGTGGTCAACACCGTAGAGACAGTCAAGAAGATTCAGGGATACTTGCGAGCAGCGCAAGACAGGCAGAAGCAGTGGGCAGACCTTCATCGTCGTCCCTTGGAGTTCAAAGAGGGCGATCATGTCTTCTTGAGGATATCACCGACCAGAGGCACCATCCGATTCGGAGGGCGCGACAAATTGAGTCCAAGGTATATTGGACCATTTGACGTGCTCGAGAGAGTTGGAGAGGTGGCATATCGACTTGTGCTACAACCTTCACTAGAGGGAGTACATGACGTATTCCATGTATCGCAGCTCAGGCGATATGTGGCAGACAGCAGTCATGTTCTCGACCATTCAGAGATCACCATTGGGCCGAGCTTGTCATACCAAGAGCAACCCGTGGGAATCCTTGATCGTCGAGAGAAGGTATTGAGGAACCAGTATATTTCTCTGGTTCGCGTAGCATGGAGGCATGGCACGCCAGGAGAATTAACTTGGGAGCGCGAGGACGACATGCGCAAGCATTTTCCGAACCTATTCGCAGACCAAGGTATGAATTTACATTGTTAATTTATATCTTATATACCATCCTTGCATTCTATCGTGGCTTAATTTTAATTTCGAGGACGAAATTTTTACAAGTTGGGTAGAATGTAAAACCCCCTTCCTAGAAAATCGTATATACCTTTTATTTATTAATTATTAATTAAATTGTAGTAATTAAGTTTAAATAGGAGAAATAGATTTTTTAATAAATTTTATGTTAGGTATTCGGGCACTTAGAGGACTTGTGGGACCATCAGAAATTTTTAGGAATTTATTCCATGTAGGAGACCCCCTTGAGCAGTTGCTAGCCTAACGATGTGCATTACCCTAATCTATAAATTTTCTCATGAGTATATATGTATTATATATGTATATACAAATATATATATATATATATGTATATATATATTCTTAAAAAGAAAAATTAAGTGAAAGAATTAATTAAATAAGCTTAACTAAATATAATAATAATAATAGTAAATAATAACCACTCAAACCCCTTCAGCAAAGTAGCAAAAACCAACTACTAAGAAGCAAAACAACTTAGCTTTGACCAAGACCAATTTCACCCGCCCACCGTAGCAATAATTTCTAGACCCTTTATTTTCTCAGCGGTCAACCAGAGAAACCCGACCCCTTTAGCATTCGGCCGCAGCACCCATCCGCTCCTTCTCTCCCTCTTTCCTATATATATATATATATATATATATATATATATATATATATAGTTAGCTCTCAAAACCCTAACCTAATTTCCAGACCTCCTCTTCCTATCTAGAGCCGCCACCGCAGCCAGAGAAGCCCCACCAAGCCATCCAACCATCCCGTCGACGTCGACCTCGCGAACTGCAGTTTCCCACTCGAAGCACCTTCGCTTCGGAGTGATTTCCTGTCGACTCGCTCAACCAAACGCTGTTCCGTTTTTATAGGTATGATCATCCCTTAACCCTCTCCAATATTTATTTTATAGCCAACCTCGGAAAACGTGTGTCCCTAGGTAAAAAACAGCGTCCAAAGTGGACGGACAGACCCAATTCTGGAATCGCAGAATTCCAGAATGACCACCCATATTGCCGAGTTCGTATCTCCCACCACAGAGATCCTAATTCGGTGATTCTTTTTGATACCTGTAGAATACCTGACCTAGTTTAATTTCTGTTAAATAATCCTATGCTATTAGTTGCTGTGGACAGAATTATATTCGTCACAAAACTGCGCGCACCCACTTTTTTCAGATTTCCAAAAGTTGGAAAACGGAGCGCGCCCCCTTCAAACGGGACCGCCCCACCGTGTACCAAGTGTACCGCATGGTGCACACAGCGTAACCGGACACGTGAAATTTTGTGGGGACTGATTCGGACGCGTGTACGCGTCGGAATCAGGCCGTATCCGCGGACACATTTCGTATCGCAACTTTTGTGGAACTCGCACGTATTTTGTGCACGCTTGTCAGATTACGACGAAACTTGCGCCACTGGACTCGTGGTAACGCGCTGGTCCTGTGACCCAATTTTCACATATTTCTGAGACGGTTGACCAGATCGCCAATTGGCGGGCCCCACAGTTGACTTTTTGGACATAATTTTGTTCGGCTCATCAGAATCCACATTTGGACATACCGTTGGGTTTGTATTGACATCTAGAGTTGTTTGACCTATAGTTTATCCCATTTAGAGACTGTTACCCTTGGCACACTTTTTGGTGCAAAGTGGGCCACACATGGACCCCACTTTTACCCGAAATTACCGTTTTGCCCCTGTGTCCAAATTGGACGAAAGGGATGTGCTTTTTAGCTATTTTGCTCATTCCAAAAATGTTGGTGGTATTTATTTCAGCATCCAGAGACGTTTGTTCGGAGTCCTTAGTTCCAGGTTTAGTGTCCTTGACAGTTGGGCGCGTACACTTTACAGATTTCTTGCCAGGCAAGTATACCTTGCTATTGTACTGTATTTACATTTCGCATGCATGTTTATTTTCTGTTTATTTAGTTCATTTATTTTAACTGCTATATAAACTGTGCGTCCAAGGAAACTTGGGTGCAACGACGGTGTCGTCGTACAATATTTTTATCTATGTATATGCATTAGACCTATTTTATGAGACTACCCCATCTTCATGAGGCATTTATGTTTCATTGGCCATGACACTATTCTTACACGAGTGTGAGTCACATGTAGGACACGGACTTGCGTACTCGGCTGGCCACTGGTACGTATAGGTCGTACGACGGATAGGGATAACTGCCAATAGAAACTTTGCATGCTAGTAGACCTGGCGATTATTAGAGGTTTATCGTGTCATGGACATGACATGCTTAGAGCATTGGGTGGGGAGAACAACAAGTAAGGCATTTGGGCTCCTTTATACTTTTCCTTCTGTAACCCGGAAGCTCCGCTGGAGATACGGGCGGTGATGACCCCTATACTACTTGGCGGGCCTCTGCCGTTCAAAAGATGACATGCCTTTGAGGCCCCTGGTTCTCCGAGAGAGTCATGCCAATCCCAGTTTTCAGCCAGATAGCCCACTTGGTGGAAAGTTGTTCTCAAACTGCATTCACATAGATGGTTAGGCGACCCCAATGGATATTTATTTTCAGTACTTTATTGGCATGTACTTTTTGTATCTTGTTACGTCCCTCTGAGGACATGGTCCCTTCCAGATATAGGTGAGCAGGAGTACCCGCAGGAGTATGGACCTGGACCTGACGCTACATATCAGTCTGAGGAGATCTTACCTTCTGATTATATGTGATTCATTGCAGCTGTTTGGAGATTCTAGTTCCTATTCTTCTTCTAGACATTTATTCTTATATTAGAGTTTATTCTCTTCTCTCTTTAGTAATTTATTATAGTCGATTTGCAGTGAATTTGTTTCCACCCGACTATTGCACTTTTGAGATTACTATTTGAGACTGCTTCTTGATATTCAGTTATTGATTTCCATTATTCTATTATTTGTGTTGTGGATGAGATATAGAACTGCGTGTGACTTGTTGTGACATATATTACCACTATGGATTGGATATTCATGTACAGCGTACGTGTGTATATGGTTTCCATATATTGGAGTTCGTATACATACGGCTGGCGTGTTACGTATTTCTAGTCCTACGTATTTTGGGACGGGCGTGACAGAGGGAGTGATTCCTGATGATTTCAGATGGAAATATTTACATGTCTACTCGAGTATTTCCCCGCCCCAACTAATACAAGTGGATCCAAGACCCGACACGCAAATCAAGATGAGTCCAGCCTGAACCCGAGTGATGCCTGTAGTGATGCCTGTAGGTGATTCCAGAATAGGGGCCAGAAATATAAAATATACGTGTCACAAGTAAATAAATCTAGAAATACCAGTCAGTGTCCCGTGTTGTGCCAGAATAATCAGATGATACAATACTAGAAGCTGAATCATAATAATTATCAGATAATGAAAACTATCAAAAAATGTACTCGCCTGACGTCCTGAGCAACTGGCGATCCGAACCGGTGTCGCAAGGACCTAATGCGAAAAGCAAGGTTAAACAGGGTTCTAAAGAGTTAAACAGATATAAAATAACTAAAAATTGGCTTCTAGGGTCGTTCTAGGTCAAACGGGTCAAACCGGTAAAATCTGGGTCAAAAAATCAACTCTGGGTCCAAAAAGTCAACTCTGGGTCAAAACTAGGTCAAAAGTTGACTTTGGCGGTCAACCGAGTCAACTACGATCAAGTCTAGGTCAAACTAGGGTGCTCCTGAAATTCTAGGTCAAACCGAGGTCATTAAGCTAGAAAACTCACAAACTCGCCTCCTTGAGATACCGGGATACCCTCGGTATCCGATACCTCACCCTACGCTATACGCCCCGCCTATACCCTCTAAAACCTATGCTAGCACGCGTAAATATATACACATAAGCATATAAAAATCACTCTAATACTATTCCTAGGCTATTGCTCAAATATTCCGCTCGAAACTCAATACCTTGGATATCTCAAGGTATTGAGATACCGCTCTAAACTCAACCCGACTACCCCTCTAGCTAGCTAACTATGCATAAACATATAAATCTAGCTATAATCTAGGCTAAAATATATATATCTAATACATATAGGCATATACCTATATATATATATACCCAATACCTTACCTTACCTATATATAAATATATATATGTATATCTATATCTAGATATCTAACTATCTATCTAAATCTATCCATCTATCTATCATTCTATCTAACCATCTAACTATCATCTATCTATCTATATAGCAATCTAACTATCTTTCTATTATCTATCTATCTAGTTATCTAACCATCAATCCATCTATTATCTACCTATGTGTCTATTTATCCAATTACCTTTTTATAGATATCTATCTATCTTATACCTATCTATATATCTAACTAAATTCTATCTAACTAGTTTAGCTATCTAATATCTACCTATCTATTTATATCTATACCTATGTATCTATCTATCTAATCTAGCTATCTATCTATGTGATATCTAGCTATCTATCAACCTATCTAACTATCCAACTATTTATCTACCTATCTATCTATCTCTCTAACTATCTATACATCTACCTATCTATCTATAGTTATATCTATCTATATCTATATATATATATATATATATATATATATATATATATAGCTCTCTCTCTCTAAGCTACCCCGCTCCCCACCGCGAATGCCAAGCTGCTGCTGCTGCTCAACCTGCTGCTGGAGGTGCTGGCCTAGCTGCTGCTGCAGCTACATAGCTGCTGCTGCTACTTAAAACTGCTGCTGCTGCTTTTCTGCTGCGCTGCTGCTGCGCTCGAGCGAGCTGCTGCTGCGCTCGAGCGAACTGCTGCCGCGGCGCTGCTGCTGCTGCTGCCTGCTGTTCTGCTGCAGCGCTCGAGCGAACTGCTACAGCGCTCGAGCGAACTGCTGCCGCGGCGCTGCTGCCTACATGCTGCTGCAGCTACTGTTCTGTCAGTTCCAACCCCCCCCCTCTCACTCTCACACACACACACAACCACATACAGACACACATACATATACATATATCTATATATATATATATATATATGACCATATATATACACACACTCTATATATTTATATATCTACACACATATATCTATATATATATATATATATATATATATATATATATACATATACACACAAACTCATAATCATATATATATATATATATATACACATAGGCATATACATACACAAGCACATAGATATAAATACACACATATATATATAAATATATATACATAAACACACATACATATATATATATAAATATATATATATAGACATTTATAAATATATAGAAAGAGACACAACACCACTCAACCACAACACACAACAACACGCCCCACTCACGTCCAACGACCCCGACACTCACCAACACCCTAAAATATATAAAATATAACTCAAAAACTCTAGCACACACTTTCCGATACTAATCCAACGCGCGCACAAGCCCGAAACAAGGAAACCAAGTCGAAATGGCCGTTCAGTCATTTCGACGAACACGCGGTGCGCGGTTCAGAAAACCTCCTGAAACGTACACCAAACGAACTCAGAATCGGTCCAAAATTTATCCACGTGCTCTAAACGATGCCTAGATCCTAGAAAAAGTGCTCCCGCATCGATTCTAGGTCCGTGGCAGAAACGCGCACGCACTTAGAATCGACGACGACGAAAAGCCCCAAATTTGCCCGAAATGCCCATTTCTCCGCGACATGACTTCCCGTGTCCGAACGGAGACACGCACTCACCCTCTAGACACCCGACAACGTCTACCTAGGTCCGTCTAACCTAGGGCATCACCTAAAATTGGGCCAAATTCGGATTTCATCCGAAATTGACACAAAATCTAGTGTTAAAGTCTCTAAACACAACCCAACTAGTTCCAACTTCCTCCCATGGGTAGCCTAAGGGTCTAGGAAGGTTTTAAACTATTAATTACACTATATAAAAATAATTACAAGGGGGAAAATTAGGGTTTACCTCTTGGGAGTTGGAATCCCAAGCCAAAGTCTCCAAAAAGCTCCAAATCCACCAACCCAAGCTTCCAAGCTCCCAAATCTAGCTCCAACACCAAATCTAAGCTCTACTCACCTAGGTTGGGGAAGAATGCAAGGTTAGGGTTAGCAACCATGAAGAATAGAAGAAGAAAGAAGAGGAAAATGATGCTTACTTGAAGTAGGAAGGAGAAATAAAGAAAAAAATGAGTGGAGAAGAAGAAGAAGAAGAGAAGAAGATGAAAATGGGGAGGAGAAATAGGGGCTGCTGTGTTCACGGTTGGGAATGGGATGGGGTCGGGTCTGGAAGCAAGGATAAAGGGTTACAACAAGCCAAAAGACCAAAATGCCCTCATAACTTGGGTTTTGGGTTTCGGGGTTCCAAAAGCACTCAAACTAACTCCAAATCTTTCCAACTAACCCACTAAAATATAATAAATATTCTAAACCCAAAAATAGGTCTCACAGGGGTGTGGGCTGGGTTGGACATGGGTCCACTAGGGTCTGACATGGGTCCAAGCTAGCCAAAATCCTAAAACAATCAATATAAAAATAATACAATCATTAATTAAATATAAATATAATTAAATATAAATAATACACAATTAACTAATTTAAAATAAAAAAAATACCCGGCTCTGGAAATGGGGTGGTGACAAGCCTATCCTCCTTAGAAAATTTTGTCCTCGAAATTTAAAGTCAATCGCACTCCTTCTAGGTCAAACCCCCAACAATCACAGTCAAGAAATTCTACCTAAACAACATACAAGATCAGGGTCCTACTGGTCGTGTTATCACAGTCTCAATCAGGGTTACTACACTATCTACCACAGCACAAAAAAAGTCTAACAGGTACTAATGAAGCACACCACAAGGAATAGAAAGGGACAGGAAGAAGAACAAAGAGACAGACCTGCTAACCCGACACCCGTAGCATCGGCCTCCTCGACCGTCAACGCATAAGCCCTGCCCTGCTGGGGTGTATCCCTCTGCTGGTGCGGGGCATGATGCTGTGCCACAGGTGGCCTAGCTCCAACTCTCTGATCCTGTGCTCCACCCAATGGAGGTGCAGTGGGGCAATCTCGCATCTGGTGAGCAGCGGATCTACAGAACAAACACACCTTCAGCCTTCTCCTACAAATATCCTAAGTGTGTCATGCCTTCCTGTAGTAGGCACAAGTGGGCACCCTCTGATCCTGACCCTGCTGCGCTGTCTTCTGCACATAGGGACGCTTAGCTGGTCCTGCACTGCCACTCGCACTGCCTGAATCATCCCTGCCTCTCTTGGACTTGAGCTCCAAGTCATCCTCTGCTCTCTGAGCATCTCCTACTATCTGCTCGAAAGTCGCCTCGTGGTCGCTCCTGGTCAAAGACTTGACTGCCATGACTAAGCCCTTGTGAAACTTCCTCGCCTTTGCTGCCTCACTCAAGCCATCTACAAATCTGTCCAGACGGCAGAACTCCGCTGCGTACTCGTCCACCGTCATGCTCCCCGGGACGAGTGCCTCGAACTGGCTCTCCAAAGCACTGAGCGCCACATCTGGGAAAAATTTCTCCTTAAAAATCCTCTTGAAAGCCTCCCAAGTAAGCCCTGGCGCTGCAATCCTCGTATCAGTATGATACCACGTCAAAGCGAGGTCGAACATCTGACTGCCCGCTGCCTCTATCTGCATGCTGTCTGGAATCTGCGCCAGCCTGAAGATCCCCTCGATCTGCTCTATCCAGTCATCCGCGTACAGGATCCCTTCTGTACCACGGAACTCCTTGGTTCGCATCCTCTGAAAGTCGATAATACTGCCCGGCCTCGGATGCTGAATCTGATCTACCTGTGGCTGAATCTGTGCCACCCTATCTACTACCGTCATGGCCACCTGGTGGGCGTTCTCAATGCCCAGCCTCATCACATCCACCTGACGGTGCTGTGCGTCCATCATCTCCCTGAAGAATGCAAACAACTGTTCGGCATCTACTGGAGCAGGAAGTGGTGGAGGAACCACCGGAACGACTGGGGTAGTCCTCGGATAGACAGGTAAAGGAGGATCCCCGAGAGAAGCAGATGCTCCCTCAACCGCAGGAGTGGTGAGTGGAGCGGTAGCTGCTGCCTGAATACGAGCTGGACGAGAGGTAGCAGACCTCTCAGTGGCAACTGCTGGAATGGTACGATGGGATCGTGTCTTCGGAGGCATCCTGAACATAGATCAAAAGAAGTCAATACTGTGCAAGATACGATACCATCAAAAGAAACAATTTCAGAATAATTAGATTGGAATTGTTCCTAGTCGTGATTGAGTACACTCTCATCCTAGATCCTAGATCCTATAGCAGGCTCGCAGCAGTACAACTAAGTTGTTGTACCACCACGACATCGCACTAATTGCGAATCAAGACCTGCATGGGGTCGCCACCAAAAACGTGTCATGACCCGCACCCAAAAAATTGGGCATGAGTCGTGGGTACGTCCAGCCTACGCCGCAGCATCGATGGTAGAACGCTGTCTAGGTCAACTATCTAGATAACTCACAAAAAATCTGTCATGACCTCTCCAAAAAGGAGGGCAACCACGCAATCAATATATAAACATATCAAGATCTCAACTCCAAACGGAGGAGCAATATCATAATGATAATCTCAAGTACTCAATCACGAGTCTAAGCACGATAAGATAACACAGAAGGCTAACAACTCCAAAGTCTAACCAACAACAACTATTACCACAACCACAATATCAATAATAATAATACATCATCCAAAATAATATACAAACAAGGTCTTAGTGATCCCGGCTACCAACTCGAAAATCACTCCTAAACTAGAGGGTCCCTGTCTGCACCATCGACAGGCTCAAGTCTATAAAATGTCAGACACCAATTCTTCGGATACTCTGAAAAATATGTCCAGTCAGGACTGGAGCAAGTACATCTCTAACAGCAGTTCCATTTAAATGATAAAAACTATAAAACAGTTATAGCAAGTAGCAAGAAGAATGAAGCAAGTATGAAACAAAAAATATATAAATCACTGGTGCATAAAGGTAAAGATGCATGGATATCAGAGCAAGATAGTAATAACTGCAAGATACAGGATATCTAAGCTAAGATCAAGTCCGTACACATGAACGTGTAGTGAGTCCAGTATGAAATACATGTAGTGAGTCAAGTCCAGAAACATGTAAGTGAGACAAGTCAAGAAATACATGAGAGTCCAGACTATAAAGAATGAACTCAGTGTCTTTGAAATACTTGTTTCGACATGTAAACGGCTAGGGGTAAGTACGGCTCACCGCGCACTGGGTGCGCGGCTGCTATCATTCCAGATTAGACCAGAGGGAGTAATTCCTGATGATTCCAGATGGAAATATTTACATGTCTACTCGAGTATTTCTCTGCTCCGACTAATATAAGTGGATCCAAGACCCGACATGCAAATTAAGATGAGTCCAGCCTGAACACGAGTGATGCCTGTAGTGATGCCTGTAGGTGATTCCAGAATAGGGGCCAGAAACATGAAATGTACGTGTCACAAGTAAATAAATCCAGAAATACAAGTCAGTGTCCCATATTGTGCCAGAATAATCAGATGATACTATACTAGAAGCTGAATCATAATAATCATCAGATAATGAAAACTATCAGAGAATTTACTCGCCTGACGTCCTGAGCAACTAGCGATCCGAACCGGTATCGCAAGGACCTAATGCAAAAAGCAAGGTTAAACAGGGTTCTAAAGAGTTAAACAGATATAAAATAACTAAAAATAGGCTTCTAGGGTCGTTCTAGGTCAAACGGATCAAACCGGTGAAATCTGGGTCAAAAAGTCAACTCTGGGTCCAAAAAGTCAACTCTGGGTCAAAACTAGGTCAAAAGTTGACTTTAGCGGTCAACCGAGTCAACTACGGTCAAGTCTAGGTCAAACTAGGGTGCTCCTGAAATTCTAGGTCAAACCGAGGTCATTAAGCTAGAAAACTCACAAACTCGCCTCCTTGAGATACCGGGATACCCTCGGTATCCGATACCTCACCCTACGCTATACGTCCCGCCTATACCCTCTAAAACCTATGCTAGCACGTGTAAATATATATACATAAGCATATAAAAATCACTCTAATACTATTCCTAGGCTATTGCTCAAATACCCCGCTCGAAACTCAATACCTTGGATATCTCAAGGTATTGAGATACCGCTCTAAACTCAACCCGACTACCCCTCTAGCTAGCTAACTATGCATAAACATATATATCTAGCTATAATCTAGGCTAAAATATATATATCTAATACTTATAGGCATATACCTATATATATATACCCAATACCTTACCTTACCTATATATAAATATATATATATGTATATCTATATCTAGATATCTAACTATCTATCTAAATATATCCATCTATCTATCATTCTATCTAACCATCTAACTATCATCTATCTATCTATATAGCAATCTAACTATCTTTCTATTATTTATCTATCTAGTTATCTAACCATCAATCCATCTATTATCTACCTATGTATCTATTTATCCAATTACCTTTCTATAGATATCTATCTATCTTATACCTATCTATATATCTAACTAAATTCTATCTAACTAGTTTAGCTATCTAATATCTTATAAATATATATAGAGAGACACAACACCACTCAACCACAACACACAACAACACGCCCCACTCACGCCCAACGACCCCGACACTCACCAACACCCTAAAATATATAAAATATAACTCAAAAACTCTAGCACACACTTCCCGATACTAACCTAATGCGCGCACAAGCCCGAAACATGGAAACCAAGTCGAAATGGCCGTTCGGTTATTTCGACGAACACGCGGTGCATGGTTCGGAAAATCTCCTGAAACGCACACCAAACGAACTCGAAATCGGCCCAAAATTTATCCACATGCTCTAACGATACCTAGATCCTAGAAAAAGTGCTCCCGCGTCGATTCTAGGTCCGTGGCGAAAATGCGCACGCACTTAGATTTGACGACGACGAAAAGCCCCAAATTTGCCCGAAACGCCAGTTTCTCCGTGACACGACTTTCCGTGTCCGAACGGAGACACGTACTTACCCTATAGACACCCGACAACGTCTACCTAGGTCCGTCTAACCTAGGGCATCACCCAAAATTGGGCCAAATTTGGATTCCACCCGAAATTGACATAAAACCTAGTGTTAAAGTCTCTAAACACAACCCAACTAGTTTCAACTTCTCCCACGGGTAGCCTAAGAGTCTAGGAAGGTTCTAAACTATTAATTACACTATATAAAAATAATTACAAGGGAGAAAATTAGGGTTTACCTCTTGGGAGTTGGAATCCCAAGCCAAAGTCTCCAAAAAGCTCCAAATCCACCAACCCAAGCTTCCAAGCTCCCAAATCTAGCTCCAACACCAAATCTAACCTCTACCCACCTAGGTTGGGAAAGGATGCAAGGTTAGGGTTAGCAACCATGAAGAATAGAAGAAGAAAGAAGAGGAAAAGGATGCTTACTTGAAGTAGGAAGGAGAAAGGAAGAAGAAAATGAGTGGAGAAGAAGAAGAAGAAGAAGAAGAAGAGAAGAAGATGAAAATGGGGAGGAGAAATAGGGGCTGCTGTGTTCACGGTTGGGAATGGGATGGGGTCGGGTCTGGGAGCAAGGATAAAGGGTTACAACAAGCCAAAAGACCAAAATGCCCTCCTAACTTGGGTTTTGGATTTCGGGGTTCCAAAAGCATTCAAACTAACTCCAAATCTCTCCAACTAACCCACTAAAATATAATAAATATTCTAAACCCAAAAATAGGTCTCACAGGGGTGTGGACTGGGTCGGACATGGGTCCACTAGGGTCTAACATGGGTCCAGGCTAGCAAAAATCCTAAAACAATCGATATAAAAATAATACAATCATTAATTAAATATAAATACAATTAAATATAAATAATACACAATTAACTAAATTAAAATATAAAAAATACCCGGCTCTGGAAATGGGGTGGTGACAGACTTATCCAACGGAATTGGGGTATACCCTATCAGCAAGGGTTGCAAGCCCCGCTGAAGGTCCTGTAATGCATCACATTGAGCGCGGTCCAATTATTTTCCCCTAGGTCAATTCGGTTCTAGTGCCCTGGATACCGCTTTGAGGAAATGCCAAACCTTGTGCACAACTTATCCCAGACCATGCAAATACGTGAATAGTTAAACTATCAAACAATTCATAACATCAAACAGAAGTAAGTAAAGCAGCTATATACTTATGCAGAAGTTCATATTTTTTTAAAGCCGTATTCCAAATTTGGTGAACCGTGGGTCCAAATTTTCTGAGGTACCATGCCACAACCCATGTTTTAGATACCGCACTTCATCAAGAAGTTTCGTGTTTTCGAACCATAATTGCTCGCTTCGTTGCAAAGCTCATGTTATAGATCGTGTGTATGTATATATTAGTTAAACTACAATTATCCTTGTTCCTTTTTTAGTGGTTGGTATGCATTGTGACTAAGGATTTTCTAGGCGTTCGGCCGGGCATCACCGATTGAACGTTTGAAACATTATTGATTGTTGAAGTGAAGAAGTAGGAAAGAAGGGTCCGAACCACCCGCCGATTAAGAATATATTGAAAAGAGTCTCGCCTAACGACGATCAAGGATCAGTTATATGGTCCTGCAATAGCACGAGCATCGAGTTAGAAGTCTTTTGCCTATACTTCCTCTCAAAAATTTCTAAGAAATGATTGCTCAAAGTAAGAATGCCAACAGCGAAAACCAAGCAAATCAAAAGCAACACCAAGGCAAAATCAAGAAAACATGCAACAAAACAAGAAAACTATTGGACTTGTTTTAATAGAAGCCTATCCATGAGGTAGAAATGATCATCCCATTTTTTCTGTGGCAAGAGGATGCGAAAAGACTACTAGACACTAAGCTATAACCCAGAAGACTAGTTACAAGCCCATTATATAGTGCGTATCCCGGTCGGATCAGGATTTGAGGCACTATAGGGCAGGCTCGGACCGGAAGGAAGAAGGGAAAACAGGCCCGGACCCGTGTACCGGTCGAGGGCCGGCATGGTCGAACCGGGCTTGGTCTCGGCCGGTTCAGGGCCGACCTGGTTTATTTAAAACATAAAGAATTTTGAAAAGAAGAAATTGGAATAATTTTATTTATGTCAATGTTTCATTATAATTTCAATCTAGTATAATTTTTTTATAACTAACAAAAAATTGAAAGTTGATATTTTATTTCCATAAAATTTGTAATAAAATGTACAAATCTTTTTTTTTTATCGTTCGTCGTTCGTCTTTCAACCAGGTTTATTATACAACTTCTCCTCAGTAGCGTCTTCCAAAGTAAGAGACTTAAAGTCCAGCTCATTGATGTCAGCACTTTTATCTTTTAAGTATTGAGTTCATTTTTTCGCATGAACCTACTTTTGAATATAGACACAGACTTCCAAAATATTTGGCAACATCTTGCTCATCTTATTGCTTAGCATCACGTGCACTAAAATAAGATTTCGATGTTATCGTAGACATTGGGACCATTAGAAGATCACGTCCTAAATAAGAAAGTATATGATATATTTTTCGTGTCTTTTTCACCATTCTAAAATTAAAAATACGATCCAGATTCATCTTCTTCGTAAAAATTTAAATAGAATGAGAATTCTTGAGTTGGAAGGGGAGATTATTTTAGTTTCTTCCTTTGCAATATACTTTTAGCATGAGATAACTTAGACATTAAACTAGAACTACTAGTACCTTGAACGGTTATACCGGGTCGCCTCGATACAACTTTTTCTTCATATAAAGTAATTAAATTATCTAAAACTTCTCTAATTTATACTTTTTTGCTACTTACCTCAAAATTTATATTGTCATTAATATCGTCTAACAATATAAATACACATCTAATTTAATCTTAGTATCAAAAACCAAATTCAAATAATATAAAAGTTGTATATCACGTAAATATTTTAGAAATTTAATTTCAATTTTTGAAACAATATAATCAAAACCAAGAGTATTTCTATATTTCAATAATGATACATGTTAATAATTCCTGTTAAAGCTAAAGGAGAAGTTGGATAATAAACTCTTGAAAAAAATACAAATAATATTGTAAAATAATTATAAAATTTACGGTGGCCCGCATCAACCGGGTTTGACCAGGTTCGGTCCTGACTCAACCCGAGAGGAGAGGCGGGCCGACCCAGCCCGACTTGGTCCAAAATAATCTTGACCCAGCCTTGGGCCCTTGACCAGATCTGGGAAGGACTGGGATGAACCAATCTGGGTCCGGGCCAGACCGGTTTTATTTAATTTTTTTTTTTATGTTTATGTATATGTATTTTATATATAATCTATATGATATAACTTATATGTTAATAAATTCAAATTAAAATTTATAGGTTTTTGTTACTAAGTTATTTTTGTATAATTTGAAATTTATAAGTTATTTGTTAGAATTTTTTTTATATAACTTTAAGTATAAATTTATTTGAAATTTATAAATTATATGTTAAGTATAATTTAAAATTTATAAGTTATATGTTTAGTATAATTTAAATTTTATAAATTTGTTTTCTGGAAAATTTATTTAATTTCTTTATATCAATATTTATATAACTTTAAGTATAAATTAAAATCTAAATATATATAAGTTGATTTTTTTTTTTTGTATAACTTATAGAAAATGTATAAGTCTAATTTTAATTTAAATATAAATTGATAACTTGATATTTAAATAAGTTATTTATATAGATATAAATTTATAAATTAAAATCCAACTGAATCGGGCCAGTCCAACCGGGCCGTCCGAATTCGACTCGGCCCGAACGAAGAAGACAACGGGTCGGGCCGGTTTTGCGGGTCGGATCCTCCCACCCAGCTCGGACTCGGGGGTGGGGGGGGTTGGGCAGGAAGGGGCCGGGTCCGAGCCGCCCGCCCTTTAGCACACCTTGATGTAAAATTCATAAATTAAATATAAACTAACCAATCATTTTTCAGTTACTTGAAAATCAAAACTTGCATTAACATTACCAATGTTATAAAAATTAGCCTAGGCGGGCCGAGGCAGAACTAGGCGTCACATAGACAATTTTTTTTTTTTTTGAAATTTAAAATTTCAAATTTAACAATAAAAATTCCAAAAAAAAAAAAAATGCTAATTTCAAGAAAAAATTCAAAAAAATAAAAAAAATGCAAATATCAGGAAAGAGTTCAAAAAAATTAAAAAAAAATTCAAATTTCGAAAAAAATTAAAACTTTTTTTTAATTTTAAGAAAAAAAATTCAATTTTTTAAAAAAAAATTCTACTATTTCAGAAAATTTTAAAATTCCCCATAAAAAAAATTATGTGCGACGCCTAGGCGGCCCTCGTCCTCACCGAGGCCGCCTAGCAATTTTTAGAGCATTGAACATTACAATAATGTGTAATAACATCTTTAAATTTAATAGAAGATTCCAAAATTAAATAAGTAGAATTCCATCTATGTGGTGCATCCTTAATAATTCTCCTGAAAGTCATACCATACTGTGCAGATAACTTTTTAAAATTTTGTTGTCTACTTGCAGAAGTGTTCAAATTAATTAAAGATGATCTAATATTTTCTTGATTTATTTTAAAGAATTAAAGCATTCTTGTACAATTAAGTTTATAATATGACAAGTACATCTTACATGAAAAAGTCGTCCTTCTACTATAGCAAAAATTATAATTTTAAAATAGCAATACAAGAAGTGTTATTACCGGCATTATCAAAAGAAATTTTAAAAAATTATTGTGAGTATCATATTCACGTAAAATTTGTATTATAGCTCCACCGATTATAGCGCCAATATGTAAAAATTTCAAAGATTGTAGAAAAATTATTTATTTTTTCAAAATTTATTTTGCATCTAAATAATGTACCGTGATACAAATCTAAGATTAGTTATTTTTATTAGTCCATATATCAGAATTTAAATTAAATTTACTAACATTTACAAAACTTTCTTTTTAAAACTGTATTTTCTTCTTCAAAGATTTTGACAGCTTCTGTTCTAGTAGTAGATCTAGAAATTTAGTAAAATAAGGATTAAAAGTACTACTTGCATATTCATAATATGAGTACCTCTCACTAAATGTAAAATGTTATTCATCACAATTAATATATTTTGGTAACTCAGTTTTGTTACGAGCAGCAGAATAAGTGACCTATAGAAGATCCTTGAGGACTGCTACTAAGATGTGTTTGTCTAGCATTTAATGTGTGCTTGCCATAACAACTTTTATAGGAAAATTTTAAAGTTCCCGTGCCATTATTTTTTTTTCTATTTAATTTTTTTTTTTTGCATTTCTTGCATTGTGCACCTTTAGCTATTGGTTTTTGATCATTTGGATCTAAAATCGGTGTGCTCTCATTATCGGCCACATATAATTTTTTATAAAATTTCATAGAACTGATTTTTTTTCTATTTGTAACATTAGTAGCCATATTTCTAACTTTCTGAAGTGACATTTGTGTTGGTGGTACAAAATCTGAAACATGATTCTTATCGAACAAACCAGTATAATAATTATAATTTTGTATAACCACCTTAATAAGGCTGGTTAGAACCAGTAGTATCCATATTTAAAAAATATCTTTAAAAAATATGAAAAGAGAAGAATTTGTTTACCTAACAAAAGAGAGAGAGAGAGAGAGAGAGAGAGAGAGAGAGAGGAAAGAAAATTCACGAATAAAAAAGAGAGGAAAAATTTTATTTTTTAATATTAAAATTACTTAAAACGTCAACTTGAAGCCTAAAAAATTTGAAACCTCCATAAGACTACACTTTAGACTCTAGAAAATAGCACTCCAGTATCTAGAAAGTTGTAATTTCATGCTCCTTAAAGTTGTTTCTTCAATCTTCATAACTTTGTTTGCTTCTAAATATTGCAAGAGAAGGACAAAAAATTATTATGGTTAAGTTTGATAATTTATACCCTATTTATTGCAGTTTTTTGGTGCAAAATTACCTCTAGTACACCTAAACTATAGTTGTTATAAGGATATTTTGGCCATTTTCAAAAAATAAACAAAATATCCCTCAAATGACTAAAAACAACCATTAGAATGGGGGTAAATGATCAAAATATAAATAAAATTTTGGGTTCAGACCGGGCCTAGACAGGGTTACTAGTCGGTCCAGTCGGGGTTAGGCCGACTAAATCACTGCGAAAGACCGGTTCAGACTGGATTATTTTTTCCGGGTCGGGTCGGGATATCAGGCCAATTTCTTGGAGCGAGCCTGGACCGGTATGTTTTGTTGGCCGAGTTGGACCGGTTCGTTGACTGGATCCGAGACGACTAAGACTGACGTTGATCGGACGGAACCCGGACCGGATTCCAGACAGACTAGCCCATTGCACACCTTTAGTTGGAAGTGAACTTCCCGGAAAGGCATACTCATTGCTTATATTTCTTAATAGTTAATTAACTATTAAGTGAAATACTACGGTACGAAATAGGGGTACTGTCTTACCCCCATGGAGAATCTTTAAATCTAAGAGTAGAAGGTATATATACAATTACTTCAAAAAGTAACTTCACAAAACACTTAGGCTGTGTTTGATTGACATTCTTTTCCATGAAAAAATTTTCTATTACAAAATTTTCACCAACTATGATGTTTGATAGCTTATATTTTTTATGAAATTTTTTTTTCAAAAAAATTATGTTTACCATATTTTTTTCAAAATTCGTGTAAAAGAAAATATGTCCAGACCATGAAAAATAAATTCCATAGAAATTGTTTTCTCTCTTCCCCCTCTCTCTCTCTCTCTCTCTCTCTCTCTCTCTCACCTCTCGATTTCTCTCTTTCTTCTCTAGATCAGAGCTCGATCCGAGCATCCCTCCCCTCTTTCGATCCGAGCATATTTCCTCCCTCGATTTGGGGATCGTATATATGTGTCGAGCTTGCTCACTACAAAAATAATAAAAAATAGCGATGGATATTAGCAACAAATTATTTTTCGTCGCTGAGTCAGCAAAGGATAATCGACGGAATAACGACTAATTTGGTTATGTAGACAACCTATATTAATTTTTCATCGCTAGTCCGCCGTTGTGGTATCGATTTTACTTCAGCGATGGACTAGCGATGGATTATTCTGTCGCTGCAGAATGTTAAAATTTCAGAACGCATTTTATTTCCTCCCATTCTCAATCTTTCACTCTCTCTTTTGACCTCGACCCCGACCTCGGCCCCCTCTGCTCTCTCCTCCTCTTCCTCATTCCCCGACCCCGACCCCAAACTCCTCTCCGGCGACCCCCTCTCACAACAATCCCCTTTCCCCTCCCTTTCTCCGGTGACCCCCGACCTCGGCCCCCTCTCCCCTCTCCTCCTCCTCCTCCTTCCCCAACCCCGAATCCAAACTCCTCTCCGGTGAACCCATCTCATGGCGACCCTCTTTCCCTTCTTTCTTTCCCCGGCGACCGTCGATCTCGGCCCCCTCTCCCCTTCCTCCTCCTCCTCAATCCCCTCTCCATCCTATCCCACTCTATGCCCCCCTCCTCGACCCTCCTCTCCGGCCCCCACCTCAACCCCCTCTCTGGTCAGACAGCCTAGGCGGAGCCCCATCCTCCATAACAGCAGCTAATGATCCTAACTAGGTTATTTTAATTTAGGATTTGGACACATACACATGACACAAACATAGACACATACACACGACACATTGGATAGTTTTGATTTAGGTTAAACTTCTTAGTAGTTTTGAAATTGAATTAGGTTTACCAACATGCGACACAAACACGGACACCTGACACAGACATAGTATTGATTACCAAATTTATTTTCTCAATACAGACATGGACACGATTTGGGTTTGTTGTATCTGGGTTTTGACACGGATACTGTCACAGTTAGGGGTGAGCATTGTTTGGTTCGGTTTAAAAAATTAGTATATTTTGTTACTATATATATTAGCAAATAAACCGATCGAAAAATCAAATTGTATTATAGTCGTTTATAGTTATACTTTAGAGTACTAGTGAATAGTAAATACTAGTTACTATAATTAGGTATTAAGTACTTAGAAGTAGATATATAATTGCGAATCGGAGTATTGGCCATATGGTCAGTTACGGATCAGAATATCAGATTTTTTGAATCGAAAAACAAATAATTATTAATAAATTAATAACATTTTAGAAAATATATTTCATGCATTTAGGCATAATTTTAAGTATTTTTAATATTGTTTCTTAGTAGTTTTGAAATTGAATGAAATAGTAGTCACCCTTGCCGATTAGTTTATATGTGATAGATAAGTTTATATTTTACTTGCTTTTACAAACTTACTATGCTAAGGCATGTATCGGCCATATTCAGATGAGTGTCGAGGAAGTATGATTTTGGGTACGTGTAAAACAAGTATCCTAACTCTAGCTTTTACAATATTTAGTTCTTTATGAGACTTATTCATCAAGTATCCTAACTAACTAATCCTTTAGCATATATCTTAACTCATCTTGAATCTAATTAATCCATATTGTTTGAATTAATATATATGGTACATGTAGAATCAATGGATCGATACTTAGTTGACCGATCATGGATGTACAATCGGCGATATGAGAGTAGAATTATTTTGACAGATAATTTCATGGAGGGCGTTAAAAAATTTCTCAAATAACCTTATTTCATGGATGGGAGGCTTATCAAGTGTCCTTGTGTCAAATATCATAATATACCATTCAAAGAGGTAGATCTCGTAAGGGAGCATCTCTACAAGAAGGATTTTGTATCGAACTACAAGGAGTGGACGGCTCAAGAAAAACCTTTATTTTTGCAATATCATAATTCCTCCTTCAATACGGAGGTAGAAGAGTCCACTCTCGGAGATAACTTTGAATATCGACCGCGAAACCTGGCGCGTGAGTTGGTATTTGATGTGGCCGGTCCAAGTTTTGATCCGGAGGATCCTAATCCTGATGCGAAGAAATTATATAATATATTCAAGAATGCCGATACTCCGTTATATCTGGGTTGTGATTCTTATTCTGTCATAGTTATGGTGATAAAGCTGTTTAATCTAAAGTCTAATTTTAACTTACCGCAGGAATGCTATGACCGGATAATTTATTTTGTTAGAGAGTTGTTGCCAAAAGAATCAAATGAGTTACCTGAAAACTTCTACAAGTCGAAGATGATGATACAAAAACTCAGATTGAGCTACAAAAAGAGAGATTATTGTCGAAATGGTTGCATGTTGTACTATAAGGAGAACAATGATAAAGATAAATACATTTTCTGTCATGAAGACCGATTCAAGCCAATTCGGGGCAAAAAAAAGTCAACTACCCAAGCAAGGTTGCATCCCTATAAGTACATACAGTTTTTGCTGATCACAAAGAGGCTGCAGAGGATGTATATATCCGCAAATACAACACAACATATGACATAGCATAGCAAGGAACAAAAAATGGATGAAGAAAAATTATCTCATCCCTTCAATGGAGAGGCATGGAAATATTTTGATCTGTGTCATCCTGAATTTGCTGGGAGCCCAGGAAAGTTCGGTTGGGTTTATGTTCTGATGGATTCACTCCTTTTGGACAGTCGGGATCTCAGTACTGAGTTTTCTGGGACTAGCAGGTTATTAAAAGAGATTCGTACAAGACTTCTACAGGATTGGAGAGCCAATGACTAAGCTGACCAGGAAGTATATAGATTTGTCTGAACTGAGGATTGTCAGGCCACTTTTGATGAGCTGAATAGAAGATTGATGACAGATCTAGTCTTGATGTTTCTATCAGGATTAGGTGGATTTATTATCTATTATGATGCTTCAAGGAAGGATTTAGGTTGTGTCTTATAGTAGAATAGAAAGGTGATTGCCAATGCTTCCAGGCAGTTATGTCCTCATGAGAAGAATTATTCCACCCACGATTTAGAGTTGGCAGCGGTCATCTTTGATCTAAAGTTATAAAAATACTATTTTTATGGAGAGCGTATGGAGATTTTTACATACCATAAGAGCTTGAAGTACATGTTTACACAGAAAAAAATGAACATGAGACAGTGTTTGTAGTTGATAAAGGACTTTGACATATCATTGTAATACCATCTGATAAGGGCAACGTATTCGCTGATTTCTTGAGTAGGTATCCAATGACTGTACTTGACTACGGATAGACACGTATTGGCTGATCTTGAGAGTTTGGACATTGAGGTACTAGTTTCGGGTGTCGAGAAATAGATGTGAGAATTGTAGAGACAGTCTGAGATAATGGCAGGGTCAAGGCTGCACATTATGATGATGAGTCTCTGAGGAGTATCAGGGTGCAGGTTCAGATGGGATTATCAGTGGACTTCACCATCGTTGATGATGGATCATTACGGCACGATACCAGATTAGGTGTGCCGAGTGAAGAGTTGCACAAGAAGGTTCTTCATGAGGCACATTGATCTCAGTACTCTATGCATCCAGGTGCCAACAAGATGTATAGAGACATAAAGGAGCATGTATGGTGGTATGGTATGAAACGGGAGGTGGTGTGAATCGTATCCAGATGTCTAGTGTGCCAGCAGATAAATGCACAAAGGCAGAGGCTAGGAGGTTTACTTCAGCCTTTACCCATGCTAGAGTGAAAGTGGGAGAATGTGACCATAGATTTTGTTTCGGGGCTTCCGCGTTCTCCAGGAGAAAAAGACGCAATTTGGGTCATCGTTTACAAGTTAACCAAATTGGCTCACTTCTTGCCATTCAAAGTGTGTACGTCTACGGAGAAGCTAGTGGAGATGAATGTGCAACGGATTATCCGATCTTATGGAGTTCCTGTGAGCATCATCTTGGATTAGGATAGTCGCTTCATATCTCACTTTTAGAGGAGTTTGCAGGCTAGCTTGGTTACCCAACTCAAGTTTAGTACCGCATATCACCCCCTGACAGACGGGCAGTCGGAGAGGACTATTCAGACCCTCAAGGATATATTTTGCATATTTTGGATTTCAGAGGCTCTTGGGAGGATCATCTTCACTTGATATAGTTTTCTTACAACAACAGTTACCATGCCAGCATTGAGATGTCACTATTCGAGGATTTATATGGACGAAGATGTCGTACTCCTCTACCTTGGGATGATATTGGTGAGAGATCCATGATGGGGCCAGATATGGTTGTGGATCCAGCTGAGAACATGAATCTTATTAGAGATAGACTTCGAGTGGATCAGGAAAGACAATGGTATTGGGCCAATAGCCACCAGAGTCCTTTGGAGTATGAGGTATAGGTTTTGTTTTGTATTGCTTATGATTGATTATTTTAGTTTGAGTGTTAAGGCTGTATTTTATTCTAGGTTGGTGATTTGGTGTTCTTATGGATTATTTGACACAGGATACGATTCACTTTGGTGAAGGAGGAAAGCTTAGTCCATGGTACATCGGACCCTTCGGCGTTCTTATGAGGGTCGGTACAGTGGCCTATAGACTAGACTTATCGCCTGCACTAGAGGGAGTGCACAACATATTCTATGTGTCACAGTTGAGACGATACGTGATAGACCATAGCCATGTATTGGATCACTCGAAGATCGAGGTGGGTCCGACTCTCAGTTATCCAGAGCAGCCGATGGAGATTCTGGATCGAAGGAAGAAGGTGTCGTGGAACCAAACGATTCCCTTGGTATACGTCGCGTAGAGGCATCAATCTCTGCAAGATTCTACCTGGGAGAGGGAAGCCGAGATGCGCGAGCAATATCCTTATTTTTTTTGCTGTGGGGTAATTTCTTTTCTTGCTATGATTGTTGTTGTAGTGATAGATACTTCTTTAAATTTTGAGAATTTTTTTTTTTAAGGGGGGTAGACTTGTTACTACCATATTTCTAGATATGGGTAGTTTGTTTATTCAAATTATTTATAAATTGTGTGAATATTATTATATTATGTTAGTATTATATATTAGATATATTATTATTTATTAAATGGTTAGTGGACTAACCTATTTATTGGAATTGCCCCTAATTGACCTAATTAGACTTCTCATGACATATTGAACCCAACATTTAGGCTAGGTCCATTAGACTCAATCATCTTAATTAATTAGGTAATTTAATTAAACTTTTATTAGGATTAGATATTTTTTAATATAGCTCGCCCAATTAATTACCTATATTATAATTTATGGTGGCATATTTGTCATTGAGTATTGCTTGGGAGAGGGAAAAGGGGGTCGGCCACTTTAGGAGGGGGGATTACTCTATCTCCTATTCATTCTTCATTCCATTAGATCCCCAATTAGTGTTCTTCCCCAAACTAATTCATCCTTCCACCAAATTATTCACAAATTTCTCTTAAATTCACTCATTCTCACTATCTAAGGAGAGAGAAGCTTGAGTTTGGCAAGTACACTTGGAGAAGAAGGATTGGCTAGAAGTTTGTGTCCTATTGTGTCTATTTGAGTTTTTATTGGGAATCCATCTCTCAATAGATAAATTTTTTGAATGCCTCCTTCATTTATATTCTAATTCGTGCATTTGATAATTAGGAACCCTTCTATGGATTAGGACTACCCACAGGAAGAAGAACTAGGTTCATAGGACCCCTATTGTTACTTCTATATGGTTTTTATGCATAATTTAGTGGAATTCCGAGATTTGTGTACCAAGTGCTTGTTATTAGATTATTTAGATCTAATTAGACTTTGATTGATACTAGGAGATTAGATACGTATCCATAATTGAACATGAGTAGAGCGTATCATGGTATTTTGTGATACGCTAAGACACCGGAGCCCATTTTAGGGTTTTTGTGTATATTAGTGTATTACTCTATAAATTTTATTAGGAATTATCACTTTAGTTATATTATGATAAATTTGATATGTATAATGAGTGTTTACTAGCTATTTTGAGTTTTGATACATTGTTTGGATGTGTATCACAAGAGTGAGCTTCAAGTGTTTGAATTAATGCACTTGGTGTATGTGTATCATATATATACCTATTGTTATATGTTATGAGTGTGTGATAGAGTATAGTGTGTGCACTATTAGTATTTTTGAGAGGTGTGCTCCTCACTGTGCACTAGATGGGATCGGGTTGGACTGTGTGTAGGTGTGTGTGTGTGTGCGTGCTTGTGATACACACATATGACTAATGTGTGTGTGGTTAACATAGAAGTGTGTGTGTGTGCTTTTAATACTGAGGTGTGTGTGCAGTATGTATATTGGGACTGATGGGGCTCAGGTATGAACTGATACTTAGAGTATCAGTGTTAGAGGGAAGGTTTGGCACTCGAGTATCTCTAATACTCGAGAGTATCGGTAGTAGTATTAGTAGCAGTGAATGGGGGTAGCAAGGGTAACAACAACATTGGCTAATTAATGAAGATTGAGTTTCAAAAATAGTTGCATTAGCAACACGAAGATATACCACAGCAGTTGCTTGGGGTTGTTGGCTTGCACTCAACTACAGCAATAATACTGCAGTACAGTGGTTTAGTGAAGGGGTACTTAGTCTAATCTTGAGGGAAGGATAGTGCAACGGTAGCACCTCAAGTACAAGCCTATAGTTGATGTGGTACTAGGTTGATGTCATGTGGGAGTTGGAATATTGTAGGCTCGAGCATGTGAGCAGCAAACTAGGGAGTGTTACGCCCCGATCTCCCACAGGCTAATTAGCCGTCCCTGCTAAGCGATAATTACTGTCACTACCACATTCTAAAAACAGGGATATTTTTGACTTTTATATATTATTAATATTGTGGTAGTTATATTAAATGATTTTATTATATGTGTATTTAAATTTAAGTAATTATATAAGATGTGTATTTAAATATATTATATTATATATAGTGTTCATTAATGTTTTAGCTGGTATACTTGACCTAGAGGCCCACTAGATGAACACCTGACCAAATTATAGGATTATGTATTAATTTGTATTAATTAGAATTTAATTACTTGGGATTGTGATTAATTATCGTAATTTTATTTAATTGTTGCGCCTTACCGTTGCTTCAATATTTGGAGCGCTACCCTAGCTTTTGCCTTCCAACAAATTTTACAACCTTGTCCTAGACGTGTCCGCCTTCCATTCTGACCTTTTGTAACTTGTAATTATGCTCTCTTGTGCTTTATTTTAGCCGTACAATATTCGTCGCGGACGTTTATTTAATTTTTGAATAAATTCCAACTTTGTATCGTTGTGCGTTCCAATCGAAATTGGAGACAATCTCGACCTATTTTTTGTGCAACCTAAATTAGGATAATATTCTATTCTGAGTCTTCTTCACTAATAATATTTGTGACCTAACCTAATTTTGGCCCCATGTACTCCTAATTAATTTTAGAACACCACTCACTTTTGTTTCTAATTAAATTGGGGATACCAACTTTGACTAATCTCATTTAATCATAATTTAATTCTAATACCCCATTAATTAAGCCCATACAAAGCAAACAACACTCCCTCACCCTACAAAACACCAAACACCAAATCGTCAACCAATTTTTTATTATTTTATGTGTCTGTTCAAATATCCAAATTTAAGGGGGCTAATTTGCAAATATTGTATTAGGTGTCAACACCCCATTGGTTCAAACCAAATGGAGAGCCCTAATATTTGACCAGTCAACAACCCTCATCCTTATATGAGTAAATTCTCCATGTCAAATCCTGACCAGCCATTCAAAATGGGTGCATCAACACCATTTATTCCCACACACCCTTTCCTATTTAATGTCACTTCACACACTCTTCCCAACCATGATCTAATCCCCAAACCTAGGGAAGCCTCCATCTCCTCTCCCTTACTTAACCATAGCATTTCTTATTTTTTCCCCTTTCTCTTCTTCTTCTCTTTTTCTTCTTCTTCTTCCTTTCTTCTTCTTCTTCTTTTTTTTAAAATTAGAAAAAGGGGGGAAATACCAACCCTCCGGCCACTGTTCACCTTTAACTCCAGCCCTGTAGCTCCGGTCCTACCCCGGTCGACAAAGCCCCACCGACAGCTCAACCGTTTCTCCTAACCGACCTCCGCAGCTGCGACCCGAAGCTCCAACATCACCACCACCCTGCTCATCTTCCCCCGGCCAAGCCTCGACCCGCTCCACCTTCAGCCACCGAGCACCTCGGCCACTGTTACTTTCCTAGCTGCTGTCTCTACTCCGGCAGCATCAACCCCGACCTCCACCCAGTCCGGCCAAGATACCCCGGCCGCCACCATTTCCCTCTGCCGGACTCCACCTCGAGCTGACACTCGCTCGACCACACAGCCCTCCACGACCAGCCCCTCCACCATTAGAACCACCCTACCACCACCTGCATCCGCCCACTCCCCCTCCATCTTCTCCGGCCTGCTCCTGATCTCCTCTCCCAGCCGAGCTTCCCTGCTCCGACGAGCTATTCCCCCACCACCACGAGCACCCCCGCCTGAATACCTCACACTGCCACCACCTCTTCCCGCTGTGCAACGACTCCCCCGCCTGAAGCCAGCGACTTCTTCCTTTCCTATACTGTTCTTCCCAACTCCGGCCACCCCTAACCTGTAGCACCACCACCATCATCATCAACTATTACTACTACCACCACCCTATCACCACCAGCTCCCCCTCCTCTTCTCCGAGCAGCACCACCCCGAGTCCGGCCTGCTGTACCTACCCCGGCTGCTACATCAGAACCACCACCCTCCACCTGTGAGCCTCCCTCTCCCTCTTCCCTCCTTCATTGGTTGAGGAATCGATACACATAGTGTATATACGTATGTATTAGTATATATAATTTAGTGTATATATATTCATATATATATATATATATGTATGTATTGGTATATTTTCATATAGAATATGTGTAATAAATACGTATTTTTGGTATATATATATATATATATATATATATATATATATATATATATATATATATATATATATATATATATATATATATATATATATATATATATATATATATGTATGTATGTATGTATTTTGGTATGTATATATATGTAGCATATCTATAATTGTATTGGTATATATATGTACTTATATACGTATATGGTATATGTATTAAATATAGTATACGTATATTTTTAATTGGTATATATATATATATATTCAGTATACATTTTCTTTTGATACATAAATAGTGGTAGTATATATATATAAATGTGGCATATATATTTTTAACATATTGATATATATATATATATATATATATATATACATATACATCACATAATTTAAGTATATACAATTATACATATTTGTATATAATTATTGGTATACCCATAAATATGTATTAATTTAATTATTGGTAATATGTATAATAATATATATAGGTACTAGGCGACCCAAGTGTAATTATAGATACCCCCGTCTTTACATTAACCTGTAACCCTATAAATGTTAGTTGACTGCCACATGTACACTGACGTACTGGTGAGCCCCATATCATTTTGACCGTCTGTCTTGTACCGCAATCACAGATGCGACGACCGTACAACTTGACGCACACTGACCCTAGTTGACCAGTATCATACCTAGCATCGCCCTGAGTCCAGTGTATTTATAAAGGTGTATTAGAGTAATGTCTGATAAAATGTTGGATTGTTTAATAATATGTCTATAGGACTGTTGGATCATCCAGGCGATACTCTGGAACAAGATATTGGTAATACTAGCTAAGGACCCAAGACGAGTACATTCTCTAATAATTTCCAATTATTTAATAATTTCTATAAGTTTAATATCTAGAAGTGTTACATCTAATCCTTGACACTGTGCTACACGGACTATTATATAGATTGGATCTGCATTCATGAGATGTTATATTGATTATCGTATTAATATTTTACACGACATTGATATTTAGATCTTGTACATGATAGATTGGATATTGCTCATGTATCGTGACGTGTCATAGTTGGATCCACTGTACTAGTTGGGGGCGGAGGAAGTAATTAGTGAGAATTATGATCATATCCCTCTTGTACAAGTATAGAATCATGTTAGTGTTAATTATACTCCTCACGTATGATTAGCCAGGCCATATAGCTCTCGTACATATTCTCAAGCCGATCACATATCGAAGCTACTATTTCAAACACTTAGAATAGTTATAGTTCTCTATTTTAGATTATATACTACATCACCCATATATGATATTGTAGCTCATTCTCTTCATTTTATATATGCACTGACTGTATCATATTGCCTATATTGCCTGTCTTTTTACATTGCTTGTCTTTTTATTTTGCCTTTGCATTTATTCACTGTCTTCTCTCAGTATATAGCATCATCCGTTTATTATTTTACAGTCCTTATCAATTAAATGGAACTATTATTTAAGATATAATTTGCTCCTTCCTGACTGTAAATATTTTTCCAGACTATGTCTTAGAGTACTGGTGTCCAACACTTTATGGACCACAGGGTGAGTAGCTGTAGACTTGGACTTGGTAGTTCAGTTGTGATTTTGGGAGGTCTAGCCGGAATCACTAGTTATCTAGCTAGTTCTTTTAGCAGATTATTTGGTACCGGATTTGTCTCCGGCATACTTTGTTGAGACATGGATATTGTTGAGTTAGATTATTTACATTTAGACTTGTATTGTATTTTATTTTATTTCTTTGATATCTTATCGTGCTGTAGTTATGTGATTGAGTATGTTGTTCATATTATATTGTGTCATCCGTGCCTCCTTATGGAGATTGGATGCTCGTGTGAGATTGTTTAGATAGTATCATGACCTAGACAACGTTCTACCATCGATGCTGCGGCGTAGGCTGGACGTACCCACGTACTCGTGCCCCAATTCTGGGTGCGAGTCATGACACATTTTTAGTGACAGTCAATGCAGGTCAGACTTCGTAAGTTGTGCGATATCGTGGTAGTGTGACATCTCAGTTGTACTACTGCGTGCCTGCAATAGGATATAGGACATAGGATACTAGGATGAGAGCAAATACTCAATCATAATTCCTTGAAAGATTTCTGGGATGACTCCTGAGAATCTTATTATAATTTCCAATTTAAAATATTTCCCTTGTTTTCGTCCGTTCTCACTTGTTGATATTGAATTTGATTCTTGTTGATCAGTTATTAAATTAAGATCTTGGTGTCATTGTAGAGTTTGATTTCATATCAAGATAAATTTACGGACTAATTTATAGTATCATCTGATGACACATGTTGATGAGGCAGTAAAAAAGATTAACATTAGGGCTATTGGACTACAAGATGTGGATTTAAATTATAATTTAAAGATTGAAAATAAATTTCAATTTTTAAGAATTTTGAGGAGTTGAGATATTATGTTATTAAAAAATTTTGAGGATTCAGATTCAACTCAATGAACCTAGACAAAGCTGTAAGGATTTTTTGGAAGTGATTAAATTTTTGTTTCAGTATTTGAATATTTGACTTTGAGGAAAGTATATGTATTTTACTTTAAATTATTCGAGAGTTAGTTTTGAGGATTTTATTTTGAGGATAAAATTTTATAGTGGAAGAGATATATATTAGTATATGAGTGGATGAGGTGCATGTGTAAGGATCTGTTGGCTTGAGCATGATTAAGATTGCACTGCAAACTGACTTGGGTGTCCATCTAGGGTTGTATTAGAGGAAGCAGTACTTAGTATGGTGTGTTACATTTGATATGCACTTGAGTGATAAGAACAACTAGTATCAACAATTATAGTAGGTAAGAAAGCTAGCAGTGAGTCTGCTTGTAGTAGAACTGTGGTACCTAAAGGGATAAAGGTATCAAACCTTGGATGCATTATTGACCTATGCAATCACAACTAGGAATATTTCTAATCTATTTATCTTGTTATCCTTATTCCTTCTGAATGTTGCTTCTTTAGAACTTTACTGTCCTTCCTTGATAATATCGTATTTTTTCCTTAATTGATTCTTTTGAATCTGTCTTCAGGATGTTGCCGAAGACAAGATCTATGAGAGTGGAAGCATCAGCTTTAGAGGGGTCTGTCACCTCTCTACCTGATGGACAGACAGCCGTAGTTCCTCATACATCTCCGATGCATGTGGGAGTATCTGTACTTTTCGGGGATCCTCCTCCCCCACCTGTCCAAAGGATTGCCGCAGCTATGACGGACAACCTTCCTCCTCCACCGACTCCAATTTCCGGAGGTTTGCCCATTGACGGGGCATAGATGTTTACTTTGATCCAGGGCATGGTAGATGTCCAGAGAGTAACGGCAGACGCTCAGCGAGTTCAAGCTGAGGCTCAGAGGGTGCAGGCAGAAGCGCACCAGGCACAAACAGAGCTGATGAGAGAGGGCATGAAGAATGCTCATCGGGTGGCTCTCCAAGCTGTGGAGAGAGTAGCACAATACCAACAGTTTCCTGGCCAGTAACAGCAAAGATCAGGCACTATAGTAGACTTCAAGAGGATGATGCCTTGAGAGTTCAAGGGTATCAAAGCGATACTCTACGCTGACGACTGGCTAGAGAATATAGAGAGGAGCCTGCGATTGGCCCAAATTTCGGAGAGCTTACGGATAGAGGCGGCTGGCAGTCAGATATTTGATATCGCAATCACGTGGTATCGCACGGAGCCGAGACTTACCGCACAAGGACTTACTTAGGAGACCTTCAAGAAGCTCTTCAAGGAGAAGTTCTTCCCTGACGTGGTATTGGAAACCTTGGAAAGTCAGTTTCATGACTTGGTCCAAGGAAATATGTCGGTCGACGAGTACGCTGCAAAATTCTGTCGATTGAGATATTTTGCATCGTCTATGATTCGGTACCCAGGAGATCGAGCCCGAAAATTTAGAAAGGGGCTGACGAAAGAGATTAGGTCACGCACTTTTGGTCGTCATACTGCTACCTTTGAGGGTATCTTGATGGATGCCCAGATTACAGAAGAGGATCTGGATCTCAGGCCTAAGAGGAGTCACAATATTTTTGGAGATACGAATGGTAGTACAGGACCGGCCAAGCGTCCCCATATTCAGCAACAGCCATGGACGTTTCAGTATCAACAGCAGTACCAGGTACCAGTTCATATTCAGCAATAGCCATGGACGTTTTAGCATCAACAGCAGTACCATGCACCAGCTCATATTCAGCAACAGTCTTGGGTGTTTCAGCATCAACAGCAGTACCAGGCACTAGTTCGTGTTCAGTAGGATCAGCAGCAGCCTCCGAGAGAGACATAGCAGCCTTGTCATTTCTGTAAGAAGCCAGGTCACCTTTGGGAGAGCTGTAGAATGAGGCTAGGACTTTGTTTGCACTGCGGCGCTACAGTACATCGAGTAAGGGATTGTCTTCTAGCCCCTTATCTTCCCGGCCAGCACGCAGCTCCAAATTTTAGAGATCCAGTTAGGCTACCTGTGGAACCGTATATTGTTCAGCACCCGCGAAGGGAACCACCCTAGTAGGGTGGGGCATTTGCGATGACGGTCGAGGAGACCGATACTGCAGGTAATATGTTAGTAGGTTCTGTTCTTTCCTTCCTTCTGTTCCTTTCTATTTGATTGATTGATTGATTCCTTAGTACCGTAGTTGTATTCGTGATCTCCTTGTTAGAATGTAGTTAGTAGTACACCTGACAGAGACTGCAATACCATGACAAAAGACACCATGATCATACATGTTTTCCTTAGATTGCATATTGAATGACTGTAGGTAGAATTTTCGTAGACTGTGATTGTTGGGGGTTTGACCATAGTAGAGTTAATGAAGAGGTTATGACTTGACAAGAGAGACAAGATGCTTAAATTTTTGAGGACAAGCATTAATTTAAATAAAGAGTTAAGGATTTAATATGGCAGAATCAATGGATCATTGATTTTATCAAGATTGAGATATGATTAAATTATTATTAAAATTCGAGGATAAATATTAATTTAAATGAAAGGTTAAGAATTTAATATGGTAGAATTGATGATTTATTGAATATGATATAATTTATCATTAAAACTTGAGGAAATTTAGTAGATTATCATTATATTTATTTGATTGCAGGATATAAATTTTGAAATTATATTATGAATATTGCATTGAAGATTCAATAAGTATCGCATTGTTGAGTATTTTATGGAAAAAAGAAATCAAGAAATAAAATCATTAATGGATTAGTGTTTGAATTCAATTTTCGGGATGAGGATTTAGATTTTATATATATGCATTAATTGAAATTAAATTAGAGGAGTGGATATTAAATTTTGAGTATTTAATTATTAACTTAAAAGTTTTGGAGGAAATTATGGAAAAAAAATAGAATTTGATTTTACTCCAAAGATTTTCAGGAATACGATAATTATATAATTTTAAATTTTTTTGTGGAATAGCAATATGGATTTACTTTATTATTAAATGGTTTGATGAACCTAGATTTGATGGAAAATAATATGTAATAAATAAACACTACTATTGAGGATTTAAATTTTGAGGACGAAATTATTTTAAGAAGGGTATACTTGTCACTACCACATTCTAAAAACAGGGATATTTTTGACTTTTATATATTATTAATATTGTGGTAGTTATATTAAATGATTTCATGATATGTGTATTTAAATTTAAGTAATTGTATGAGATGAGTATTTAAATATATTATATATATACAGTGTTCATTAATGTTTGAGCTGGTAGACTTGACCTAGAGGCCCACTAGATGAACACCTGACCGAATTATAGGATTATGTATTAATTTGTATTAATTAGAATTTAATTAATTGGGATTGTGATTAATTATCGTAATTTTATTTAATTGTTGTGCCTTACCGTTGCTTCAATATTTGGAGTGCTACCCTAGCTTTTGCCTTCCAACAAATTTTATAACCTTGCCCTAGACGTGCCCGACTTCCATTCTGACCTTTTGTAACTCATAATTATGCTCTCATGTGCTTCATTTTAGCCGCACAATATTCGTCGCGGACGTTTATTTAATTTTTAAATAAATTTCAACTTTGTATCATTGTGCGTTCCAATCGAAATTGGAGATAATCTCGACCCATTTTTCGTGCAACCCAAATTAGAATAATATTCTGTTTTGAGTCTTCTTCACTAATGATATTTGTGACCCAACCTAATTTTGGCCCCATGTACTCCTAATTAATTTTAAAACAGCACTCACTTTTGTTTCTAATTAAATTAGGGATACCAACTTTGACTAATCCCGTTTAATCCTAATTTAATTCTAATACCCCATTAATTAAGCCCATACAAAACACACAATACCCCATCACCCTACAAAATACCAAACACCAAATCGCCCACCAATTTTTCATCATTTTATGTGTCTGTACAAATACCCAAATTTAAGGGGGATAATTTATAAATATTGCATTAGGTGTCAATACCCCATTGGTTCAAACCAAATGGAGAGCCCTAATATTTGACTAGTCAACAACCCTCATCTTTACATGAGAAAATTCTCCATGTCAAATCCTGACCACCCATTCAAAATGGGTGCATCAACACCATTCATTCCCACACACCCTTTCCTATTTAATGTCACTTCACACACTCTTCCCAACCATGACCTAATCCCCAAACCTAGGGAAGCCTCCATCTCCTCCCCCTCACTCAACCGTAGCATTTCCTATTTTTTTCCCTGTCTCTTCTTCTTCTTCTTTTTCTTCTTCTTTCTTTCTTCTTCTTCTCCTTTTTTTAAATTAGAAAAGGGGAGGGGGGAAATACCAACCCTCCGGCTACTGTTCACCTTCAACTCCGGCCCTGTAGCTCCGGTCCCACCGCGGCCGGCCAAACCCTGCCGACAGCTTAACCACTTCTCATAGCCGACCTTCGCAGCTGCGACCCGAAGCTCCAACATCACCACCACCCTGCTCATCTTCCCCCGGGCAAGCCTCGACCCGCTCTACCTTCAGCCCGTCCGAGCACCTCGGCCACTGTCACTTCCCTAGCTGATGTCCCCTACTCCAGTAGCATAAGCCCCAAGCTTCACCCAGTCCGACCAAGACACCCCAGCCGCCACCATTTCCCTCCGCCGGACTCCACCTCGAGATGACACCCGCTCGACCACACAGCCCTCCACGACCAGCCCCTCCACCATTAGAACCACCCTACCACCACCTGCATCCGCTCACTCCCCCTCCATCTTCTTCGGCCTGCTCCAGATCTCCTCTCCCGGCAGAGCTTTCCTGCTCCAGCGAGCTATTCCCCCACCACCACGAGCACCCCCGCCTGAACACCTCACACAGCCACCACCTTTTCCCGCTATGCAGCGACTCCCCTGCCTGAAGCCCGCGGCTTCTTCCTTTCCTCCACTGTTCTTCCCAACTCCGACCACCCCTAACCTGTAGCACCACCACCATCATCATCAACTATCACCACTACCACCACCCTATCACTACCAGCTCCCTCTCCTCTTCTCCGAGCAGCACCACCCCGAGTCCGGCCGGCTGCACCGACCCCGGCTGCTACATCAGAACCACCACCCTCCAACTGTAAGCCTCCCTTTCCCTCTTCCCTCCTTCATTGGTTGAGGAATCGATATACATAGTGTATATACGTATGTATTAGTATATATAATTTAGTGTATATGTATTCATATATATATATATGTATGTATTGGTATATTTTCATATAGAATATGTGTAATAAATACGTATTTTTGGTATATATATATATATAATGTGTAATAAATACGTATTTTTGGTATATATATATATATATATATATATATATATATATATATATGTATGTATTTTGGTATGTATATATATGTAGCATATATATAATTGTATTGGTATATATATGTACTTATATACGTATATGGTATATGTATTAAATATAGTATACGTATATTTTTACTTGGTATATATATATATATATATATATATTCAGTATACATTTTCTTTTGATACATAAATAGTGGTTGTAGTATATATATATAAATATGGCATATATATTTTTAACTTATTAATATATATATATATATATATATATATATACAGCACATAATTTAAGTATATATAATTATACATATTTGTATATAATTATTGGTATACCCATAAATATGTATTAATTTAATTATTGGTAATATGTATAATATATATATAGGTACTAGGCGACCCAAGTGTAATTACGGATGCCCCCGTCTTTACATTGACCTGTAACCCTGTAAATGTTAGTTGACTGCCACATGTACAATGACGTACTGGCGAGCCCCGTATCATTTTGATCGTCTGTCTTACACAGCAATCACTGACGCGATGCCCGTACAACTTGACGCACACTGACCCTAGTTGACCAGTATCATACCTAGCATCACCCTTAGTCCAGTGTATTTATAAATGTGTGTTAGAGTAATGTCTGATGCAATATTGTATTATTTTATGATATGTCTGTAGGACTGTTGGATCATCCTGGTGATACTCTGGAACAGGACATTGGTATTACCAGCTAAGGACCCAAGGCGAGTACATTCTCTGATAATTTCCAATTATTTGATAATTTTTATAAGTTCAGTATCTAGAAATGCTACATCTAATCCTTGATACTGTGCTACACAGACTAGTATATAGATTGGATATGCAGTCATGAGATGTTACATTGATTATCGTATTGACATTGTACACGACATTGATATTTAGATCTTGTACATGATAGATTGGATATTGCTCGTGTATCGTAACATGTTATGATTGGATCCACTGTACTAGTTGGGGGCGGAGGAAGTAGTTAGTGAGAAATGTGATCATATCCCTCTTGTACAAGTATAGAATCATGTTAGTGTTAATCATACTCCTCACGTATGATTAGACAGGCCATATAGCTTTCGTGCATGTTCCCAAGCCGATCACATATCGAAGCTACTATTTCAAACACTTAGAATAGTTACAGTTCTCTATTTTAGATCATATACTACATCACCCGTATATGATATTGTACCTCGTTCCTTTATTTCATATATGCACTGACTATATCATATTGCCTATATTGCCTGTCTCTTTATATTGTCTATCTTTTTATTTTGCCATTGTATTTATTTACTGTCTTCTCTCAGTATGTAGCATCATCTGTTTATTATTTTATAGTCCGTATCAATTAAATAGAACTATTATTTGAGATGTACTTTGCTCCTTCCTGACTGAAAATATTTTTCTAGACTATGCCTTAGAGGACTAGTGTCCAACACTTTATGGACCACAGGGTGAGTAGCTGCAGACTTGGACTTGGTAGTTCAGTTATGATTTCGGGAGGTCTAGCCAGAATCACTAGTTATCTAGCTAGTTCTTTTAGCAGATTATTTGGTACCGGATTTGTCTCCGGCATACTTTGTTGAGACATGGATATTGTTGAGTTAGATTATTTATATATAGACTTGTGTTGTATTTTATTTTATTTCTTTGATATCTTATTGTGCTGTAGTTATGTGATTGAGTATGTTGTTCATATTATATTGTGTCATCCGTGCCTCCTTATGGAGATTGGATGCTCGTGTGAGATTGCTTAGATAGTATCATGACCTAGACAGCATTCTACCGTCGATGCTGCGACGTAGGCTGGACGTACCCACATACTCGTGCCCCAATTTTGGGTATGAATTATGACAATTACCGCGCCAGAGCTCCCGTGGGATATATCGTTTGACCCATCTGGGCGTGATGCCGCCCGAGCGTGAGCCGCACCCGTGCAAGACCGTGGTTCATTGGTTAGAGGTAAGAGGTCTAAGCCACAGAGTCGTACAGATTATCCGAGTACAGCAAAATAATAAACACATAAGCGATTGGTGACAAGTTCACTGAGTCTTCAATAGCGGAAGCATTGAATAAAACAAGTATAGAAGTAAAACAAACTCTTTATTGATATTGGATAAGCATTACAGGCAGCGCTAGGCCAAGATTATAAGTCGCTAAAGCCTCTCTCTCTAAAACAGTAAAAGCGTGCCAAGTAGCTATATTTGTGGAATGATGTATAGACGATGTTCCAATATTAAGTCTTGTATATATTTTTTAGTTTCGGACGCAGCGCTCCAAGGATCCAGAGTGAACTCTACGCCTTAGCACGCACAAAGGAGGCATCCATACCGAACGAGGTTCTCCCGCACCCTGCAAGCAATCTAGTGGATTATCAGTACATGAATGCACTGGTGGGGAGGCTACTCGCCCACTCGATAAATCCAAACATATTCAATATGTTTCATACACCATCTACTGAGTTATCTTTCTAGTTTTGCCTTAGGATCAGTTTTATGGCAATGATGAATAGCCTAACTCGTGTGGCAGTGCGCCGTACGATATAAGAGAAAATACAGAGAGACTTACCAATTTACCATTTATCCTTCCCTGTCCAAGGCAAACTAAGTTAATTCAAACACGAGCATATATAATGAATTTAGGGACAAATAACATATGCAAGCACAAGTGTTGTGAGCAAGATTACATTTCGAATGTACGATTTATAAGGATTACTCTGGTGTGTTGCATAAGATGTTCAACTGCTCCATATGTACAAGATTGTTATACCATAATTGTTCAGGTATTTCAGATATTCACAAAATAATATAATAACTCGCACGCGGATTGCCGCTAAGCGAAGATGACTTATCTATATGAGTAGTCACTGGCATGGCCATAATGGACTGGTCATGACGAGGATGGCAAGCATCAAGAGCACAAGACACGCAGCAAGCCATCCAAGCCCGATACTAGATGACCACACAAGAAGCTCAGCCCGGATAGGATCAGTGCCATTGTCCCAGCAACCGTCCGCAGAACTTATACCCTTGTGAACAAGTTGTCTGTGACATACAAGTCTCTAAGGCCCTCCAGATTCACGAGATGCACGAGATATACGAGATACACGAGAACATGAGTATACGAGATATTTAGTCTTGATTCTTGCTCTGAACGAGTATTGCTTCGCGAGCTGTGATTTTCTTTATTTGCTTGACATGATTCTCGTTCAGTGAATAACTTGCCTTGATGCAATCCCCTGGTTCGGGGACTGCCTTGGCGACCTAACGGTCCGAAATACTTTTAGGTTTATACATGCACGAAATGACTATTGGATAGTCTAACGGAGAACTTAGATGAATGCAATACAAGACAAGATAATATTCACTTGATATTGGCACGCAATTTATATGACAAGCATTGAATTGAGGCAATATTATAAGTTAACATATAAGCAGACAAGCATTGCATTCATAAGAAAACTTTAGCATTTACGTTGGCTCAGGCCCGAAGGTAAGTCGAGGAGTAAAACCGTAAAGGGACTTACCGAGCGACATAATCTAGGGTCATGTTGTGTAGCAAGTAAAGTAGTGCACTGCAAAGAGTATAATGTTCTACTCAAGGCATAGCGGGGTCTAGTTGCTCAAGGCAAAATTAGCATGCGAGGGTCTGATTATAAGCAAAGTTTTATGTCCATGTTCTAGCACAAGTAATATAAGTTAGGATTATTCCCTTAGCTAGGTGCGTTGGATTCTTATTATCATGCAGGGGGTGATTCACCTAGCGACTAGCATAAAATGTCCATAATTTAAGTGTGCTGGCTAAGAAAAGATAAGTTTATAGTAGACACCCACCTTAGCGATGATTCGCCTCGGTCGAACGATACTCCGAGCGAACCTCTGAAAGCCTAAGATGAAACTCCTGAAGGACCAAGTCTGGATATTCTCTTGCCTTAAATGAGTATTCTCGCTGAAGTAAGGCGGGTCGGAATGTTGCACCTTTGTCGTTTGAATCGGCAGTCCGCTTAAGCGGATTGGGTCGTTACATTATACACCACTCAGAAAAAGTTTCATCCTCGAGACTTCTTGAGTGCAGGTCATTCTATCGCACTATCGAATCTATCCCCAAGCATAGCAATCGGTACCACTAGATTTGATTTGTTCGAACGGATCTCTTACTTGATTCTTATATCGTGTCATATGTATGTTGAGTCGGTGTCATTTGCGCCTTAGCGTGGAACATATTGCTTAATATGGGTCCGTTCTAATCCATCTTGAATGACAATCGAAGGCTGAGACAAACTTATACAAGTCATTGTACCTGTTGTGTGGATATTCACTTGTACTAGCATCGAGATCAGTATATCATAAGTATGGATCGTGCACATATTTAAAGTATCCTTCAAATATATACATGTCAACCAACTTAGCAATAGCGAACTCTTAGCACTCGAGTTTCATATATCATTGAGTCTTGGATCATGCACATGTTCAAGGCATCCCTCAAACATATGTATTCAACCAAACTTAGAGATAGTAAAATCGGACAAGCTACTTGCAAAAATCTCAAGGGTCTTATTTTATTGAATTATGAGGATACTTCTAATAGTGTCAATCTAATCCCAAGTTATTGCCATTATAACTCAATTCAAGATTTGTACTACCGTTAAGCATGATCTATTCTCTCTACTGACTAGCGTCCATACGTTCGGGTCAAACATAGCACACATTATCGTTCCCAGTCTAACCCTAAGTCTTGCTGCCCCAGTTTTGTAGCTTGTTCAAGCAATATTCTAAAGTCAGTTACAGAAGTCCATTCACTCGACATAGGGTCATCTGGTTAATTTCTAGGTCAGCTCATAAGGTCATAGGTACAAGTTCAAGCACACGATACATCGTACAAATTTATCGCATGATGCTCGCCCTAATTCCTAGGGTCAAACTATTGTTCATTTGCATGGGATATTCTACCCAAGCTCGTTTCACTCAGATTTCTAAACATCGAGCACTGATTATTCCTACACTCAATAAACGTTCATTTGTACAGAAGGTTTGATTTCGTTCAATAAAACCCATGAAATCCAAGTTGCAGGACAAGCCTAGTGATTGCATAGTCTATCTCTTCAACATATTTTGATAGAATTCCCTATCCATTCCAAGTCTAGACCACCAAGACAAGATTCAATTCTGAACTTTTATTTATAACTTTAAGTCGTCCAACCTGATTAATGTATTCGTTTGTGGAACCATCAAGCATGATTAATTTCTAGTTATAGGCTAACTTATCATTAAAATATTTCTGATCACTTGCATTTCCAAGTTTGTCTTATCGTGTCGAACCAAAAGTCAAGATAATCCATTAGTTGTCACACTCCAGTCTTTCGTAAGTTCGATCACCCATATTGGATGTGAGATTACCACGATAACGCTTCCGCTAGATAATCGTCCTAATCTGGGCATGACGCATGCACGAGCATAGAGTTACGCTCGCACAAGACAAGAATGTTTGAATATTATAGTTTTAATAGAAACGATCATGACACCTTATTATTTCACCTTTTTTCATCCCATTTATATATAAAATCCATCAAGTCAAGTCCATTCAAGCAATAATTATAATTCGTCTAGCAAAATCATCCAACTTTAATATTACCGTTCGGTAAATCCATAGTCTACTTCTAGCATTCCTCAAGAAACCATTTTTAAATATTCAAGCCCAAGTCTATTCCATCTTTTGATACGTTTTATTCATCGAGTTTATTTGGAATAATCATAGAACACGTTCCCGTGAGTTCGATCTTCTCCGCCGTACGTAAAATTACCACGTTGGCGCTCCCGCAGGATAATCGCTCTCGTTATGAGATATTTTGAAGGTTATCGTTTCGAACTTAATTTTAAGATCGTTCTTCCGAACTCCAAGCCAAATCCATTATCTTTTATCTCTTTTATTGAACTACAATATTCATTTTTGGCTAACTTCTATTCTAGCGATATTGTATTCAAGTTCAATCCATTTATTTTAATCCAAAATTGCTTGCACAATCCTCAAGTTTCCAATAAGTTTCCTTAACCAAGATATTGATTTCCAATTCCATAATCCTAATTTGATACAAGCCTCTCTCTCTGAAATAGTAAAAGCATGCCAAGTGGCTATATTTGTGGAATGATGTATAAGCAATATTTTAATATTATGTCTTGTATGTGTGCTTCAGTTCCGGACGCAGCGCTCCAAGGCTCCAGAGTAAACTCCATGCCTTAGCACGCACGAAGGAGGCATCCACACCGAACGATGTTCTCCCATACCCTGCAAGCAATCTCGTGGATTATCAGTACATGAATGCACTGGTAGGGAGGCTACTCGCCCGCTCGATAAATCCAAATACGTTTAATAGGTTTCGTGTACCATCTATTGAGGTTATCTTTCTAGTTTTACCTTAGGATCAGTTTCATGGAAATCATGAATAGCCTAACTCATATGGCAGTGTGTCATGCGATATAAGAGAAAATAAGGCGAGACTTACCAACTTACCATTTATCCTTTCCTGTCCAAGGCAGAACAAGTTATTTCAAACACGGGCATATATAATGAATTAAGGGACAAATAACATATATAAGCACAAGTTATGTGAGCGAGATTACGTTGGATTCATGATTTATAAGGATTACTCTGGTGTATTGCATAAGATGTTCAACTGCTCCATATGTATAAGATTGTTATACCATAATTGTTCAGGTATTTCAGATGTTCATAATACGATGAAATGACTCATATGCAGATTACTGCTAAGCGAGGATGACTTATCTATATGAGTGGTCACTGGCATGGCCATAATAGACTGGTCATGATGAGGATAGCAAGCAACGAGAGCACACGATACGCTGTAAGCCATCTAAGCCTGGTATGAGATAACCACACACAAAACTCTGCCCGGATCAGATTGGTGCCAGTGCCCCAGCAACCATTCACAGAACTTATACCCTTGTGTACAAGTTATCCGTGACATGCAAGTCTCTAAGGTCCTCCAGATTCACGAGATGCACGAGATACATGAGATACACGAGATACATGAGAATACGAGTACACGAGATGTTTAATCTTGATTCTTACTCTGAACGAGTATTGCTCCATGAGCTATGATTTCCTTTATTTGCTTGACATAATTCCCGTTCAGTGAACAACTTGCCTTGATGCATTCCCCTGGTTCAGGGACTACCTTGGCAACCTAATGGTCCCAAATACTTTTAGGTTTACACATGCACGGAACGACTATTAGACAGTCTCCCGGGGAACTTAGATGAATGCAATACAAGGCAAGATAGCATTCACTTGATATTGGCATGCAATTTATATAACAAGTATTGAATCGAGGCAATATTACAAGTTAACATATAAGTAGACAAGCATTTCATTCATAAGAAAACTTAAGCATTCACGTTGGCTCGGGCCCGAAGGTATGCTGAGGAGTAAAACCATAAAAGGACTTACCGAGCAACATAATCTAGGGTTGACTTGTGTAGCAAGTAAAACAGTGTACTACGAAGAGTATAATATTCTACTCAAGGCATAGCGGGGTCTAGTTGCTCAAGGCAAAGTTAGCATGCGAGGGTCTGATTATAAGCAAAGTTTCATATCCATATTCTAGCACAAGCAATACAAGTTGAGATTATTCCCTTAGCTAGGTGCGTTGGATTCTTATTAGCATGCAGGGGGTGATTCACCTAGCGACTAGCATAAAATATCCATATTTTAAGTATGCTGGCTAAGCAAAGACAAGTTTATCGTAGCCACCCACCTTAGCGATGATTCGCCTCGGTCGAGCGATACTCCGAGCGAGCCTCTGAAAGCCTAAGCTGGAACTCCAGAAGGACCAAGTCTGGATATCGCTGAAGTAAGGCGGGTCAGGATGTTGCACCTTTGCTGTTTGAGTCGACGTCCGCTTAAACGAAATGGGTCATTACAGGGAGAGCCAATTGCAGTAGTACTGCAGTTTGGAGTTGCGTGTGCATGTCAGGTTCCAAGACAGGTTGAGTTGCTGGGGGGTCGGGTAACGCCTATAGGTGAGTGTAACATTGTAGTGTATATTGTGAGGGTAGATACAAAAGGGGAATACCTTTAGAATAGTGACCATAGCAGCAACATTGAGTTATTTTGAGTACCAGCAACAAGTTTTACCTTTATGCTGGCCAATGAGTTGTATATGTTAGCACCATAAAAGTATAAGTTAGGATCAGGTATTCGAGGTAGGGGTGAATCTGAGCAGTTGGTTATGACCGATACCCATAACATCATACTGATACTTAGTATCAGTTATATTTAGATTCAGGTATCAATATGGTATTAGGTACCAATAGTAAGTTATCAATTGGACTATGGTACAGTAAGGTAAGATATGAGATACAAGTACTAGATATTAAGTGTGATTCATGATTGGGGTATCAAGGTAAATGTTAGTTAAGCTAGGTACTAAGATATTAGTTATGGGTTGGGTAATTAGTCTAGATACTAAGTCTAACTAGAAAGTATAACTAGTGTATTATATGATATAGTATATATAGATACTTAGTATAATTGCTATTATAACTACTATTGTCTAGTATTTTTATGTCCTAATATCAAAATATGGAGACAGACATGGCCAGCTACCTCGAATAAGGTACTATACATTGTACGACAATCACGACTGTAATAAGACAAGGGGTGCATGCTACAATCAAGTCTTCTATGGTCAAGAACTTCTATGTCTCAATCATTCAAAAAAAATAGTAAACATAGAGCATATATGATAAAACAATAAGGTGTCCCAAATGCTTTCCCTAAATATTCTAGAGACCGGCTATAGAAAATAAGAAGCTGACATAGTATCAAAAGTATATGACAGTGATCAGCTGCAGTCTGATTTAATACAATCATGTAAAGAGACTAATGTCCAGATGTGCCAGCTAATAGGTACCGGTGGCTAAATGTCTAAAAGAAGTGGATGTACAACGACGAGAAGGGAAGAAGAAAATCCACTCGTTATCCTCTATGACCATATTCCTGGTATAAGTCATGAGTTGGGGGATAGTACGCTGGATCCTCGGGTGCTGGATCGAGACCTGGCCATGCAAAACTAGTAGGATTGGACCCCAAATATCAAGTTCCATAAAGGAAGCATGAAATAGAGAAACAAAAAATAAAAGAAATAATTATATAACAATACATTGGTTCAATATCATAACTTAGGTTCATGGCATACCCTAGTGCAAAGACCCAACCCTACAACCAAATAAGGATAAGGGTTGAACCATCATACTATGATAGTCCATTTCCCTAGGCTACGAACCGAATAATACAATCACAACCAACTCCAATTTCTTATATTGGCCAATTACTTCTATGGCTTACTATTTTGTGGTGTCTGAGATTGTCTCAAAAATAATGCATAATAGGTATCATCAGATCATGCCAATGCCGAACATCAGCTAACTGAGCCAATAGATAAATAAAATAGGTATTACACGAGATGCACCAATTTTTCGTTGGGCCACTGCACTAAAAATATGGTAACAGCGGTTCCAATATTCCTATAGTAAAATAGTGGCTTGGCATAATAATAGGTCAGATATTATACTCCATTAAGGCAGATGATATACAGTATTTGTGGTGGCCAGCCCATAACACACTTAGAATGAATCTCTGTGGGAAGGTTCGTTGGCATGGTCTTGGGATACCGTTCCCTCCAAATGTTACTACCACTTTTAGTTACCTAATTAGCCATATATTATGTTCAAAATCTTAAGGCATAGTCATATGAGAATTTCCCTTAAAATATCGTATAAAATACGGGTATGCTAGATACGAATCCATGAAAGTTCAATCTGGATTCACCTGAGCGTGTCTGCAACATCCGGTCAATCAATATTCTAGTAACATTTTAGTAGTTGACTCGCATATCATGTCCGTGCCAGAGAAAATATATATATATATATATATATATATATATATATATATATATATATATATATATATATATATTACACGCGTTCAGGAATTTGGAGGCATTCTCGATGCACAATCCAAATATAAATCACTTAATAAATGATACGGTATATCGTACCTCAGCGCACATCCGATCATATACACTTTTAAGGAATATTTTTTATCAGAACGGATACAGTATTCGAGTCCATTTGCCAATTATATATTGGATTACATGAATCAAGATCATATTGTAACACGAATGCTTATATCATGCTCATAGCCGATTTGTCACTATCCACTTAGTCTAGTTCATACTGAAATCTCAGTTCAACTCATGCCATATTTATAGCCAATCTTTGCTCTTGGTCATGTCTAACACGAGGTCTGGTTACTAAATCCATTCTTTCTTAGAATCATAACACTATCATTAACCCAAATATAAATCATAAGGAATAAGAAAAATATTCAATCAAAATAATCAAGGTCGCATGGTCTCTAGGCCGTATATGAAGTTGGGGTCGCATGAACCACTTGGCCGCATATAAAGTCCTGGCCGTATGGAAAATTTTGGCCGCATACCCAGGTTTAAAGTCTACTCCTTGGGATGAGTGTGAAAGTAACAAAACATAAATAAAGTATCAGTGAAGTGACATAAAGTAATTGATGTGACATAAAGTGACTGATGTGACTGAATTGATAATTTAATAAAGTGTGTCAGAGAGAAAAAAAGAAAGTCAAAGAAAATATATGCCAATGGTTCAGAGTCATGCATCCAAAGAAGGTAGCCGCATGCTCTGCTTGCCGAATAGGGTCAGTCGACCGCATATGGGCGTCTCTTAGACTTAACGAGTAAAAACACAAGAAGTTCAATGATACTTGTGTAAATAAGCAGTCATGCTTCTAACAAGATGTATGCATGCTATCAATATACGACAAAAAGTTCATGCCGCATAACTCTCTCAGGCCGTATAGCACTCTCAGCCGCATATATCGCTAGTCGCATGTGAACTTCGTCTTCTCCAACAACAGGTTCAGCCGTGGCAAAAAAGCTCCAAAAACTCAAAAAATATTTTAACCAAAAAATCCTTATTTTAAGTCCAAATCACGTGAACTAACAGCAAAAATGCTTAAAATTGAAAGCTCTATCATGTAGCAAAAACTCATTTTTAAAAATACACGTTTAATAGATCAAAACAAAAAAAAACTCATGACAACCATAAAAGCCCTAAGTTAGAAATATAGATCTGCACTAATCCATTGACCAATTTTGATAACTCTAAGTTCTAAAAGTTCTTAGAAACACATAACAAATATAATAAACTAAAAATATGGAGGGTTTCTCCATTTATCATGTAAGGTGTACTTGTCTAAAGAAAATTGGAGAGAAAACTAAAGAGAGTGGGAGAGAAAACTAAAGGGAGAGGAAGAAAGAAAGAAGTGAAGAGAGAGAAGAAAATGTTGGCTTATATATGGTAGGGTTAAAGGTTGAACCAAGGGTTCTTATGACTTGAACCAACCCACAAAATAAATGATAAACTAGGTTAAACCAAAGAATAGGTCTAGTCTCCTGCACATGCAACAATGCTAAAATAAAATATGTTCCAAATACGTATATCTAGAATAGGGAGTGTCATCTCTATCCACCTTAGAAAAATTTCTTCCTTGGAATTTGAATCCAAGTAAGATAGAGAAGTCAGAACAAGCACGATAAAAATCTACTAGCAACTACACATCCAAGCAATATCATCACTACACATAGGTGATCACCTGATAACTGAATCCGAGATATGAAGGCGTAAAAAAGAATATACCTTCAGAATCGAATAGGTACGGGTACCAAGATCGAATATCTTCCTCGTACTCCCTCATCGACTCTCCAAGAGAGTGATGGCCCGAGGCAACCCAAATAAGAGAAATATTTTGGTTCTTGAGCACCTTCTCCATTCGGTCCAATAAGGATACGGGTTGCTCCTCGTAAGATAAGTCGGTACCAACGACTAATTCAGAGTGGTCGATAATATGACTCAGATCTGAGACATACCTACGCAACTGAGATACATAAAATATATTATACACCTCACATAGCGAAGGTGGAAGAGCAAAACGATATGCCACATCGCCTACCCAATCGAGAATATTGAATGTCCCAATGTATCGCGGACTAAGCTTCCCACGAACCCCGAATCTAATGACTCCACGGGTAGGCAAAATTTATAAAAATACATGGTCATCGACAGAAAATTCTAAAGGTCTACGATGCTGATCTTCCCAATGACGATACCGGTCTTGCGTAACCTGAAGTCACTCTCTGATCTACCTGACAACCTCTAATGTCTGTGTGATCATTTTGAGGCCTAATATTTTCCACTCACCAATGTCGTCCAAGACAACAATGATCTACACTTCTTGTCATACAGTGCTTCAAAAGGTGCCATCTGAATACTGGCTTGATAACTATTTTTATACGAGAATTCCATCAAGTGAATATGATTCTCTCGAGATCCACTAAGGTCTAAGTACATGCTCGTAGCATATCCTCCAAGGTTTGGATAGTTCTCTTTGATTGTCCGTCTGTTTGGGATGGTAAGCTATGCTGAACCTTAACTTGGTATCCAATCTCTTATACAAGCTTCTCTAGAAATGAGAAGTGAATATTGTATCTCGGTCTGATACTATGCTTAATGGCACTCTATGCTGTCTCATAATCTGTCGCATATATAAATCTGCTAACTGCTCTAACTACTCTGTAGACTGTCTGACTCTGAAGAGGAAAAAATATGCCACTTTTGTGAACCGATCTACAATCACCCAAAATGTATCTTGACCAGTCGATGATCTAGGTAAATCGGTCATAAAGTCCATGGTGATGTATTTCTACTTCTACTCTAGAATAGGGAACGGCTGCAATAATCCTGCCGATCTCTATTGTTCTTTCTTCACTTGCTGACAAATCAGACATCGTGATACAAAGCGTGCTATTTTTATCTTTATTATGTTCCACCAAAAGTGTTGCTTGATATCTTGGTATATCTTCGTGCCTTTCGGATGAATGAAATACGGGAAACTATGTGCTTCAGTTATAACCTCTTGTTGAATATCCCCACTTGGTATGTATAGACGATCCCCAAACCTTAGCGTTCCATTCACATGTATTATCAACTCCTTCTGAATACCTGACTCACATTCTTCTTGTAGCTGTTGAATCTTTAAGTCCTTTTCCTGTGCTAACTTAATTCTATCTACCAAAGTTGACTGAATTTGTAGTCTAGCCTAACCATCTGTACTCTGTGGAAGTACTATCTCGATATCCATCTCTCGTAAGTCCTCTAAAATGTGCTTCTGAGTAGTCAACAAAAATTTTCTACCACTTCTTCTAAGTGCATCGGCTACTACATTAGACTTGCCTGGATGGTACTAAAGTTCCACTTCATAGTCTTTCAATAACTCTAGCTACATTTTCTGTCTCATGTTCAGGTCCTTCTGCATGAATACATACTTCAAACTCATATAATCTGTGAATATTTCTATTCGACTGCCATATAAGTAGTGCCTCCATAACTTAAGTGCAACTGCTTCTAACTCCAAATCGTGAGTTGGATAGTTCTTCTCGTGATCCCTGAGTTGCCGAGAAGCATACGCTATCACTCTACCTTGTTTTATCAAAACACATCCAAGTCTTTTGCCATATGCATCATTATACACTGTGAATCCTTCGAGCTTACTGGAAGAGTAAGGATTGGTGTAGAATCTCACTTCTTCTTCAACTCTTCAAAGGCTATCTGGCATATCGCTGACCATATAAGTTTAACTTCTTTGTACGTCAACAGAGTCAAAAGTGCCAAGATTGTAGCAAAGTCTGACACAAATCTTCTATAGTATCCTGCCAAGTCCAGGAAACTGTGCACTTCTGCTATCATCTTTGGAACTGGCCAGTTCTCTATTGTATCTACCTTCTTGGGATCCACTGACACTCCTGCTCCAGAAATAATATGCCCAAGTAAAGATACGTGATCCAGCCAAAAATTATACTTACTAAGCTTCGCATATAATTGGTACTCCCTCAAAGTTTGCAGTACTATCCTGAGATATTCTTCATGCTCCTCCTCCTTAGGAGAATACATAAGGATGTCATTGATGAATACTACCATAAATTGGTCTAAGTATGGCATGAAGGTACGGTTCATTATATCCATGAATAGCACTGGAGCATTAGTCTATACGAATGGCATAACTAAGAATTCGTAATGCCCATATCTTGACCTAAATATTGTCTTTGGTATATCATGCTTCCGAACAAATCATCAATCCTAGGTAATAGGTACTTGATCTTCACGATCATTTTATTTAACCACTTATAATCCATACACAATCGTGTCGATCCATCCTTCTTCTTCACCAATACCGTTGGTGCTCCCCACGGTGGTCTACTAGTCCGAATAAACTTCTTCGCCTTTAGTTCTTCCAAGTGTCGATATAACTGATCAAGCTCTGATGGTGACATTGGGTATACCTTCTAGGATACTGGTTCTACTCCTGGCATCAACTCTATACAGAACTCAACTTCTCTAACTGGTGGTAATCCGGGAAGCTCGTTGGGAAAGATATCCATAAATTCGTTAACTATCTTGGGTATCGGGTCTTCTTCCTTTGCTAACTCCTCCCTCATACTAGTCTCTTATTATTCGGCTAAGGATAATTCTTCTAGGCCGAGAATTCTAAATAATACTCTACCCTTACGACAGTCTATTGTTGCTTGACTATCTCTCAACCAGTCCATGCCTAGGATAACGTCAAAGTTAACCATAGGAAACTAGATCAACTTTGCAGATAATAAATGTCCACATACTGTGACTGGATATGCTAGGCATACCCTACTAACTTTTACGATCCCATTGCTAGTAAGTGTATTCAGCCTCTCTAGCAATACCATAAACTTTAATCCAATATGTGTCATATATTGTGTAGATATAAATGAATGAGAAGCTCCAGAATCAAATAAAGCTATGGCAGAAAAGGTTGTAACAGAAATGTTACCTGCCACTACGTCGCACGATGCCATAGCTTCCTCTAAAGACAAGATGAGTATCTGTCCTTGGTCTTATCGAGCTTCCTGCTGCTGTCTTACTTGCTGCCATTGTTGCGGTCCTTGCTGATTTGACTGTTATTGCTGTCTATAAAGCTGGGCCTACTTCGGCAATAGACTCTGAGCTAAAGGCCTTACTGCTACTGCTCGTCCTTCTTGTTGCACAGCCCTTGGAGCTGGCAATGTAGAAAACTATTGTACTGGCCCTCATGGCCTTTGTATCAATGGGCATGTGGCAATCTTGTAATCAGGGTTCCCATATCTCAAGCATAGTATGTTAGCTTTCCGACAAATATTTCGGGTATGACCTCCTTTTCCATAATAGGTACAACATGTCGGCGCTCTCCGTCATTGTTATTGTTGCTTCTATTGTCTCGGCTGCTAATGCCAAGTTGGTGCCATTACTGTCGAGGTTACTGGCCTCCTCTATGTTACCTCATGGATAGGAATGCTCGGGGATAGTATTGACGTTCGCGATACTGGTCCTCCCTCAATGCTCTGTCTATGAGGCCTCTTCTGATCTACTATTCTTGATGCCATCCTTTGAGAAGTAAGCTCAATCCTCTTGGCTGCTATCAATACCGCCTCAAAATTATGGTAGTCATGTACCTCTACCATGTGTAAGATTTCTATGTGAAGTCCCTTCTAGAACCTCATTGCTCTCTAACTCTGTTTCCACCATGGTTGGAGCAAACATGCTTAGTCAGTAAAACTCTATCGCCTAGCCGTCTACTGTTCTTCCATCCTACTTGAGGTTAATGAACTTTTGTTGCAACTCACACTGAGTCATAATTTTGAATTACTTTGCCCTAAACCGGGTCCTAAAATTATTCCACGAAATAGGATTCCTCAATCCTATCTCTATCGTGGTTCATCAATCCCTTGCCAGATCTTTGAGTTATAGGCAAACCAGGTCAACCGGTTCCTCGGTCAAAACTTTAGATGCTACCAGAATGGTCTCAATATCCTGAAGCCAATCATCTGCCGTGATTGCATTCTCTGTGCCATTGAAATATATGGGGTTTAGTTTGCAAAATCTAACATATACCCCAGAATCTGTTCTTCCGCCTCTTTTGAGGGTCGTCTGCAATCCTTGGTTCAACATAACATTCTGTTCTTGTTGTTGAAGCTGTTGTTGCTAATGTTGTAATTATTGTTGTTATTGTACCACAATCTAGTATTGTTGGAAAGCCAATAATCTACGAATAATCTCTAGCAAGGCCAGGATATCTAGTATTACCGGTACTGCAGGAGGTATGGGAACACTTGGAGCCTGTTGCTCTATCCCATTTATTGTGGGCTCAACTCAGATCCTTGGCTAAGATTCTACAAGATCTTGTTCCATTGGCAATTCTGCCTCTCTTGTTGCTGCAGTATCAGAGGAAGGAGAAGCCAAAAAAAGAGCACAAAAAATAATCAAGTACAGGATGAAAAGGAACAAGGAAGCAATCAATCTGAAAATTTTTAAGCTGAGTATCGAAGATGATGAATTCAAAATTTTAAGAAGGATTATTTTTTATTGAGACTCCTATGACCATGATACCCTACAAGTTTGAAAACACATACATGCATAGGCCACCACTAAAATCTCGTAATACCCTAGTACCGGATTACGGAGACAGATATTGCCAGCTACCCCATACAAGGTACTAAATATCGTACAATGATCATGGTTGTAATAAAAAAATAGGGTGCATGCTATAATCAAGTCTCATATGGTCAAGAACTTCTATGTCTCAATCATTCAAACAAGAAATAGTAAACATATAACATATATGATAAAGCAATAAGGCGTCCCAAATACTTTCTCTAAATATTCTAGAGACCAGCTGTGCAAAATAAAAAGCTGGCAGAATATCAAAAGTATATGACAGTGATAAATTACAGTCTGATTTAATACAATTATGTAAGGAGACTAATGTCCAAACATATCGGCTAACAGGTACCGGTGGCTAAATGCCCAAAAGAAGTAGATGTACAACGATGAGCAAGAAAAAGAAAACCCACTCATCCTCTGTGACCATATTCCTATTATGCGCCATGAGTTAGGGGATAGTATGCCGGATCCTCGGGTGCTAGCTCGAGACTTGGCCATGCAAACAAGTAGGATTAGACCCCAAATAGCAAGTACTACAAAGGAAGCACGAAATAAAGAAACAAAAACCCCAAGAAATAATTATATAATAATACATAGGTTGTCACGTCCCAGTCCCAAAATACCAAGGGACTAGCCATGTGGCAATGGCCAGCAGCACAACTCTAATGGACAAACCTAATTTAATAGACCCGTTAGAGTGTATTTAAGCTGTAATACATATAAAATGGTCTATAAATACCTGTCACAGTTTATATATCTAATCTCATCCATAATAAGTAACAAAATCATAAGATACAAGTCCAGTCATAATAATAAACAATGATCTGTCTAACCAAAGCAATATAAATAATGTCGTGGAGAATAACCCATCATCAAAATAGAAAGAAAATAACTCCAAGTACAATATCTAGAAGTTACTACAAGATCAAATATCTAAGAACACTAAGCATAATAAATGAATGGAAAGAATACTGTATGCTCCAGAGAAGTCCTCTTGAACAACCTCGTTCTCTGCAACCTGTACGTCTCCAATAGTAGCACATGTCCTGTAAACCTCGGGATAGCTCTCCTCGTCTACACCTGGGAACATAATTCGAATCCAGGTCCTCAGGGGATATAGTAAGGTACAATAAATACTCAAGCCAAATGAAATACAGTAAGTAAAAACAGATCCTCAGGGCAAGTTATGTGACTAGCTAAGTAAAATACAAATAAAATAAATATTAGTACTCAGGTTGAGACCACTACAGGCTCTGTGTTGGGGGGCACATAGCAACAAGTAGTATCTCGTAGGGCCATTAAATGTGCGAAGCTCTGGTACAGAGACTAAAGCACTTCCAGTAACATAATATACATATATAAACATAATTAGCCTGTAGCATGTGTGTCTCTCCCCACCCAATGTAACCTCATGTCTCATGTCTACAATGTCTCAGGTCCATAATACACAAGATCATGACCTCTAGCTAGTATAATGAGTCATAATGATATCTATATAATATGCAATTCTCATATCACGAATCATGTAAGCCTATACAGAATCACCATGAATAACTCAAGAAAAATTCTGTCTTATGAAATAGTGTCAAGTGTCCTAAGGTATGGCGTACTTGGTAAAGCAAGCACGTAAAAATAGGATCGTGGAATCAACTCTCTAAGTGACTTTACACGACTCCGCGTATGGCGTTGACACCCGAATCTTGTTCGGACGCTAAGCAACGTCTCACGGTCCTAGGTTGAACAGGTACATCACAAGTGTGTGTGTGTATATATATATATATATATATATATATATATATATATATATATATATATATATATATATATATATGGAAAGAAATACAAGAAGATAATATAATAGTATCTACGGCAATTTTGGCAAGGTACACTTGCCTGGGTCTGTAGTATGTAGTTGCAAAGTTGGTCCCGCATCCACTCCTCCGGAAACCAATTGACCTAAACAATAAAATTTCTACTTTAAGTATCTAATCAAGTATCTTGTAAACGCAAATAAATTGTATAATTTATTATAAACTATTAATACCCAAGTCCAACCTCATCCTAACATAAATTTTTTGGACATAACAACTTACACGTTTTAAGAGCCATCGGAACCTAGTTTTACGGTTTATGGCTTTCAAAATTCACGGTTAAGTCCCCAATCGAAGGACATGAACATAAATTATAATAAATCATGTAATATTGATTTAAATCTAATTTATATTAATTTTTAACCATTAAATTTCAGCATTGACAAAATAATTATATTTCAACATTAGGGCTACTTTATGTTGACTAGTTTTGTCCGAAACTTGTTCGAAGCATTGCTAGTCCATGGGTATGGTTTATATTCATGAAAAACTATTTTATATCATATTTTTTCTGTTTTAATCTTATAAAATAATCACCTTTGATTTTTTCCAAAATAATCCCTATTTATGGGCAAAATTATGCCACAAAATCATCCGAAACCTAGGCTACTGACCCTTATTTTTAGGGTTCAAAATTTTAATAAAAATACCATAAAATAATTCTAAATATTTATTTTAAAGTAATAAACAACCAATAAATTTAGTTTTAAGAATTAACAACAAGGCCTCCAAGAACCGTGTTACAAAGTCTAAAACTAGCCATACTGTTGTCCTATCTATCATCAATCAAACATAAATTTGTTTATAGATTTTTATGATAGAAAAAGATGGAAAGGGAGGGTACTACAATATTAAACTTACATAAATCTAAAAGTTTCATGCCATGGGAATTTGAGAAGGAAAGTTTGAATCCTTACCCGAAAGCTCTGAAGGTTTGGATGACGGTGCCGCTTCTTGTTCAAGAATGCACCTTCTTGCTTGTGCTTGCCTTGCTTCTCCCTTATTGATGGGTTCATGATAATGGAAATGGGTTATTAATGGGTTGATGATGATGTCAATGGGTTCTTGATGGGTTTGATGGCAATGGTGGAGCCTTTGTGGTTTTTTGGTGGAGATTGGGTGTAAGAATGACGAAAGGTGGAGCTTTGGAAGAGAGGAGAGGATTTTTAGTGAAGGAGATGGTGTTGTGAGGGATAGATGATAAGGTGGGCTACTCTTACACGTGAAGGGGAGAGGAGGGGTCAGCCAAAAAGGGGAGAGAGTTGTTAGGGTTAGGATTTTGTGATAAGGGGGTATATATATGGGCTTTTTGGATAGATTTAAACCTAGGAGGGGGTGTTCCTAGGGCTTGTAGGGGTCAGTCACCAAGGGGGCTGCTCTTGTACAAAATTATGAAGAGTGGATGGGTTGTTATGGTTGGGATTTGGTTGGTTAGGATCTTGGGTGGTTAGGTACTTTGCCAACTAGGATGCTACCTCTGGCCCTTTCTATAATTAGAACTCTATAAATAAAAACAAATTTATATATATATATATACACATGGGGGTATTTGTTTGCAATACATGACTACATGCGATTGGGTTGGATTTGGGTCAAGTTCTAGTCAAAATGAGACAGCTTTATGGTAACCATGGTTCTAGGTGTTTGACATTATTTTTGGAGCATGGGGGAGATTAAACAAATATAACATCCATATCCCAAATATATTAGGCACAATCAAGATTAGTAATATAAATTTTGTTGGAAGAAAAAAAGTTTGTGCATTGCTTAAAATATCCAAACCATGGCAAATGGTTATATATATAAAAGAAGGATTTAGAAATTAATACTTTAATCCATTAAATTAAATAAAATAAATTAAAAATACCAAATTAATCTTATTCAAAAATGAGAAGGCTTACATAGGTTCAGTGTCGTAACTTAGGTCCATGGCATACCCTAGGGCAAAAGTCCAACCCTGCAACCAAATAAGGACAAAGGTTGAACCATCATACTATGATAGTCCATTTTTCTAGGCTACTAACCGAATAATACAATCAAAACCAAGTCCATTTTCTTATATCGGCCAATCACTTATACGACTTACTTTTTTGTGGAGTCTGAGGTTATCTTAGAAATAATGCATAATAGGAATCCTCAGATCATGCCAGTACCGAACATGAGCTAACCGAGCTAATAGATTAATAAAACAAGTATTACATGAGATGCACCAGTTTTTTATAGGGCCACTGTTCTAAAAATACGGTATTAGCAGTTCTAACTTTACTATGGTAAAATAGTGGCTCGGCATAATAATAGGTCAGATACTCCACTATACTAAGGCAGATGATATATAGTATCTGTAGTGGCCAGCCCACAGAGTACTTAGAATAAATTTCTATGGGAAGGTTCGTTGATATGATCTTGGAATACAGTTCTCTCCAAATGTTACTATCACTTTTAGTTACCTAATTAGCCCTATATTTTGTTCAAAATCTCAAGGCATGGTCATATGAGAATTTTCCTTAAAATGTCTTAAAAGTACGGGCACGCTAGATACGAATCCATGGAAGTTCAATCTAGATTCACCCGAGTGTATAAGCATATCATGCCCGTGCTGGAGAAATAATATATATATTTAGAATATCACGCATTCAAAAATTTGGTAGCATTCTCGATACACAACCCAAATATAAATCACTTAACACGTGATAAGGTATGTCGTACCTCGGCGCACATCCGATCATATACACTTTCAGGCAATAATTTGTAACAGCACGGATACATTTTTTGAGTCCAATTACCAATTATACATTGGGTCACATGAATCAAGATCATATTGTAACTTTAATTCTTATGTCATTCATATAGCCGGTTTGTCACTATCCACTTAGTCTAGTTCATACTAAAATCTCAGTTCAACTCATGCCATGTTCATAGCCAATCTTAGTTAATGGTCCTATCTGACACGAGGTCTGGTTATTAAATATTTTCTTTCTTAGAATCATAACACTAGCATTAACCCAAATATAAATCATAAGAAATAAAAAAAATATTCAATCAAAATAATCAAGGCCGCATGGTTTCTAGGCCACATATAAAATCAGGGTTGCATGAACCACTTGGCCGCATATGAAGTCCTGGCCGCATGGAAAATCATGGCCGCATACTCAGGATTAAATTCTAATCCTTGGGTCGAGTGTTGAAGTGACAGACAATAAATAAAGTATCAGTAAAGTGACATAAAGTGATTAATGTGATATAAAATAATTGATGTGACAATTTAATAAAGTTTGTCCGAGAGAAAGGACAAAGTCAAATAAAATAATCCCCAACATATCAGAGTCATGCATCCAAGGAAGGTTGCTGCATGCTCTGCTTGCCGCATAGGGTCACTAGGCTGCAGTTGGGTGTCTCTTGGACGTAGCAAATTTCTCATTTGTTCAGCGAGTGAAAACATAAGGAGTTCAAGGATAATTGTACAAATAAGCAGTCATGCTTCCAACAAGATGGATGCATGCTGTCAGTATGCGGCAAAGAGTTCAGGCCTATAACCCTCTCAAGCCGTATAACACTCTCATTCGTATAGCTCGCTGGCCGCATGTGAACTTCGTCTTCTCCAACAACAGGTTCTGTCATGGCGAAAAAGCTCCAAAACTTTGAAAATTATTTTAACCATAAAATCCTTATTTTAAGTCCAAATCACATTAACTAAAATCCAAAAGGCTTAAAATTAAAAGTGCTATCATGTAGTAAAAACTGTTTCTAAAAAATACATGTTTAATAGATCAAAACTAAGAAAAACTCATAAAACCCATGAAAGCCCTAAGTTAGAAATATATATATCTACACTAATCCATCCACCAAATCCGATAACTCTAAGTTCTAAAAGTGCTTAGAAACACATAACAAACATAATAGACCAAAAATATGGAGGGTTTCTCTATTTCTCATGTAAGGAGTACTTGACTATGGAAAATGGAAGAAAACTAAAGAGGGAGGAAGAAATAAAGAAGTAAAGAGAGAGAATGAGAGGTTGACTTATATATGGTAGGGTTGAACCAAGGGTTCTCATGACTTGAACCAACCCATAAAATGAACCATGAACCAGGTTAAACCAAAGAATGGGTCTAGTCTCCATGCACATACAACCATGCTAAAATAAAATATGTTCCAAATACGTATATCGAAAATAAAAAGTGACAAGTATTAGCTAGATATTGGCTAAAATGGGCTAATTACCTTAGTTTGGACTTAGAAACTTAGGAATAACCTAGTTTGACCTAGCCTGACCTAGAAATTCATATTTTGACTCATTTAGCATATTTATTACTTCTTTACACCTAAATGACATGATATCTCATATATAGGTTTTCTTGACACCAGTTTAGACACCGAGACTAATTCATTTCTCTCGACCACAGATGAGTATATTTCTCTGTTAGTTTTTTGTCACGCTCCAGTCCCAAATATCGAGGGACCAGATACGTGGCAATGGCCAGCAGTACGCACCGATGGACAAACCCAATTTAATGGATCCATCAGGGCATACTTAAGCTGTAAAATCAAGTCTACGACAATATGGCACAACTAATCTCATCCACACAAGATATAAAATATGATCTACAGAATAAATAAGGAATGTAAATCATCAGCTAGTCTCAACAAAGTGCTTCGGGGAACAACCCGATAAATCTCTAATATAATGGTTCAACAGACCAGAATATAAATGACTGAAATAAATAAATACTGAGCATGAAACATGGATTCTCAGGAAAAGTCTTCGGCTAACACCTCATCCTCGGATGGTGGTACAGCTCCTGGATCAACTCCTGCTACGATCCCGTATACCTCGGAATAGATCTCGTCCTCAAATCCTGGGAACATAATCCATATCCAGGTCCTCAGAGGACATAGCAAGGTACAGAAAATATACAAGCCAAAATATAAGCAGTGCAGCAAATAATGAGATAAATAGGGTAAGTATGTAACCATCTGTGTGAAATGCAAGAGAGGGAGAGAGCATCAATAGTACTCAGGTTGAAACAACTATAAGCTCTGTGTAGGGGAGCCGGTAGCAGTGATATCATGTGGTGGTCTAGCTCAGCGGGAGACTGAGTAGCCGGCATAATATAGTCAACCTGTAGCCTGTGGGTCTCTCCAGCAATAGATAGAACAATAAGGGAATACTAAATAACCATCTAAGTGATATGCAAGATGAGAGCAGCACTAGAACTCAAGCTGAAGCCACTACAAGCTCTGTGTCGGGGAGCCGGTAGCAGCAGTAATAATGAGTAATGGGCCAAGCTCGGGCTTAGAGTCTTGTACCTAACAATAATAGGGGTTATATATATATGATCAGCCTGTAGCCTGTGTGTCTCTCCCCACCCAATGTAACCACACGTCTCATGTCCATAACATCTTATGTACATGCCACACACGATCATAGCTAATGCAACAAGTCATAAATATCTATGAATATAATATCTCTGTCAAGTCCTGTATCCTATACATAATCAACATGAATATCTCAAGAAGATCCTGTCTCATGAATGGTGTCAAGTGTCCTGGGTCATATGGTACTTGATAAGACAAGTACGAGAATATAAAGTATCACGAATATCCATCTCTAGATGACAATACACAACGCCGCGTACGGTATTGGCACCCGAATAATAATCGGACGCTAAGTACGTCAAACGGTCCTAGGCTAAGCATGCACAGCAATATAAATGAAGCAAGGAAAATATGTAACAATACTGCAGAGTTTGGCAAGGTACACTTGCCTGGTGTCCGAATACCAACAGCTGTCCCTATATCAGTAGATCCTGTAGGTACTCCTCCAAAAGCTGTATCAAATATCTAGAAACGCTTGTCTTTACGTCCAATTTGGACACAGGGGAAAAAATAATATTTTTGGGCCAAAGCGGGGTCCACATGTGGGCCACTTTGCACCGAAAAGCGTGTCAGGGTCAAAAGTCTCCAAATTTCTCAAACTCAGTGTCAACAAGTCAGGAATGATGATACGAACCCAACAAAACTTCCAGAATTGGATTTCGATGAGCCGATCACAAAATTGCCTGTCAAGTGGAGCCGGTGGGGCCCACGATACGCAATTTTGTCAACATTCTCAGAATCGGACCAAACTTGGGTCACAGGACCAGCGTATTGCTATGAGTCCGATGGCATAAGTTTCGTCTCGATCCGACATGGGTACACAAAGTTACAGCGTATTCCAGAATAGACGGTTACGGGGCGTTGTTGGCGGATACGCGTTGATTCCGGTGTGCACGCACATCCAAATCAACTTCTACAAAATCTCACACGTCCGTATCAACGTCACACATGTTTTGGTAATGATCGCGTGCGACCAAGTCGTCTCGTTTGGCAGAACGTACTCAGTTCCGGGGTAAAACAGGGCGTTGGTTTTCCTATTTTTGGATCGCGGTTTGCGATCACCACATGACGCGATGCACCGAGCGGGTTGCATGGGCACCGAGAGGGTTATACAGTCTACACGTTGCAACTGACAGAATCGAAAACGGAGTTATGAGGTGAGAGAAAAGAATACCTGAATAGGGCTCCGTGAAGACTGATTTTTACGTGTCCGAGTCGTGTCCGAGTCCTGCTTCGTGTCCTGCGTCTGTGTCTTGTGTTTGCTGATGTGTCCAGGCTAGGGTTTAGAATTTATGTGCTGCCAGGGACTCGTCGGAGGGTGACTGGGCTCGGGACGGTCGGGGAGTGGCTCGGAAGGAGGACGGCGAGGGGATCGCCGGCTCTGTGGGAGTTCGTCGGGGTCGTATTTGGGTGAAGGACGTCGCTGGCCGCGGGAAGAGACGGAGGGAGGTGGTCGGTTAGGGTTCAGGCCTAGGGAATTGGGGGACGGTCGAGCGGAGGGTGAAGTCGTCGAGGGCTGTCGAGGGGCTAGGCGGTGTGGGGCTGGGCGGCTCTGGCGGATAGAGGCGGCCGACATTCAGGCGGAGGAGGGTGACAGGGTGGCCGGGGTAATCGGAGCGGGGGACGTCGGGGTCGACGAGTGGAGGAGGAGGGAGATGGTGACGGGGCAGCGGGCTAGGGCAGCACTGGAGGCGCGGCGGGCGTGGAGGAAGGCAGGTGATGGCGGGGCTCGAGTCGGCGGTCAGCGTGGAGGGGAGTTCGCGACGGTGTGGTGCTGTGCAGCGACGTGCTGTTCGGCGGTCGAGGGAGAGATGGGAGAGGTCGAGGGGAGGCGGAGACTCGGGTAAGGGGACGTCGATGGCCAGGGTGGATTTGGGGTGAGGATGAGGGAGAAATCTAGGGTTCAGGCAAGCGTCGACGACCGGAGCGGCGGCGAGGGCCTGAGAGAGGTGAGAGGCGGCGGCGGCTTCGCGGATCCCGAGGCCCATAAATAGGCTGCTACAGTGATTCCGAGGGGAATCGGGATTAGGGTTCAGGCAAGGGTTTGGGTTCGGGTCCACGGGTCGGGTTCACATGAATCCGGCCCGACCCGCTTAGTATTTAAGTGCGGGTACGGGTTGTCGGATTTTGGGTCTAGATCCGACCCGACCCGATACGGTATGAGTTTGGTTCAGTAATCCGGTCCGGGTTGGTTTGGTTCAATTGAACCGGGTTTATTTAGGGGTTTAATTGGTTTATTTATTTAATAGTTTTTAGGGCTTTAAAAAATGCTTTCGGAGTCCAATAAATTCACAGAAAATTATCCTATGTCCGGTTTTCTATTTTACACCATAAAATATTATTTCTATAATATTTTAATATGAATTAACCATAATAAAAAATCATTTAATTGTAAAATGCCTAGGTTTTAAATACAGAAAAATCCCAGAAAATTATAAAAAAATCCAAATTAGAAATTTATGAAAATCAGGGGGCTTACAATCTACCCAACTTATACAAATTTTGTCCTCGAAATTAAAATATGGTAGGGTTCATCTATCCAATCTCACTTGATTACAGTCTAAAGGACTCATCTCAAGTGAACACTGCGGTCTCTACCCAACTTTGAATTTACCCATCTATCATCTAAGGCTATACATCTAATAAAGCTATGCCCCAACTTATTAATCATGTTATTGAATCCTCAAGTCTTTAACACCAAACATATCACCTATGGTATTCCCTTAATCATATAAAAGGGTCATCACCAATGCGACCGGCCTATGGGATATATCTAGTACTGTCTATATATCAAGCTTATACCAAGTACGAGGTTTCGTCTTTCCAAAATAAGGAAAGACGAAGATCAATAATAAAGAGTTCAAGGGTAGGGTAATAGAATAAAAGTATCAGGATCAAGGCGTTTAACGAATTCAAATAGGATTTGTCAAGACAATTGTGGATTAAAATCCTATTCTGGTAATCCTTTGTTCGCATGCTCGTATTAGTACAGTTATATAACTGATACGATATGCTCAGACATATCTAGAGGACAAGTATACTAGTCAACTATATATCTCAATCCACGTGAAGTAGTCGTACGAAGAGCGAACCAAAATGCACTAAGGTTGATCAGACCATAATACACTGATTCTGATAGACAATTGTATTAGTGTGTCGACCCAATAATACATATGTCATGAACAAACTTGATAAAAATGAGCTTGCAAAACTAGGCTCTATTAGCAGCATAAGTCAAGGTAGTACAACAAATATAAGTACGCTAGATGATGATGAAAGGAGGTACAACTTAATTCAAGTTCACAAAATAATCCAAAATAAGCACAATAACAAAAGACTCTATAATCTCTAAAGTTATCAATTATAAGCAAGTTCAAAATTACATAGGTTAAGGCTGAGGTCACGAACCAATAGGCACAAGATAAAACAAATCTATAAACAGATAACTACGAAAAAAATTTATGCATTAGCTACTCCATGGGTCTGTGCGTCTTCCAAAGTCATCGCTGGAGCTTGTTTCCGTTCTTGCAGTTGATTCCTCTGCTGCTGTTGAGCCTGCTGGAAGAGTGTTGTTTGTGGTGCCAAGGGTGGACTTGGCTGATTCCCTCCTGGGGCTGGTGGTCCGACTCCTTACACTCTCGTTTGCGGTACTTCTAATGTTGGAGAGGCTAGCCTTGGTGCTGGTAATGCTCTTTCTTGACGTTCGGGGCATTCGTTTATTAAATGCTGACTGGATCCGCAAGCTAAGCATAATTTTCTTTTGCGTCTGCACTCATTCTCTATATGGCCTCGCCTGCGACAATATGGACAGACAAGTATTTCTTGAGGAGGTGCTTCTGGTGGCTGGTGCATGTGTGACTTCTTTGCAATTTCTTCCTGTGGTGCTTCGGCTGGTGCTGATGTGGCTGGTTGATGAATCATCAATACTTTCTCTCGATACTGAGAATAGTCCTTGGCTAAGTGTTGACTGGTTCCGCAAATCAAGCATAATCCTAACTTGTGTCTGCACTCCTTCTCAATATGGCCTATCTTGCGACAATGCTGACAAGTAGGAAGAAATAAGGCTCTGGGTGCTGCTCTTGGTGGTGGATTCATCTGTGGTCGCTTTGTAACTCTTTCTTGTTGTGCTTGGTCTGGTGCTGCTGTATACGGCCGCTTCTGGCTGGACCCTATCCTTGTGTCACACTCTATGGGTCTTGCTGTAGTAAGAACATCATCTTCTAAGGTAGTTGCAGCGGGGCTGATTAACTTTCGTAACTCTGAGCTGAATCTATCGATGAACTTCTCCGCTTGGATCTGCTAAGCTTCTTCCTGAACCTTCTGATGGGCTTGCATCATCGCGTAGAATATTCGAAACATTTGTTGTTCGTCCATAGCCTGCCCTTGTGGAACGGTAGGCATCGGTGGAGCAAACTGCGTCATTGGTGGAACGTCACCTTGCTGGATTCCCGAGGTATGCTGACTTGCTTGCTGTGATGATGGACCTTCACTAACTGGTGTCACTTTATCTCCGTTGGTTATCACGGCACCTCGTGGTGTTTCTGGATGAGTCTCGTTGCATGCTTGTGAATCCATTGCTCTGCATCAAAATAAACTATAAGAGGCGTACAGGAATCAATGTAGGATACAAGTCAAAAATTTAATTCGAATCCGATATAGGTATCAAGAACGTTTCAAGCAAGTAGATGAGATCCAAAAACTTATCCTATTCTTATTGCAGGCTTGCTCGGTCCCTAAGTTGAAACCGAATAATTTAGTCGTTGACCTGCATGGTCCACCACAAAAACCATGTCACGCCCCAATCCCAAAATACCGAGGGACCAGATACGTGGCAATGGCCAGCAGTACACACCGATGGACAAACCCAATTTAATGGATCTATCAGGGCATACTTAAGCTGTAAAATCAAGTCTACGATAATATGGACAGACAACTAATCTCATCCACACAAGATATAAAATATGATCTACAGAATAAATAATAAATGTAAATCATCAGCTAGTCTCAACAAAGTGCTTCGGAGAATAATCCGATAAATCTCTAATACAATGGTTCAACAGACCAGAATATAAATGACTGAAATAAATAAATACTGAGCATGAAACATGGATGCTTAGGAAAAGTCTTCGGCTAATACCTCATCCTTGGATGGCGGTACAGCTCCTGGATCAGCTCCTGCTGCGGTCCCGTATACCTCGGAATAGATCTCATCCTCAAATCCTGGGGACATAATCCATATCCAGGTCCTCAGGGGACATAGCAAGGTACAAAAAATATACAAGCCAAAATATAACAGTGCAGCAAATAATGAGATAAATAGGGTAAGTATGTAACCATCTATGTGAAATGCAAGAGAGGGAGAGAGCATCAATAGTACTCAGGTTGAAACAACTACAAGCTCTGTGTAGGGGAGCCGGTAGCAGTGATATCATGAGGTGGTCTAGCTCAGCGGGAGACTAAGTAGCCGGTATAATATAGTCAACCTGTAGCCTGTGGGTCTCTCCAGTAATAGATGGAACAATAAGGAAATACTAAATAACCAGCTAAGTGATATGCAAGATGAGAGCAGCACTAGAACTCAGGCTGAAGCCACTACAAGCTCTGTATCGGGGAGCCGGTAGCAGCAGTAATAATGAGTAATGGGCCAAGCTCGGGCTTAGAGTCTTGTGCCTCATAATAATAGGGATTATATATATATGATCAGCCTGTAGCCTGTGTGTCTCTCCCCATCTAATGTAACCACATATCTCATGTCTATAACGTCTCATGTACATGCCACGCACGATCATAGCTAATGCAACAAGTCATAAATATCTATGAATATAATATCTCTGTCAAGTTCTGTATCCTATACAGAATTACCATAAATATCTCAAGAAGATCCGATCTCATGAATGGTGTCAGGTGTCCTGGGTCATATGGTACTTGATAAGACAAGTACGAGAATATAAAGTGTCACGAATATCCATCTCTAGATGATAATATTCAATACCGCGTACGGTGTTGGCACCCGACTAATAATCGGATGCTAAGTACGTCAAACGGTCCTAGGTTAAGCATGCACAGCAATATAAATGAAGCAAAAAAAAATGTAACAATACTGCAGAGTTTGGCAAGGTACACTTGCCTGGTGTCCGAACACCGACAACTGTCCCTGTATTAGTGGATCTTGTAGGTACTCCTCCAAAAGCTGTAACAAACATCACAAACAGTCTCAGAAGATATCAAATAGCTAGAAACGCCTGTCCTTACGTCCAATTTGGACACAAGGGCAAAAATGAAATTTTCGGGCCAAAGGGGGGTCCACATGTGGGCCACTTTGCACCGAAAAGCGTGTCAGGGTCAAAGGTCTCTAAATTTCTCAAACTCAGTGTCAATAAGTCAGGAACGATGATACGAACCCAACGGAACTTTCAGAATTGGTTTCCGATGAGCCGATCACAAAATCGCCAGTCAAGTGGAGTCGGTGGGGCCCACGATACCCGATTTTGTCAACATTCTTAGAATCGGACCAAACATGGGTCACAGGACCAGCGTATTGCTACGAGTCTGATGGCACAAGTTTCGTCTCGATCCGACGTGGGTACACAAAGTTACAACGTGCTCCAGAATGGACAGATACGGGGCGTTGTTGGTGGATACGAGTTGATTCCGGTGTGCATGCACATCCAAATCAACTTCTGCAAAATCCTACACGTCCGTATCGACGTTACGCACGTTTTGTTAAAGACCGCGTGCGACAAAGTCGTCCCGTTTGGCGGGGTGTACTCAGTTTCGGGGTAAAGTAGGGCGTTGGTTTTTCTGTTCTTGGATCGCGGTTTGCGATCACCACAGGACGCGATGCACCGAGCGGGTTGCACGGACACCGAAAGGGTTATACAGTCTACGCGTTGCAACTGAAAGAATCAAAAATGGAGTTACAAGGTGAGAGAAAAGAATACCTGAACAGGGCTCCGTGAAGACTGATTTTCACGTGTCCGAGTCGTGTCCAAGTCCTGCTTCGTGTCCTGTGTCCGTATCTTGTGTCTGCTGCTGTGTCCAGGCTAGGGTTTAGAATTCGTGTGCTACCGGAGACTCGTCGGAGGGTGACTGGGCTCGGGGCGGTCGGGGAGTGGCTCGGAAGGAGGACGGCGAGGGGATCGCCGGCTTTATGGGAGTTCGTCGGGGTCATATTTGGGTGGAGGACGTCGCTGGCCGCGGGGAGAGACGGAGGGAGGTGGTCGGCTAGGGTTCAGGCCGAGGGAATTGGTGGACGGTCTAGCGGAGGGTGAAGTCGTCGAGGGCTGTCGAGGGCTATCGAAGGGCTAGGCGGTGTGGGGCTGGGCGGCTCTGGCGGGTAGAGGCGGCCGAGGTTCAGGCGGAGGAGGGTAACAGGGTGGCCGGGGTGATCCGAGCGGGGGACGTCGGGGTCGACGAGTGGAGGAGGAGGGAGGTGGTGACGGGGCAGCGGGCTAGGGCAGCACTGGAGGCGCGACGGGCGTGGAGGAAGGCGGAGGATGGCGGGGCTCGAGTCGGCGGTCATCGTGGAGGGGAGTTCGTGGCGGTGTGGTGCTGTGCAGCGGCGTGATGTTCAGCGGTCGAGGGAGAGATGGGAGAGGTCGAGGGGAGGCGGAGACTCTGGTAGGGTGACGTCGACGGCGAGGGTGGATTTGGGGTGAGGACGAGGGAGAAATCTAGGGTTCAGGCAAGCGTCGGCGACCGGAGCGGCGGCGAGGGGCTGAGAGAGGTGAGAGGCGGCGGCAGCTTCGCGGATCCCGAGCCCCATAAATAGGCTGCTACAGTAATTCCGAGGGGAATCGGGATTAGGGTTCAGGCAAGGGTTTGGGTTCGGGTCGGCGGGTCGGGTTCACATGAATCCGGTCCGACCCGCTTAGTATTTAAGTGTGGGTACGAGTTGTCCGGTTTCGGGTCTAGATCCGACCCGACCCGATACGGTTTGGGTTTGGTTCAGTAATCCGGTCCGGGTTGGTTTGAGTTGGTTTGGTTCAATTGAACCGAGTTTATTTAGGGGTTTAATTGGTTTATTTATTTAATAGTTTTTAGGGCTTTAAAAAATGCTTTAGGAGTCCAATAAATTCACAAAAAATTATCCTATGTCCGGTTTTCTATTTTACACCATAAAATATTATTTTTATAATATTTAATATGAATTAACCGAAATTGAAAATTATTTAATTGCAAAATACCTAGGTTTTAAATACAGAAAAATCCCAGAAAATTATGAAAAAATCCAAATTAGAAATTCATGAAAATCAGGGGGCTTACATTTTTAGTATATGGTAGTGTATATATTACTTGTTCTAGAACTGTGATACCTGACTCTAACACATGGTTACACGGACTGGTACTATATAGATCTTGTCAAGAGATATTATTCCTTTATCGTGTGCATCAGATACTCCTTACACATGTGCTTTATCGTGTGCATCGGATATTCTTGTGCTCATGTTCATTCATATGTTTCATATGCTCACACTATCTCATGTGCTCAGTGTGCTATTATTATAATTATGTGCATAACCTGTCGTGATTGGATCCATGAGTATTGGTTGGGGCAGGGGAGTAAAAGTTGGTTATGTGATCAAATCTATTAGCATAATCATGTGTATGACGATTATACATCTCACGTATAATCAAGTTACCGTAGAATAATCATATACAACCCAAGCCGATCGAACTTGTGCTTTAAGTCACATAGACAATATTCTAGTTTCTCTTACTTACAGTTCATTCCTTATTGTATATATTTACCTTTTCAGTTCCTATTGTATTTATTTGCATATTTTAGCTGTATTTTCATTTTCTAGTGCAACTTGTATTCTCTTCTATTGCTTGTCATGTATTCTCTACAATGTATTTAGAACTGCTTTCAGATTTTTGTACTTTGCTCCAATCCTGACTGGATATATATTTTAGATGATTGGTTAGAGAATATGTGTCCCACATACTATGGGCCGTAGGATGGCGAGCCATCTAAGATTGCACCTTTAGAGCAGGATGACATAGTGCTAGCTGTCGAGAAGATTTAGTTATTTTATTATTATATTGGATGTGACCATATCTTAGACATTTTGATGTGTTGTATATATATATATATATATATATATATATATATATATATATATATATATATATATATATATATATATATATATATATATATATATATATATTTGAGATTTGTATTATGACTCTATTCTTCTATTCCATATCATGCCATATCTTTCTCTAGTTTTATTGCGATTGAGAATTGGTTATCATATTATCATATTGTTCCTCCATTTGGAGTTAAGATATTATTGACAGGTATATTATATATAATGTGTGAGATATTTAGATAGTATTGTTGACCTAGAAAGCGTTCTACTGTCGATGCTGTGGAGTAGGCTGGACGTATCCGTGTACTCGTACCCTCACACCGGATGTGGATCGTGACACGTTTAAATGGGTTTTTTGTTGCGACAAATAATACGTCACTACAAGAAAAAGCCCTTTTATAACACTTTAAAAATTGTTATTATAACATTTTATATGAAAGTGTTATAAATTTTTGAAAACATCCTCGTGTATGACGGCTTATAGGGATATATGGCCTATAATAACGTTTTTGATATAAAATTGTTATATAAAGGCTAAACATTTATAAGACTTATTTATGTAAGTGTTCTAAAATGGTTCCAATTTTTTTGTTCTGTCCGCCCTTTTCTCATTTTGCCAATAAGTTTGCACCCATAAACTCGATACTCCTCTCGTCTATCCTACAGATGAAACTCCTCTCCTCTCTTCGTTTTCTTCTTCTTCTTCTTCCTTCTTCTTCTTCTCCATAAATCCCTATAGATCTCCCCCCTCTCTCCTTCTCTTCTCTCTTTTTCTCAACAAAGTCCTATAGATATCTCCCCCTCTCCTCCTCTCCTTTTTGTCAATCCTCACCAGAAAACTCGGCACCGATGGATCAGGTCGAGAACCAGCTCGACGCTGATGTGTCCTTACCGGAAAGCTCAACACCAATGGATTTCTATCAGAAAGGTTCCCCATTCTCCTTAATTTTCCATCTAAAAAATTTAGGGTTAGGGTTTGGTAGCCCAATACTTATATGGCATCGGCCGCGGCTGCCATTCCCGACTCCATAAATACCATGCCTTCAGCAAACTGGAAAGGCAGAGGAAGATCATCACATGCTACACCTAGCTCTAGAAGGAGCTCCAAGGGCTTAGCCAGCCAGTCTCGAGGAACCGCGGCTGTGACCCCTGAAAATTTAAATTTTTTGTAATAATTTTTTATAGGGAAAACATAACTGACAACAACGAAAAGCTTGTTCCCAAATAGTAATTTTAAGGAAGCAAAATATTATTCTTTCCGTGGCCAAGTTACATGGATCAGTGTATTATGAATAAAGACTATCATTTGTCCCTTATAATAAGTTATTCTTTGTGTTCTAAGTTAGTGGAATAAAGGGTAGATTGAATGTTGTATCTTGGATGTATTTGATTTTAAATGGTAGAATGGCAGTGAAGTAAATTATCAGACTATATGTATTTGTACTCTGCGAGTGAAGATGGATTTGAATTGTCAAGCATGTCTATTCTTCGATCTTGGTAAATTTTTCTCGCTTCACGTTAAATTTAAATAGACATCCTCAAGTTCGAAGTGAGCCACTTGAACATTTATATTTTAATTAAAAATTATGAGTTCACTATCGTCCTGATACGAACAGATTATCCCAAAAGGCACATACGGACATTGTCGATGTGTGAAAATTAATGAACTTGAATTTGTCGATTGGGCACAGCAAATTTGGTTCTTATCCGTCGATTTTTACAATATCGATATATTTCTAAAATTTATAATTGTTCTCCGTGCACTTTTCGGATCACGACAAGACTTGCGTCATTGTATGCGTAACATTGAATTTGCCCTACGATAAAAGTTTCGCCTAGTTCTCCAACCTTTGATCAAATCACTATTTTGTAGACCTTCGATTCATCGCAGGCTGACATATTTACATCGCACCCTCTAGATGAAAATTCAAGCAATGCCACTGCCTCTACTACCTACCCAAAGAAGGACTTCCAAGCCTTAGTCGCCTTCAAGGAGACCTTACCCAAAACCTTCACCACATGGTAGGGTGCTTCCGCCGACTGTTGCTCATGGCCGGGCACCATCGTCGGTTGCGAAAACGGCCGCGTCACCTCTTTCACTTTCTTAAGCGACTTCAACAACGATGAAGTGTTTGTTCACGAACTCGACGACAGCCTACCGCCAATGATCGTATGCTAGTTATTTTTATTGTAACTGATTATTGTATTCAAAAATTCAAATGGATGAAATAATTAAAGAAAGAAAAAAAACAAATTCTTGTGCCAGTCTAACTGGCGTCCAAAAAATAAAATTGGCCGCCAATCACACTGGCATCCAATTTGCTGACCAGCCTGACGCCAGTTAAACTGGTGCCCCATCCCCCTTCATAAAATTACCCAAAAGTTGTCATGTTCTACGTAATTTACCCAAATTTCTTCACCTTAAATAAAATTTACTGAAAAATTAAACTTTTTAAAAATAATTAATCTTTTTTTTTTTGTAATTTAATTATTTTGTAACTCAATCACATTACATGGTAAACCAAATATTTATATGCAATTGGTTTTATATTACATGATTTGATTACATCTTCCAACCAAACACGATAATGTAATTATAATTCAATTATATTACAAACTTGATTGCATTACAAACTCGATTCCATCACGATTACTATATTGTGGAGAACCAAGCAGGCCCTAGGATGGTCAAAAATGGACTAGACCGAGCTAGCTTTGATGAGTTTCTGAGCCACCTGGCCGACACACTAAACACCTTAACCTTAATAAAAAAAATTAAGTTAAAATTATTTTTTCTAATGTTTATATTTATTACATAGGGCACCCCTATTTTAAAATAATTGACAATGGATATTCTTACATAAAAAAGAAGAAGAGATGGTTAGCATTGTTATCCTTTGAGATTATTTTTAAAATAAAAATAACATGTGTTATTATTTTCAAAATAGGATTTATATTTTTAAATATAAAACATAGAAGAAATTAGTACAAATAATCCAAAAAATATATAACCACGTAAAGGTAAGAACCGTAAGGTAGATCCATGGAGAATAACAAGTTGAATAATGATGTTTTTGATATATCCTTGTCCTGACTCGTCTATGCATGTATTTTTCCCCCACTTTGGTACGTAGTCCGGACTCGTCTATCATGCGTTATGCAAATTTTTGGACATCAATTATGCATGATGCATCTCATAGGCATATTTATCAGAAAAAATGTTGAAAGTAGTACATGCACGTGGTGAATCACAACCAAACTCAATCCTCCTCCTATATGTACACATACACCTCCCGAATACTTCCTTATTCGTCACAATCAATCTTCGTGGCATTCGCAACCTCTGCTATTCTCACAACCCTCCTCGGCCTAGTTTGCGAATCACACTGACGTCCGATTTGTGAATCAGTCAGACTTCAATAAAATTGGTGTTCCATTTTTCTTCATACAATTATCCAAAACTTGTCATGCTCTATACAATTTATCTAAAATAAATCATTGTACATAAAATTTACTGAAAAATTAAACTTAAAAAAAATTTAATTTTTAAATTAATTAATTTTTTGGACTCAATCACATTACATGATAAACCAAATATTTCAATGCAATTGGTTTGTATTACATAATTTGATTACATGTTCCAACCAAATACGATAATATAATTGTAATTTTATTATATTACAAACCAGATTACATTACAAACTTGACTTCATCACCATTACTATAGCATAGTGAATCAAACAGCCCTAGGATGGCCCAAAATGGAATAGACTGGCGAGACTTGGACGAATTTTTGAGCCACCAGGCCAACACATTAAACACCTTAACCTTAATAAAAAGAAAAAATAAAGGTTAAATTAAATTTTCCTAAGATGTATGTTTATTACACGGAATATCCCTATTTTAAAAATAATTGACACTGTATATCCTTACATAAAAAGAAGAAGAAGAGATGGTTAGTGTTATTAGCCCTTATATTATTTTTAAAATAGGAATAACCATTGTCATTATTTTTAAAATAGAAATATTTTGTATAATAAATATAAAACATAGGATAGTTTAGTATAAATAGTCAAAAAAAATATAACCACATAAAGGTAAGAATGGTAAGGTAGATCCAAGGAGAATAACAAGTTGGTTATAACGTGAGTTACTAAAGGGTGGGATTTCCACTTTGTATTTTAGTCTCACATTGGTTAAATATTAGTATTACGCCTTCATTGGGTTGTATAAATTAGGCCTTTGCCTCTCACTATGAGATTACACTAATAAGAGATCTTATCTCCTATTTTCTTCTTTATTCTTCTACGTTTATTCTAACACGTAATCATCATAAAGCTCTAAGGAAAGAAAATAAGCGAGAGCATCTCAGTGAAGCTGTCACGTTCCACTCCGAGAAAACTGGATAAATACGGGGACTAACATGGCCAACCACACCTTGCAGAATACCGAAGTAAGCCCAATGTGTTAAGGTTGTCTAGAAGATAAATGGATGTACTCTAGCATGCTTTGACGTCAGTCCTAAGGCCGACAAATTCTATTATCTCAATCCAACAACACAAGTACAAGAGTATATCATACATAAAAGTAAAAAGGTGTCACAAATTACATGTCACATATGATCATAAAGCTAGTGAATACAAAATGCTACACTACAGAGTTTAATATTACATGATAAAAATATACCAGCCATGGTCTAATATATAACTCATGTTGACCGTACTCTCAAAAATATAAGTAGTTAACTCTTCTCCTTGCTAAACACCACAAAAGAAGTAATCAAGACGAGGGGTGGAAGAAGAAAACCTACTCGCGAGCTCCGGCCGCAGTCCTACGAGTGCGAGCCATCTTACTGGAAGTGCGATGGATCTTGGTTCTCTTCGTGGTAACTTGGCCATGCAAAGCCAGTGGGATCAGAATCCTAAGCAACAAGTACCACAAAGGAGTTCGAGGTGATAGACCAAACACATCACAACATAAGCAAAAGAGACATATAAGAAATAAATGCAGATCGAGACTCGTACAGTACCAACGTACCTGTCTCAGGAATAATACTGAAAGAACTGATAATAAGTGACAAAGTGAAAGTAAGGCGGCGAGCGGCAAGAGAGCATAGGTGTCATGCCTCGATTCCGAAGGTCCCGACAACGCCCACGCCAGGCGCGAATCACCGCGCCCCGATGCTCTCCCGGGGCGTATATCGTTTGCCATTGAGGCATGATGTCGTGCGAGCCTAGGGTTGTACTTGCACAATACAATATCGTTAAAGTTGTGGCTATCATCGAACCTATTAAGTACACAGTGGAGGGATAGTGTTGCAAACAATAATCCATCTAAGTATACGGGACAAAGATCAAGGCAAGAGGTTCTCTAAATACAACATCGTTCCATATATTATGTTTCTATATACAAAAGTAGATCAAAATATTTTGACATGGTTCAAGGTATCGATACCAAATTTTTGGGTCTTGGGGATGAGGCATGGCTATCGCTTTCTCGGATAATCCAGCACCTGCAAACTAGCAAACTGTTGGTGGATCAACACTTTGGAGAAAGTACTGGTGAATATAAAATTAATAAACAAAAGCAACATTCCCTAAAATCAACACTAAGTAATTGTGTTATAAAATATTATATTACTAATGATCTTTTTAGTTTTACCTAGGTTTATTACATGCAATATAGGAGCAGAGTCATATTACTTATTTTGAAAATATCTTTGAAATTAGAGTTCATGTTTGATTCATTCAAGCACATATAACAAGCCGAGTATTCTACTATCAGGGTATCTGCAGCATGTCTCGTGAGCTATACTCAAAGACTCTAGGGATAATGCACCATCTAGAAATATTCTTCTATCAAGCAAACAAGATAAACTATCTATATGATGTCAATTTCTGATAAACTCAGGATCAGTAGTAGTAATCTAGCTAACCAATGACTCTTTTATCTGATGCTATTAGCTGTTGTGACTCATGATTGCTCTTCACTAAAATACGCTTAAAATAGCAGTCAGGGCTAAGGTTCAGCTCTGCACTAATAGCCATTGTCCGACCGATGTGAATGCATAAAATACTATCAGATAAACTCTAAGATGCAGACAAAATAAACAAGCAGAACATCTATCTCTTCTTCTCTATCTCTGTGCGGATAAGCCATAATTTCTTTGATCAAGTTCAAGCATGAAGTAGTTCTATTAATACACAAGCGATAAGGAATATGTTCAAGCAATCCCTTACTCTTCTTATTGGCATGGCAAGGTTCTCTTTTGACAAGCATTCAAGTTCTTGCTAAGCATGCAGTCTATTATTCATGCAACAGAAACAATAATCTTCTTAGCAACAAGTATTATAAAACTCAGATTCATTATTAAGACGTACAAGAATCAGAGAATGAAGTTATGTCCACTCACCTAGATCAGTCATCTTTTGGTTCAACGAAGAGCGCTTAAGGAATATATCCTTTTTGAGTCAGCAAACCAATATATCTTGTACATAACGACAACGCGGAGCGGTATACTACGATAGGAGCTACTCTGGATCGAGACCACAACCCTTGAACCAAACAAGGATCGGGGTTGCAGACCTTCACCTGAGCAGAACTTATCACCCTAACCACGCGTCGGAAGACAATAAAACTAGAAAAGTGAGCTATACGAATAAACAAACATCCAATTTACAGCCAAACATGCCTACGACTTACTATAATTAACTAACTAGGGTTATCACAAGCCCTAATTACTAAAAATATATTGCCAAGAATATTGCTACCTCAGCACTACAGTCATCCCGGATGGCCAAGGGTACGCTTGTCTAGTAAATTTAAATACACATTCAACCATACAACAACATAACTTGTTACTAGTCACAACATAAATTGAATTCAAAAGCATAAACTTGAACTTGTAATTATAAACTTATTTTACATCATAAACTTGTCTTGTAAGTGTTGTAGCACGCGTAAACTTGTTCAGTCATGGAGTCTTTGTCTAGCAGGGTTATCCATTCTGCATGGGACCCTTGGGGATTGGGGTAGACTGTATGGCAATATTATTCCCTGTCATGACCCGCACCCAGTGTAGGAACGCGAGTAGTGAACAACGTCCAGCATACGCCGCAACATCGACGGTAGAATACTGTTTGGATAAACTATCTATCTAGCAATAATGATCAGCAAGATATATAATACCACCAATAAAATATGAAGACTCATTCACAGATCTATAAGATAGAATAATTGCACGAATATGATATAAAATACTGTAGAGTCAAATACAACTCACAAGACAAAATAATATCCAAAGAGTCATCTAATATAATAAGATTACTAATATCAAAATGCTGGAGACATATCCAGTACAAATAAACCTATCTACTGAGCTACAGGTACTGGGTCATTTGTCTCAACTGGGATGAGACCCTCATGAGCCAAAGTCTCTGGCTCTAAGCCAACTATGTCCTGAGGCCCATATTGAGCGGTATACCATTCCTTAGTGTCATCTGGAAAAATATATATCCAGTCAGAAAATGAGCAAATTACGCCTCTAACAGCAGTTTCAATAAATGATATAAACTATGTAACAGTAAATAGAGTAAAATATACAAGATACAAGATATAAGTACAAGAGATATATAAAATAGAAATACCAAAATTAAATACAAGAAATGAGCATCATGGAAATGAGCAAAAATACTACTACTATGTGAGTGAGTACCAGCTTCAACATATGATCGGCTTAGGAACTTGCAAAAGGATTAGGGCCTGGTTAATCATATGTGCGGTATATGATCAACACTCACAATAATATGCACAAGGAGGGTATGATCACATATCTACACTAATACTCTCCGTCCTGACTGGTATAGTGGATCTAACCAGGGTATGTTATAATACGAAATTCACTAGGTAGGTAGCTAGTCTCCCCAAGAATCGATGTCTGTACATATAAAAAAAGAATGAGGAACAAGGCTTACACATGATACACCATAAATACCAAAGAATAATATCTCATGACGAGCATACAAATCCATGTAACCATCGTATCAAAAAATCAAGGATATATACACTAAATACGAGAAACATAGGGGATATCATAAATAAAAAACTATCAGAGAATGTACTTGCCTGGAATCTGGTGAACAGTATCAAAGATGTCTGGAACGGTACCTCAAAGACATAAATATGGAATGTCATATTAATACAAGATTTTGGAATCAATACAAGTTAAACTAGTCAATTCTATGTCATAAAGCCATTTCTAGGTCAAAATTGTCAAACTAGTTCAACTCTAGGTCAAACTTGGTCAAACTAGCTATTTCTAGGCTGTATGAGTCCATCTCTAAGTTATTAGGTTGGTATCTATATGATATTAACAAAACTAGTTAGATTAAGTACTAGAATACCTTATAGTATCAATATTTAGCATACTTTATACTAGTTATAAATACTAGGTAATAGCTATACACACATACTTATATTAATCATGTATAACTAATGTACTAATACAAGTTAGTATCTAACTCACATGTATACAAGTTATATAATACCTTAAACAATATAACTCAATACCAATACCTAACTATAATCATTTTCCTGCCCGTATCTTGGTATCTTACCTTGGTGACACTATATAACCACCCATCCATGCTTCAATCTAATCAAACAGAACATGCCCAAACCAACTATATGAAATTAAATCACCTGGATTACCAACAATCTCCTAGACTAATATATTAATTTATACTTTACCCACATACTTGATTCAACTGCTAATACGCTAACTGATACGTCATCATCCCCTCACTACTACTACTTTCTAGTGTGTTGCAATGCTTGTGCAGTCCTCTCCTCAAGATATTTGCACACAGGTAAGCTTCTCAAATAATCCCTATCACACACACCTTGCTGTGCACACTATGTGCACAATCCTGTCCACCCTATAGCTGTTGTTGCTGCCCCCTAGTTGTATTGCTGCTGCTGCTGCCCCCTACTTGCATTGCTGCTGTTGCTACGGCCCCTACTTGCATTGCTGCTGCTTGCTACTTGTCCAACCCTTAACAGTATGTTGCTGCTGCTATTGCCCGACCTTATACACCTCGCTATGTGTTGCTATATCCCACTTAATCCTATGGTCTAAACATTACTCCTACCTGAGCCTTGTACCCATACTAAAGATACTGCTACCAACAGTGGAATACCTACATAGCAGTGACATACCCAGGTACCCGAGCCTTCCCACATTCTAGTATAACACCCCCTAAGCTCAAATACCCAATATACATAGAGATACACCAACATATATCACTAACAACCTTTTATACTAAAATATATGTATATATATAAAAATATAGATTATATAATAGTAAAAATTATATATAAACAAGGCTCATACAAGTATATGAAACAAACATATCAAATTCACAAATACTTGGCGTGCACCGTACCGTATCGTACTAAATCAATGATATGCTTGTGATACGCTACCAAGGTTTGATCCAAATGTATCTCAAATGATACTAGCAAGTCTAGAATCATAATTAGAAGTACTACGAAGAGCTACCTACTCAACTACGTGTGCATGTCAAAATATGACATGCTTAAACTCCCGTGTCAAAAAAAACTCCCAAATTAACTTGTATCACCAAATTATCGTGATACGGCCTACACATATCTAATTATGGATACCAAACTAGTCTCACACAATCAAACACATATCAATTTGGAATAATTGACCTATTAACAAACACAAGATGTGTCACTCTCATAATTCTCCTAAAATTGACATAAAATACCACATAACTTCCTCCATAGACTTCCTATTAACCTAATTCTGCTTCCTATGGGTAGCCTTAGTACATGGAAGAGTTCTTAATGATTAAACTATAGATTTAGAGTCTAATTAGAGAGGGAAAACTAAATTATACCTATTGGAAGATAGATTTCTAATGCAAGTCTCTAATTGAGTGTCAAGAGCCTTCAACTTGTGCTCCTTCCTCCTCCTTGTAGATCACTTTCTCCTCCTTGTTCCAATAGCCTCCAATAGTAAGTAAATAAGGAATTAGAAGAGAATTTCGGTAGGGATTGGTGTAGGGATGAAGGAATTTGGATGAGGAAAAAACTAGATCTAGAATTGAAATGAATGGATGAAGAGAGAGTCTCTCTCCTCCCCCTACTATGGCCGGCCTTGCCCCCTACTCCAAGTCACTATGAAAATTCCATAATATCCCTTGGGACTTGTCATGAAGGAATTACTTAAGGAGGGAAGGTTCTAATCCAATTGGTTTAACTAATTAAGTCATCCTCCTAATGAATGAACTTGCTATTAGGCTTAAATCTAACTAGGACTAATGTTGGTCCATGAGTCTAGTCTAATCTAGTTAGGTCCACTAATACAAGTCCTAAATCAAATATAATATCTAACAATAAATAATTAATTAAATATATAATAAGTACATAAATTATGAAATGATCAAAATATTCTTCTTAGAAAATGTGGTAGTGACATTCCCTCCAAAAATAATCTAGGTAAATCTTATCTTATTTACTCATTAATAAATTATTTCAAGTTCTCGCATTGTGGACACTTGAGAATGATGAATCACAAGTATGATCTATTCATAAGTTATCATATTTGTGACACGTGATACATTGGACAATGATCACACTTGATTGCCCGATGCCAAATACAATAGATTTTTTCTACAGAAATATTTCCACGATGGCGTGAGGATGAAGAACTTGTACATAAAATTGTCTTGTGAACTCAAATGCAAAACTTTTCTTATAACATAAACGTGTATTGACATATAAAAGTACACACAAATAATTACTAAAAGAAATTACTAAATGAAACATAGTAAAATGTACACAAAATTCCTGGCTGCATGTGCCCACAGTCCGCTTGCACTCACTTGCCGTATGCACCCAATTGCCGCATGGACTCACTTGCCGCATGCACCAAATTATCGCATGGACTCACTTGCCACATGCACCCAACTGCCACATGGACTCACTTGCCGCATGCTCAGGGCTAAAGTCCACTCCTTGGGGCAAGTGCTGAGTGATGGGTCATAATAAAGTATCAGTGATTGACGTGACAGGCCGAAAAGTATGTCAGGGAATAGAAAGAATCATAAAACGATGTGCAAGGGTGAAGTAGAGTTACGCGGCAAAAGAGGAGAGGCGTATAGTACCAATGTTGCATAAGTCCTCTTTGTCGCATACTCAGAGTGCCGTATGGACTCCTCTTGGACTTAGCAAATTTTTTATTCGTTCAGCGAGTGAAAACATAAGGTATTCAAGAACACTTATGTAAATGAGCAGTCATGCGTCCAACAAGATGGAGGTATACTATCAGTATGCGGCAAGAGTTCAGGCCGTTCGACCCTCTCGGTCCGTATGAAATTCTCAGCCGCATAGCTCGCTGGCCGCATGAAGAGTTCGCCTTCTCCAACATCAGGTTCAGCCATGGCCAAAAAGCTTTAAAAACTGGAATTTTATTTTCTTCAAATTTTTTTTATTTTAACTCCAAATCAAATAAAACAGAAGCCAAATTTTATGAAATAAAATGCTCTAATATAAGGAGCTACTATTTTTTTGAAAAATTAAGTTTTAATAGATCAAATCCAAGGAAAACTCATAGAATACATAAAAATTCTAATCTTAAAACTCAGATTTACAAAAATTAATACATCAAAAATCCAAAACTCCAAGAACTAAACATGACCAACTACTCAAGGAGAATATTTTCCATCAAATACTTTTTTAAATCAACAAAATATGTAAAAATCCAAAAATCTGTGATTTTACCATTGAGCAAGATGTACTTGCCATGGGTGGCTCCTAGTCTCTACCTCACACAGTCCAAGTCGCAGCAACCTTCCCCTAGGGTTAGGGTTAGGGTTAGGGTTAAAGGGAGCTTGAGGGAGAGGAGAAAATAAAATAAAGAAGAAGAAGGAGAGGAGAGAGAAAAGCGATATATATACTAAGAGAGGATAAAAGAGGGTTTATTCATGGGTTCACCCAAAATGAACCGAAACAAGGGTCCATTCTACATGCGGGTTCTAAACCTAGTTTATGGCAATGCCAATGGGTATTCTACTGGTCTCGGATAGTCTCTCTCTCAACAGCAAAATTAAAATAGTAATAAATAATAAGAACTAACATATGAAATACAACAGAAAATACGTTATAAAGAAAAATTTAAACTATAAAAATTTAAAAAATACCAAATTTGGAATCGGGTGTGACATATCTACCCTCCTTAGAAAAATTTCGTCCTCAAAATTTCACCAAGACTTGTCGAGCTGGAACACATGAGAAAACTCAAGAAATCAAATCATAATTCAAATGATTACACTAAGCAAGTAACTAAAATAGAAAAGATGACTGCAGAAGTAACTAATGAATAAATGCAGAAAAGTAACACACAGGAAATTGGAGGCATATGGATACTTATACCTCTGAGTCAGTCGAATAGGAACTCGTCCTCGCTTTCCTATGCTGACTCGCACAAATGGATAAGAGCCAAGCCTGGAGATAAGTCAGTACCAACGACTATATCGAGGACATAACTCTAATCTAGGACATACCTTCGGAGTCGGGACACATGATAGATACCATATACCATGAGTTACGAAGGCAAAAGAGCGGGGTAATAAACTTGCCTTTTGCTCAACGAAAGGATCGAATGACTATCGTATCTCAAATACGTCGAAACACGAGATCGTTCGACAAGAAACCAAGAATGAGACAAGCTAAAGAGAGCTCAAAAATCTGACCCATAATTGTAGCGCCTTCGACTAACAACTGCTCTAGGTTGCCAAATATTTTGTCAGGCCATCGTCCACGGGCTGTGGCTCTGACTTGCTGTTGGTTATGACTCACTGGTTGGACTTGCTGAACTTGTACACACTTTGCCTGACATTGCTGCTAGAACTGTTGGGTCTACATCGGGAGATGACGCTGGGCTGGGGGTCGAATTGCTAAAGTTGGTCCTCGCGGGCCTTCAGTCACTGTCCGAGGTTGAGTTAGTGACTGTCGGACTGAAGAAGCTTCTGGGTACATTGTTGGACATGAACCAATCATGTGGTCGAATGCCCCATATCTGAGACACTAGCCATTGGCCCTCCTGTACCTTTTCTTGGTGTGCCTTGACTTGCCGTAGTAGCTGTATCCTACTGATACAGACTACCTGGTAGATTATTCTGAGGTTACTATAGAGGTTTGAGGTATAGGTGGGTGAGGTATTCTTACTGCTGGTGCTGGAGGTGATGACAGAATACTGGAGCTTCTCAGGGATTAGTGGGGCCTCTTCTGGCCTCCGGTCCTTACTACTAATCTTTGGACGATAAGTTCTTGTGACCTAGCAGCCCTGAGTACTGCATCATAGATGGTATAATTATGACCCACCATAAACTGCTAAAGCTCAAGATATAACCCTTGCTTAAACTCTTGGCTTGGTCTTCCTCGGAAGCTCCCATATGAGGAAAAAATCGGCTAAGTCAGCAAAACTCACCCCCACACTGGTCGACTGTTCTTGTGTTCTGGCGGAGGTTGATAAACTGCTGCTCGAGCTGGAACTTGGTGGTGTTATCGAAATACTTCTCCTGGAAGCGCTCCTTGAACGTCTGCCAGTTAATGGGCTTCGAAAGTGCTATTTCTTGTGCTACCCACCAATCTCGGTCAAGATATAATAATTATAACTTTACGACTGCTACCTTCTCATAGTCTGGGGTCTTGGTTGCATCTAGGATGGCCTCAAAGTTCTGGAGCCAAGAATCTACTTAAACTGCAACTTCTGTTCCAAGGATCTTTGTTGGGCGCATGCGATTAATATTGGTCACCGAGTTATGAGTATAACGCCCACTGCTTTCGAGTACTACTCTAACTCCCTGGCAAAGGGTAGTGTTGGTCTGTACTTGTCCTTGTTAAAACTGTTGGCAATATTAGACCACTTATTGCTGAAGCTGAAGTTGTTGTTGTTGTTGTTGTTGTTGTTGTTGTTGTACCATCATTATGGCTTGGATTATCTCTAATATAGCCTGTATACCTTCCTGCCCTGGTTATACTGGAAGAACTGGTGGTATTGTCTGGGCTGGCTAGGCTGGTATGTATGACAGAGCGGGCTGAGCTGGCTGTTAAAAAGCTAATAACACTTGCCCTTGGTTCAATATCGGGATCTGGTCCTGGCCTACTGGATCTGCTGGAGTTATCGATATAACAGAACCCTCGGAAGGAGGAGCAGATGGGGTATCCCTGAAGGATAAGGACACAAGAATATTAATAAGGGACGAGAATGGAACAATCATGTCAAGCAAGTTTGAAGTTCAAAAAGGGCGAGAAGTATATGTTCCAAGTGGAGTTTAATCGACGATAAGAAAAGGATTAATATTCTAACAAGATGAGTCCTCCCATAATTTTGAAGAATAGACCTACATGGGCCATATTTAAAACCTTGTCACGTCCCACTCCCAGAATACTGGGTAAATACGGGGACTGACATGGCTACCCCACCTTACAGAATACCAAAGTAAGCCCAATGTATTAAGGTTGTCTAAAAGACAAATGGGTGAACTTAGCATGCTATAATGTCAGTCCTAAGGCTGTTAAATACTATTATCTTAATCTAAAAACACAAGTACAAGAGTATATCATATATGAAAGTAAAAAAGTCATCCCAAATTATATGTCACATATGATCATGAAGCTAGTGAATAAAAAATATTGCACTAGCAGAGTTTATTATTACATGATCAAAATATATCAGCCATGGTCTAATATATACATCATATTGACCGTAGTCTCAAAAATATAAGGTGCTAACTCTGCTTCTTGCTAAACACCACAAAAAAGTAATTAAGATGAGGGATGGAAGAAGAAAACCCACCCACGAGCTTTAGCCGCAGTCCTACCAGTGCGAGCCATCTTGCTGGAAGTACGGTAGATCCTGGTTCTCTTCGGGGTAACCTGGCTATGCAAAGCTAGTGGGGTCAAAATTCTAAGCAACAAGTACCATAAAGGAGCTCGAGGCGATAGACCAAACATATCACAACATAAACAAAAGAGACATATAAAAAATAAATGCATATCGAGACTCGTACGGTACCAACGTACTGGTCTCAAGAATAATATTGAAAGAACTGATAATAAGTACAAAATAAAAGTAAGACGGTGAGTGACAAGAGTGTATAGGAACTACTCTGGATCGGAACCACAACCCTGTAATCAAACAAGGATTGGGGTTGAAGACCTTCACCTTAGCAGAACTTAGCACCCTAACCAAGTGCCAGAAGAAAACAAAACTAGAAGAGCGAGCTATACGAATAATCAAATATCTAATTCATGGCCAAACATGCCTACGAATAGATATAATTAACTAACTAGGGTTATCAAAAGCACTAATTACTAGAAATGAATTGCTAAGAATATTGCTACCACCGGTACTGCAGTCAACCCGGATGGCCAAGGGTATACTTGTCTAGTAAATTTAAATATGCATTCAACCATACAACAATATAACTTGTTACTAATCACAACAAAAATTGAACTCAAAAGCATAAACTTGAACTTATAATCATAAACTTGTTTTACATCATAAACTTGTATATAAACTTATCTTATAAGTGCCGTAGCACACGTAAACTTGGTTAGTCATAGAGCCCTTGCCTAGCAGGGTTGTCCATGTCGTATAGGGCCCTTGGGGATCGGGATAGCCGGTAGCACAATATTCTTCCCTCAAAATATGCTCTAGGAAAATCTTATCTTATTTACTCATTAATAAATTATTTCAAGTTCTCGACTCGTGGACACTTGAGAACTCCCTAAAATGACGAATCACGAGTATGAGTTATCGTATTTATGACACACGATATATTGGACAATGCTCACACTTAATTTCTCGATGCCAAATGTAATAGATTTTTTATACACAAATATTTCCATGGTGGCGTGAGGATGGAGAACTTGTACATAAACTTGTCTTGTGAACTCATATGCAAAACTTTCCTGGTAACATAAACATGTATCGACATAAGAAAGCACACAACAATAATCACTAAAAGAAATTACTAAATGAAACATAATAAAATGCATACAAAATTTCTGGCCACATGCAAAAATTGGCCGCATGGAGTCACTTGCCGCATGCACCCACTGGCCGCATGCACTCATTTGCCGCATGCACTCAATTGTCGCATGGACTAACTTGCCGCATATACCCAATTGTCGCATGTACTCACTTGCTACATGCACCAAATTGCCGTATGGACTCACTTTTCGCATGCTCAGGGATAAAGTCTACTCCTTAGGGTAAGTGCTGAGTGATGGGTCATAATGAAGTGTCATTGACTGACTGACAGGCTAAAAAGTTTGTCAGAAAAAAGACAAAAATTATAAAAAGATGTGCAAGGGTAAAGCAGAGTTATGCGACAAAAGAGGAGAGACACATAGTACTAATGCTGCATAAGTCCTCTTTGTCATATGCTCAGAGTGCCACATGGACTCCTCTTGGACTTATCAAATTATTTATTCGTTCAACGAGTGAAAACACAAGGTGTTCAAGGACTCTTGTGTAAATGAGCAGTCATGCGTCCAACAAGATAGATGCATGTTATCAGTATGTGACAAGAATTCAGGCCGTATAACCCTCTTAGACCGTATGGCACTCTCAACCGCATAGCTTGCTGGCCGCATGAAGACTTCGTCTTCTCCCAAAGTAGGTTTAACCATGGCCAAAAAGCTCCAAAATCCAAAAAATTATTTTTTTCATAAAAACTTTATTTTAACTCCAAATCAAGTGAAACAAAAGCAAAATTATATAAAATGAAATTCTCTAACATAAGGAACAACTAGTTTTTGAAAATAGATCAAATCTAAGGAAAACTCATATAACACATAAAAACTCTAATCTTGAAACTCAGATCTACAAAAATTTATACATCAAAATTCAAAAATCCAAGAACTAAACATGATCAGCAACTCAAAAAGAATATTTTTTATCAAATATATTTATAAAAAAACAACATATATAAAAATCCAAAAATCCATGATTTCGCTATTAAGCAAGATGTACTTGCCTTGGGTGGCTCCTAGCCTCTACCTCTCACGGTCCAAATTGCATCAACCTTCCCTTAGGGTTAGGGTTAGGGTTAGAGGGAGTTTGAGGGGGAGGAGAATATAAAATAAAGAAGAAGAAGGAAAGGAGAGAGAAAAGCCATATATATACTAAAGAGGACAAAAGAGGGTTTAGTCATGGGTTTACCCAAAATGAACCGAACCAAGGGTCCATTCTACATGCGGGTTCTAAACCGGGTCTATGGCAATGCCAATGGATATTCTACTATTCTCGAATAGTTTCTCTCTCAACAAAAAAAATAAAACAATAATAAATGACCGGAACCAACATATGAAATACAGCAAAAAATGCATTATCAAGAAAATTTTTAAATTCTGGAAGTTCAAGAAATATTAAGAATCTGGTGTGACAGATGCCACCATTTGCAGATTCTCCACTTCGGTAATAGGTATAGTTATTTATGTTTATTTTTTGTTGCATACGTATACCCTAGACGCAGCCTATTGTTGATGTTTATACATCTCTTGGCATACCGCTAGGGCAAAAAGAATATTTTTTATCCATTCATCTTACTTCTTTTAGTTAACTCTGATAGCACTCTGATGTTAATCACATATAGATCTCTCGGAGAGAACGCTAGAGTTATTCTTTATTTCTTTATTTTTTTTATATGTTAATACATTCAGATCAAAATAATCAAAGATCTGATGGCCACGAACATGAATTATTTGGTCTATATATATAAGACCTATGAAACATCATTGTTCGAAGCATACCATATATGGTATTTTTAAAAGACTTCTTGAACAAAATTATTATTCGAAGCATACCATGAACATCTAGTGTTTGGTATTTACATACGACTTCTGGAACATCATTGTTCGAAGCATACCATGAACAAGATTTGTTTGGTATAAATAGACTTATGTAACATCATTGTTTAAAGCATACACCATGAACATGAATTGTTTGTTGATTTATCAAGTTCTTATGTTAATTTATTAGTATTGATCTTATAAAGCAAAATATCGATCCTCATAAAGCATGATTTCAAGCCTTTAAACATAGAAGGCCAAAACTTTCTCAACTGGAGATTGGATGTTAAATTGCACCTTCAATCCAAAAGCTTAGGTGACACAATTATGGTTGATAAGCCAATATCTACAGAAGATAAAGCAAAGGCTTTAATTTTTCTATGACATCATATTCATGATGATCTCAAGGCTGAGTACTTAACAGTTAAGGACCCTTGGTGCTATAGAATTCTCTAGCTGAGAGATATAATCACCAAAAAATGGTCATACTACCAGGTGTACTCTATGAATGGCTCAATCTTTGTTTTTAAGATTATAAAATAGTTGCAGCCTATAATTCAGTTATGTTCAATATTACTTCATAATTGAAGTTATATGGTGAAGAAGTGACAGAGCATTCCATGCTAGAAAAAATATTTACAATATTTCAAGCGACTAATATGACCCTACAACAAACGTATAGGGAGAGAAATTTTAAGAAGTATTCTGAACTCATTATTGTCTTACTCGTGGCCAAGAAAAATAATAAGTTATTAATAAAAAACTACACTAGTAGACCAACTGGGTCTCTACTAATTCTAGCTGAAGTGAATGCGACTAGTACTCAAAAAAATGTGACCAATACTAGGTAGAGGGTATGAATGCCATGGAAGCCAAAGAAATAGATTCAATCCGGGTTGAAGAAATGATACACAGTTCAAAAATAAGGGATTTAATCCTCGAAGTAATAATGTCTAAATTCTTAATCCAGCTGCTCCAACAGATATTTATAAACGTTATAGAAAAGTTGGTCATTGGATATAAAACTGTCGTACCTCACAAAAGATAAATATCCTGAGAATAATCTCCTGGAGGGTACAACACACATGGATTTTAATGATTTTTTCTAAGATAAGGATGGAAACGCAATTTCGGAAGACCAGTTCAACGCCATGATAGGCAAAGTCAATGAATAGTTATTATATGCTTATCTAAGTTTATTTACTTTCTACTTTGAATAAATTGGTCATTATATGATCAATAGTCTAGATAGTTTACTTTCTTTGAAGCAGTTTCATTTAGATTTAGATCAAGTTATAATTGGAAATATGCCAAGTTTAACCATTTAGTAGCATATTAATATATTATTAATTTTTATTTTTGAAAGGTATGTACAATGATGATAGCATATGCTTGATAAATAGTACAATAACTCACACTATATTAAAAACTAGAAAGTTATTCACAATATATGCTGCAAACACTGCCAAGGTGACCACCATTACTGGACCTATGTAGATTATGGAAGGTTATGGTAAGGCCGATATTGTGTTGCCAAATGAAACTCACTTAGTCATTTAAAATTTACTATTCTCTAATAGATCTAATAAAAATTTACTCAGGTTTAGAGATATTCGAATGAATGAGTTTAATGTTGAAACCATGAACGATGGTAGCAAAGAGTATATCTTTATATCACCTCTAATGTTGGAAGCAATAAGCTCATATTAGAAAAGTGCAAGTTAATCTCCTCGGGACTATACCAAACTACTTTAAAGGTAGTAGAATCTTATTTCATTACTAGCAAAAGGCTAAAGAATCCAAGAAATCTAATACTTTGGCATGACAAATTGGGTCCTCCATGATCGACTATGTTGAAAAATGTCATCAATAATACCAATGGGCATAATTTATCATACCAAAGTCTTTCATTTCCTACTAAACATTTGTGTGTAGCTTGTTCATAGGATAAACTTATTACAAGACATTCACTTCTAAAATTAGCTTATGAATAACCACCATTCTGATAGATTGGGTCATCTAGGATCGACTATGTTGAAAAAGGTCATCAATAATACCAATGGGCATAATTTATCATACCAAAGTCTTTCATTTTCTACTGAACATTTGTGTGTAGCTTGTTCACAGGATAAACTTACTATAAGACCTTCACTTCTTAAAATAGCTTCTTAATAACCACCATTCCTTCAAAGAATACCAGGTGATATTTGTGGACCAATTGATCCTGCTAGAGGATCTTTCAGGTATTTTATAGTTCTAATAGATGCTTCTAGTCGATGGTCAAATTTTTTCTTACTCTCATCTAGAAATTTTTTCTTCTTCAAGCTAGTTTTTCAATTGATTAAGTTTAAGACTCATTTTTAGACCAATATGTTAGAACGATTCGACTTGATAATACAGCTGAGTTCACTTTTTATACTTTTGATGATTATTATGCTTTCGTAGGAATAAAAGTTGAACATTATGTCCCTCATATTCATACCCAAAATGGTTTAGTAGAGTCCTTGATTAAGTATGTTCAACACATAGCATGGCCTTTACTTATGCAATCAAACTTACCCATTTCAGCTTAGGGACATGCCATATTACATGCTGCTAAAATAATAATTGTTAGGCCAACTAAATATCATAAATTTTTACCATCACAACTTGTAACAGGCCATCAACCTAACATCTCTCATTTGCGTAAATTTGGTTGTGCCGTTTATGTTCCTATTCTCCCTCCTCAGTGCTCTAAAATAGGACCTCAGCACCGTTTAGGAATTTATATTGGTTTTGATTCGTTCCCAATCATTAGATATTTGGAACCTTTAACTGTTGATATTTTTACTACTAGATTCGCATATTACCATTTTGATGAGACTAAATTTTTGTCATTAGGGGGGGGGGAGGAGATAAGAAAGAAAAGAATGTTCTTACAAAACCATTCCCATAAATAAATGGCATAAATTATCGTGGGTTAATCCCACTCTGTTTCATCTAGATCCCAGTACTAATCAATGTAAAACTGAGGTACGAAGGATATTGCATCTACATGAGATTGTAAATCAAAGGCCATATATATTTATTGATGCAGCTAAAGTGATTAAATTATATGTGTCCGCTGCAAATATGCCAACTCGAATTGATATACCCCCAGAGAAAAATAACAGAGTGACTAATGAATCTACTGCACGCCAGAAGCATGGTAGACCTATAGTTTGAAGGACTTGGTCTCTAGAAAGAAAAATGCCCAAGTAACATTTTTAAGGAGGTTACACATAATGCTCAAGAAGAGGTTATGAATGACAGATCCATACTCTCTAAAAACCCAAAAGAGGTTACTGTCTTAGAAAAGACACAAGCTCAAAAGGAGGCTCAGGTACCTGAAAGTAAAGAGATCTCTATATTTTATACATATACAAGAGAGGTATATGATTACAAAGGTATAATAATAGATGAGATATTCTCATTCTCAGTAGCTACTGAAATATCTAAGGGCATTGATGACACTGAACCACGTAGCATCAATGAATATCGACAAAGAAAAGATTGGACAAAATAAAAGGATGTGATTCAAGCAGAAGTAGATTCCCTTAATAAACGTGGAGTATTCGGACCTATAGTACAAATACCAAAATATGTCAGACCGGTAGGTTACAAGTGGGTGTATGTAAGAACGCGAAATAAAAAGAATAAATTTGCTCGATTTAAGGTAAGATTAGTGGCACAAGGGTCTTCTCAGAGACCCGGGATTGATTACGAAGAGACGTATTCTCCCGTAATGGACGCAATAACGTTCCTTTATTTGATAAGTCTGACAGTTGAGAAAAAACTGGATACGAGACTTATGGACGTTATAAGAACTTATCTATATGGTGATTTAGATAGCGATATCTATATAAAAATTCCAGATAGATTTAACCTACGCATCTCAAAAGCTAAGAACATATACTCCATAAAATTAAGATGTTCATTATACGGTTTAAAATAATTCGAAAGAATATGGTACAACCGTTTAGTGAATATATAAAAAGGAAGGGATATGAGAATAATCCTATATGCCCATGTGTCTTCATGAAGAAATCTAAGAAGAGTTTCGCTATAGTTACAGTATATGCCGATGACATAAACTTTATTGGGACAAGTCATAAAATCTGTGAGACTACAAACTATCTGAAAAAAGAGTTCGAGATGAAAGATCTCGGAGACACGAAATATTATCTCGGATTATAAGTTGAGCATTGTACTAATATAATTTTAGTGTATCAATCCAAATATACAAAAAATGGACTAAAATATTTTAAGATGGATAAAACTCATCCCCTTAGTACTCCAATAGTTATTCGATCTTTAGATATCAATAAAGATTCATATCGTTCTAAGGACGACATTGAAATAATGCTAGGACACGAAGTACCGTACCTTAGTGCTATTGGGGCATTAATGTATCTATCATAATGTACAAGGCCAGACATATCATTCCTTGTCAATCTGTTGGCTAGATATAGCTCGGCGCTAACTCGCAGATATTTTAATGGCATTAAACATGTGATGAGATATCTTCGTGGAACCAGCGACATGGAATTATTTTATACTTATGGTTTATCTGACATCGCTAATCTAGTTGGCTTTGCAGATTCAGGTTATTTATCTGATCCCCATAAAGGTCGTTCACAAACTGGATATGTGTTTCTTAATAGCAATACAGATATTTCTTGCCGTTCAACAAATCAGACAATAGTTGCTACCTCCATAAATCACTCAGAAATACTGGCTCTCCATGAAGCAAGTAGAGAATATATTTGGCTGAGATCGTTAATTCAACACATTCGTAGCTTCTGTCACCTTTCCACTACCACAGATATTCCAACTGTTATTCTTGAGGATAATGCAACATATATTGCACAAATTTAAGGAGAATTCATTAAAGGAGACAGGACCAAGCATATTTTACCGAAGTTTTTCTATACTCATGAGCTTCAGAAGAACTTTGATATTGACGTCCAACAAGTTCGCTCAAGTTATAATCTTGCAGACTTATTAACCAAATTATTGTCAAAGTTAATTTTTCAGAAACTAGTTCATAGAATTAGAATACGACGTCTTTATCAACTGACTGTTCAAGATCAACATCATCAGGGGAAGTAATTATTTTCAGGAGAAGATACATTTTGTATGGACAATAACACGTTGTACTCTTTTTTCTTAGTCATAGATTTTTTTCTATTGGGTTTTTCCTGACAAGATTTTAATGAGGCAATATTAAGCGTGTCCAACACCTATCTTAGTCATCCTAAAGATTATAATCTTTTCTTCGCACAGGTTTTGTCCTAAAGGATTTTCCTAGCAAAGTTTTAATAAGACAATAGGCTTAGAGATGGTGGTCATCCAAAGGGGGAGTGTTATAATGTGGGTTACTAAAGGGTTGGATTTTTACTTTATATTTTAATCCCACATTGTTTAGAGATTAGTATTACACCTTCATTGGGTTGTATAAATAAGGCATTTGCATCCCACTATGGGATTACACTAATAAGAGATATTCACTTTTTTTTCTTCATTCTTCTATGTTTATTCTAACAAATAATGAATTTGAATATCTTTTTATGCTGATGTATCCTTGTCCTGACTCACGTCTATGCATGTGCTTTCCTCCCCTTGGGGTACATATATCCTCTGTATCATGAATTTTTTCTTTTTCTTGGCAATTTTGTTTTTTGAAATAAAAATATTTGTATTAAGTAGAATGACAATTAGCCATATCTTTACTGATATCAGCTTAAATACAGATTGGAGGCTTTCTAAACAACATTGATCCAGCAAGTGGCATAGCGAGGATTTTTATCTAGAGGGTGCGATGTAAATATGTCAGCCTATGATGAATCTCGGGCTATAAAATAGTGATTTGGTTAAAGGTTTGAGAACTAGGCAAAACTTTTGTCTTAGGATAAATTCGATATTACATATACCAATGATGCAAGTCTTGTCGCGATTTGAAAAGTACACAGGGAATAATTATAATTTTTTGAAAAATATTGATATTGTAAAATTCGACGGATACAGACCAAATTTGTCGTGCACAATCGACAAATTCAAGTTTATCAATTTTTACACGTCGACAATGTCTGTATGTGCCTTTCAAGGTAATTTGTTTATGTCAGGATTATAGTGAACTAATAATTTTTAAGTAAAACAGAAATGATTAAGTAACTCACTTCGAATTTGAGGATGTCTATTTAAATTTAACGTTAAGCAAGAAAAATTTACCAAGATCGAAGAATAGACAAGCTTAAATATCCAACTCTATATACAAGAATTTTGCTTTATATTAATGAGTCAGAATAAACATGCTTGACAATTCAAATCCATCTTCCCCCGCAGAGTACAAATACATCACTACTAAAATACAGAGGAATAGCGATGGTTATTTTTCGTTGCCAAAATATCGTTATTCACTATTAACGACTACCCGACAACGGTATTTAGAAGAAAAATATCCGTCAGTAAATGCCACATCCCTTAAAGATTCCATCGTCAATCAGTCAAAATTTTGACTATAAACTAGTGTAGTAATTGCGACGTCGATTTAGTTGACATCTATGCGACATTTCAGCGACGAATTTATTAAGCGAATCGTTAGCGACGTATATGCGACAGTAATTTAGTTTATAATGACGTCTAGATAGCGACAAATTTGTATCAAAAATGACGTCGGTTTAGCGACATTATAGCAACATTATTTATGTTCCTGATACAGATAAAAAGTCTGATACTCAACTTGGCGACGGAATAACGATATTACTTACTGTCAGGCGAAAGTCGCATGTTTGTCGACGTATATCGGTACTCCGTCGCCTAATAATAGAAATTTACTTAGCGACGATTGTATCCATCGCTAGAGTGTCGCAAGTGCATCATAGGTAGCGGCTAAGTCGACGTATGCCAGTCACTAATGTGCACATATCTACAAAAAAACTTTTAAATACAGATATCCTAGCATGTTTGGTTTATATAAAATATGTTAAACACTATCAATATATCAACCACCCAGCGCAACCCACTGTAAAATTCTCATCCAATCAGACCATCAACGGCACAAACACACGCTGGAAATACACACGAGATAATTCAGAAAAGACATATAAACATAATAAAATTAATTACATACATGAACAACATCCATAAGTGCACGACCACATGGTAAAATAAAATAATCAAAGAACATAAACAATATCCATAAGTCTACGACCACAATAATACAAATAAATAATATCCACAAGTCCGCGATTACTACAACACAAATAAAAATCAAATATAAAGGAAATTATCGATCTGGCGTTGTTCCTGGTCACGCAAAAGTTTAAGGACGTCCGAAGGAATTTTATTTACTAATTCAGATGGTAGTGAACCTAATGCCTCTGGCGGCAATAAACTTAGGAGTCTCATCACTTCATCAGCAGATAGAATAGGGCCACTAGCAGCAGCGGGAGGAGCAGAAGATGCCAACGGTGGAGGTCTAATCAAGCTGTAGATCAACTCCTGCATACCCACCACTGTGGCTTATGTGGTGCCCCGTTCCCCTAATTCGGGGAGTGGGGCTAAGAAATACAAGACGGTATCGTTCGATTGTGATAGATTAAAACAAGAACACATCCTCGTTATGAATTTGCTTCTTCGGAATCAATTTCCATATTCAGTGGATCGTGCCCTCAGGATCGACTTAGCAGCAGAGTCAGGAGGGACCTCTCCTCTGCAAGTTTTCTTGCCTCAGTTTTTGCTGTCGCTTTGTTGCTTTCGTGCTTTGAGTTGGTTTCAGATTTGCTTGTATTTTCTTGAACATTTTCGATATATTTTATTATTTTCGTTCGTTGAACTGTACTTAAATTCTGATATTAAAAAGAGTGGAAGAGGTATTGATTAGCTGTTCGTAGCAATGCTGGTGAACAAGCAGTAAGCGATGCGCGAGCGGAGTCCTGAAGCACATCTTTTCCTTCCTTCCAACCAACTTGTGAGTGGCCTATATTCAATTCGGTTGGCCCTTCTTCCAAGTCTTCACATCTAAAAAGTTTGCATTCTTGCTTGTCTCGGTCAAACGACACCAAGTAATAACTAAAAAAAGTCAATATAAAAAGGAATAGACTTGGGTAACTTTATGCTTGTCAATCAAAAACTTGTGAACGATTACCTATTGCATGCTAGTTCATTTTCAATATTCTAACTATGCTTCAATTTTAGTTGGAATACATACTTCTCTATAAATTGTGCTAAATATGGAACACACCTTGTTATGCAATAAATTATTCAGGGAGGCTATGCAAAATGGATCATGTCTTGCTACTCGTCACGTACTCGTGTTGCCTCAAACTGCACTAACTGATAAAAACTTAGTAAGAACATCATTGATCACGGACAACTTGTGCACAAGGTATAGTTCCTGCGGATGGCCGCTGGGGTACTGGCACTGATCCAATTCGGGACAGAACTTCACGTTTAGTCTCACGTACCTGGACGGGATGGTATGCAGCGCCTTACGTACTTTCGTTATACACCATCCTTGTTATTGACTAGTATCATTTATGGCATATGCCAGTGATCCCCACATATATATAAAAACCTATTACAAGCTAACTTGTATCTTTATAGCAGAGAAGGACATGGTAAGTTTTGTGCAGGTGGTTCAAACGGGCAGGTAGAAGTCACCGAGTGATGGCAAGTTCATTTTAGTAAATTTTTATATACTGCTTGCTTGTAAAATAAACTAAGGCAAGATAGAAAGACCATAAATAATATACATGCTTCATCTAAACAACTTGTTGATTGGAATAGTTGGGTTAGCTCACCTTCACCAGTAAATGTAATGACCCTCGTTGAAATAGGTTTCCCGCACTAAGAGATCCGAGCGATGAGCTGAAGTCGTCTTCCCAATCTAGTCCAGCTATAGTGCGTCCTTATCGTGCCATCTTTTCAACTATTTTGAAGCAAGGAGCTAGCAACCTAAACTCAATGCAGCTCCGAGAGAAAGCCATCATCCCACCTAGAGGTCTCTTATTTTGAAGTTTAGTAAAGGGATGTAATGTACAGGACAACTATCTCATTTTGTGTCAATATTTTGTAAGTCCATGCGACAACCTTCTGACTCATTCAAGAGTTTGTAATAGATGTTCATTATCAATAAAAGAGAACTTTTTTATGTTTCAACTTGTGTTTCAATTTATCTGCGTACTCTAAATATATGCTCGCTATGCAAAATACTTTAGCCTTGTGTGATGCGCAACCTAGGCCCGTACGGTGTCATAACCGGGGGACAACTATAGATTCCACAGAATTGGGGCATAACATATTGGCATCAGAGTACAGCTTCAAGTTTTTTTGACCCTCATGCTGGAAAAGTTTATTTAATGATCAAATCTTCGTGCGAACTCTTGAACTCTTTAGGCCAAAATAAGATACGTTCATACAATGAGTCCATAATACATTATGATCCTGATATAATTTACCTTTTTTTGAAGGAATAGCAAAAGCACAATCATCAACGCTAGCACCGGGCGAGACACAAGCCCAAGAAAGTAGTTCTGGCACTTCAGAAAGTTCTCAGAGCCAGTGAGCTATGTTCCATGTAGATCCTATCCAGTAGAAGATGAGGATATTGGAGGCTAACCAACAGAGGGAGGAGGCTCGTTATGAACGGGCCGAGAAGCGAGAAGAAGAAAGGCAAAACCAGTTTCAAGACCATAGAGAAGACAGATTCTCAGTCCAACAAAAGCATGTAGATACCCTACAGCAGATTATTTAGACCTTGGCCTCCAACTAGTTCGAGGCAACAGCAGCGACACCGGTGGAGCAACCTGTACTTGAAGTCAAGATGCCTCAGACTCCAAGAAAGAAGGATGTGACTTCCTTCGACTTTGGAGACTTCAAGAAAGTTTGTAACACACCATTTAAAGGGACTGAGGATCTAATCATGGCTCTAGATTGGTTGGGACGTGCATCAAAGATCTCTTCCAGTTGCTAATAAAGAAGAGACGATCGCATGGTCTACTTTTTGTGGCACGTTTGAAGAGGAGTTCATACCCCCTCCCGTATGTCGTCAGAAGGAGAACGAGTTCGTATAACAATGACAAGGCAGCATGAAAGTCAAACAGTATTCTATCAAATTTAACTGGTTCGCCAAATTCGTAAGATCCTATTTACCAGATACGGTGAGTCATGCCAGACGATTTGAAGGCAGTCTACGTCCTGCCATCCATGCACACGTAGTCGTTCTCCAATACCAGATGATGAGGGAAGTCCTGAATCGTGCTCTATCTCTCGAACCGTAGTATCCTCCTGTTACTACCGGCGCTATGCATACTTCTAATCATAAATGCCATAGAAAAGAGAAAGGAAACACAGCTGAAAAGCACCTAAACAATGACGGTCAACAGAAAGGGGATTGGAGAAAAATATGTCACTTCTGTAAGAAGCCAGGGTATACTGTCAATGATTGTCATTTGAAACACGGGTTATGCCTTCTCTGTGGTAATGCAAATCACAAAATCCAGGACTGTCCATGCTACTCTGATCGTCGCCCTCAATATCTGAATCCTGTCCCTGCATCCCAGACCAATCGAGTTGTACCTCATCTAGAGCGTCACCAAGATCAAGGTCCGGTCTACACTATGACACGGGAGGAAGCTCTGGCCTCAGACACCATTGTGTCAAGTATATTATTTTTAATAACATACCTGCATGTGTGCTATTTGATTTTGGTGCAACACATAATTTTATATCCATAAATTTTGCTGTAGAAAATAATATAAAAATAACATCGTTGCATTTAGACCTTAGTGTTAGCACCCCCTCCGGCACAAAAATACATGTCTGTTCAGTATGTCAAGGTGGTTACGTCTGTATTGGAGGAAGGAAGCTATCGCTAGATATTTTAGTTCTAGATGTTTGGAACTATGATATCATTTTGGAAATGGATTGGCTCGACGCCTGCTCGGGAACTATTAAATGTACAAAAAAATGAGTCTTCTGTCTGCCTGGAGAAGCCAAATTCTGCAACACGAGTAGTCTAGCAACTGATGCGACCAGGGCCTACATGGTAATTTCTGTAATGTCTTCTCGGTGGATGCTACACTCAGGCTGCGAGGGATACCTAGCGTCGGTTTGGGACACACAGCTGGATTACGTAAACGTCGAATCTTCTTCTGTTGAGGTAGAGTTCCTTGATGTATTTCCGAGTAACTAACCGGCATGCCACCTGACCGAGAGATCGAGTTCACCATCGACACATTCCTGAATACTCAGCCGATTCTTAAGCCTCCGTACAGAATGGCCCCTGTTGAACTGAAGGAGTTAAAGTGCCAACTGTAAGAGTTACTGGATCGTGGGTTCATCCATCCGAGCGTGCCTCCTTGGGGCGTGCCTGTTCTCCTCGTGAAGAAGAAAGATAGAATGTTATGCCTCTGAATCATTATCGGAAGCTGAATAAGGTGACCATCAAAAACCAGTATCCTCTACCAAGGATAGATGACCTCTTTGATCAGCTGCAAAGGGCAACGGTGTTCTCAAAAATTGATCTTCGGTCGGGCTACCACCAGCTGAAGATTAAGCTAGAAGATATGCCCAAGACTGCATTCCAAACCCGTTATAGGCACTACAAGTTTTTTGGCATGCCGTTTGGTCTGATGAATGCCCCTGCTGCTTTTATAGATTTAATGAATCGAGTGTTCCGACTGTTCCTTAATAAATTGTAATCATTTTTATAGATGACATCTTGGTGTACTCAAAGAATAGGGATGAATACACAGGATACCTGCGGATGGTGCTTCAAACCCTTCGAGAAAATAAGTTGTATGCCAAGCTTAGTAAATACGAGTTCTGGTTGGACAGTATATCCTTTCTAGGGCATATTATCTCTGCAACGGGCATATAAGTTGACCCAAAGAAAATAGAAGCTACTGTGCAGTAGAAACGGTCGGAGTCAGCTAGTGATATACGAAGTTTCCTTGGTCTGGCGGGCTACTACTAGAGATTTATTAAAGATTTTGCTAGAATTGCTTCGCATCTGACTCAGCTCACCCGGAAGGGAGTAATGTTCACGTGGACGTACGATTGTGAAGCTTCATTTATGGAGCTAAAGCAGCATCTCGTCTCAGCACCAATTATTGTCCTTCCGGACGGACCCGATGATTTTAAAATATACAGTGATGCCTCAGGCAAGGGATTGGGATGTGTCCTTAAGCAACAGGACAAAATGATAGCCTTCGCGTTAATGTAGCTAAATCCTCACGAAAAGAATTATCCAACCCATAATTTATAACTTGCCGCAGTGGTGTTCGCGCTGAAGCTGTGGCGTCACTACCTTTACGGTGTACCGTGCGAGATCTATACAGATCATAAGAGCCTAAAAATACTTATATACACAAAAGGATTTGAATCTTCGTCAACGATGCTGGCTTGAACTTCTTAGCAATTTGACTTAATGATCAGATATAGCCCGGGCAAGGGCAATATTATAGATGATGCGCTGAGTCAAGTATTCATTGGAATCTTGGGTATCAATAACAAGCTGCGTCAAGATATAGAAGCGCTGGGCATTACACTTGTAATCAGATACAAAAAGGGGGTACAAGTGGCACAACTGCGCCTCGAACCTGACTTATTAGAAAAGGTCAAGTCCGTTCAGAAGGATGACCTGTTCCTGCAAAAGATGCAAGGTCTTATCTCAGCAGGAAAGACATCCGACTTTGCGGTAGGTACGGACGGGATAAACCGAGTAAAGGAAAGATTGTGCATTCCAAGTGATGCAGCCCTCAGAAAGTAGATATTCACGGAAGCTTATTATGCTAGTTAAACTTCTCATCCCGGTAGCACGAAGATGTATCGAGATCTTCGTAATGATATTTGGTGGCACGGCCTAAAATGAGATATGGTGTTGTTCATGTCGCATTGCATAGCTTGTCAGAGAGTGAAGGCCGAGCACCAGAAGCCGGGTGGAGAGATGCAGAACCTCACTATTTCGGAGTGAAAATGGGAACTTATAACAATGGATTTCATTATTGGCTTGCCAAAGACGCAACAGGAGAATGATGTTGTCTGGGTCATTGTTGATCGACTCACCAAGTCAGCTCATTTTTTGCCTATCAAAAGTACTTGGAGTGCCGACCGCTTGGCTCAGATCTACCTCAATAAAATCGTTCGGCTCCACGGCGTGCCCGTATTCATAGTCTCCGATAGAGATGGTCAATTTATATCATATTTCTGGAAAAGCCTGCAGTCAGCAATGTGGATGAAGTTGAAGTTCAGCTCCGCCTACCATCCACAGAAAGATGGCCAAACAGAACGTGTCAACTAAATCCTCAAAGATATGCTACGACTCTGTGCCTTGGACTTAAAGACGAGTTGGGACATGCATCTACTGTTAACTAAATTTGTATACAATAATAGCTTTCAATCCAGCATTCAGATGGCGCCATATGAGTCATTATATGGACGGAAGTACAGATCCCCGATCTGTTAGGATAAAGTTAGAGAATGACAAATTCTTGGCCCTGAACTTGTGGAGTAGACTATCCAAAAGATTTGCTTGATTCGGGAACGACTGAAGGTAGGTCAGAGTCACTAAAAGGGTTACACAGACATGCATCGGCGTCTACTTGAATTTCTTGAAGGCAATCAGGTATTTCCCAAAGTCTCGCTCATCTGAGAAGTTACCAGATTTAGAGCAAAAGGGAAGCTAAATTCAAGATTTATCGGTCCGTTCAAGATACTAAAGCGAGTTACCTCAGTTGCATATTAGATTGCCCTACCACCGTCACTATCCAAAATGCACGATGTCTTCCATGTTTCTCAACTTAGGAAGTACGTGTATGATCCGAGCCATGTGGTAGATCTTGATCAACTAGATCATAAGGCAGACTTGACATATATCGAATAACCTGGGCAAATTTTGGATCGTAAGGAAAAGCTGCTCTAAAGTCGTTCGGTTCCTCTTGTGCGAGTACTTTGGCGAAACCATTCGGTCGACTAATCCACTTGGGAGCTTGAATCTGAGAAGAGGGAAATATTTTCTTCATTGTTTCCTAGTGGTAGGTTCTATTCCTATATTTTGCAAAATAAACTTCCAATTAGTTGGTTAGGATGTGGTGCCCCGTTTCCCCTATTCGGGGAGTGCGACTAAGAAATATAAGACGGTATCGTTCGATCGGGATAGATTAAAACAAGAAACCATCCTCGTTATGAATTTGCTTCTTCAAAATTGATTCCCATATTCAGTATACCATGCCCCCAGGATCGACTTAGCGGCAGAGTCAAAAGGGACCTCTCCGCTGCAAGTTTTCTTACCTCAGTTTTCGCTGTCGCTTTGTTGCTTTCGTGCTTTGAGTTGGTTTCAGATTTGCTTACATATTTTTGAACGATTTCGATGGATTTCATTATTTTTGTTCGTTGAACTGCACTTAAATTTTGATATTGGAAAGAGTAGAAAAGGTATTGATCAGGTGTTCGTGGCAATCCAGGTGAACGAGCAGTAGGCGATGCGCGGGCGAAGACCTGAAGCACCTTTTTTTTTTCTTCCAACCAACTTGTGAGTGGCTTATATTCGATTCAGTTGGCCCTTATTCCAAGTCTTCATATTTAAAAATTTTGCATTCTTGCTTGCCCCGATCAAACGATACCAAATAATAAATAAAAGAAGTCAAGATAAAAAGAAATAGACTTGGATAACTTTATGCTTGTCAATCAAAACCTTGTGAACGGTTACCTATTGCATGCTAGTTCATTTTCAATATTCTATCTATGCTTCAATTTTAGTTGGAATGCATACTTCTCTATAAATTATGCTAAGTATGGAACACACCTTGTTATGAAATAAATTGGCTAAGAAGGCTATGCAAATGGATCATGTCTTGCTACTCGTCATGTACTCTTGTTGCCTCAAACTACACTAACTGATAAAAACTTAGTAAGAATGCCGTTGATCATGGATAAGTTGTGCACAAGGTATAATTCCTATGGACGATCGCTGGGGCACTGGCACCGATCCGATTTCGGACGAAACTTCATGTTTAGTCTCACATACTTGGACAGGATGGTATGCAGCGCCTCACGCACTTTCGTTGTACACCATCCTCGTCATTGACTAGTATCCTTTATGGCATACGCTAGTGATCGCCATGTATATTTAAACCTGTTGCAAGCTAACTTGTATCATTATGGCAGGGAAGGACATGGTAAGTTTTGTGCAGGTGGTTCAGACGGGCAGGTAAAATTTACCAAGCGGTGGCAAGTTTATTTTAGTAAATTTTTATATGCTGCTTGCTTGTAAAATGAACTAAGGCAAGATAGAAAGACCACAAATAAAATGCATGCTTCATCTAAACAACGTGTTGATTGGTATAGTTGGGTTAGCTCACCTTCATCAGTAAATGTACTGACCCTCGTTGAAATAGGTTTTCCGTACTAAGAGATCCGAGCGAGGAGCTGAAGTCGTCTTCCCAATCAAGTCCAGCTGTAGGCACGTCCTAATCTTGCTATCTTTTGAAGTATTTTAAAGTAAGGAGCTAGCAACCCAAACTTAATGTTGCTTCGAGGGAAAGCCATCATCCCGCCTGGAGGTCTCTTATTTTAAAGTTTAGTAAAGGGATGTAATGTACATGACAGCTATATCATTTTATGTCAATATTTTGTAAGCCCTTGTGGCAACCTTCTGACTCATTTAAGAGTTTGTAATAGATATTCATTATCAATAGAAAAGAACTTTTCCATGTTTCAACTTGTGTTTTAATTTATCTCCGTACTCTGAATATGTGCTCGCTATGCAAAATACCTTAGCCTTGTGCGGTGCACAACCTAGGCCCACACGGCGTCATGCCCGGGGATGATTATCGATTCCACGAAATCAGGGCATGACAGCTTATAATATGGTCATCATCGTAACAAGTTTCTCTATCCTATCATGTTGTGCCATAACAAAAGATGCCGTCGGTGGAGGTCTCGAGTATACCGATATCTACGACGCCAAGGAGCCGGTGCCGTAGACGCATCCACATTTTCCTCTTCCGCCAGCGGCCTATACAAAATAGTCGTTCGTCCAAGCGGCCATGAAAGAGAATGTTGTAGTGGACGAAGACTCAGCGACATTCTCTTCCACCCCATCCTGAGTGGCCCGAGAGGGCTCTCAGTCTGCAGAGACTGGAATGCAACATATCCAATGACCCGTGCTTAATTTTCTAATTTTCTTTTAACTCGTAATATAAATTCTAATACCTTATATTATTCTAACTTATAATATAAATTAAAATACTTTTAACAGTCTTGCTGGCCTTCTCGTCCACGTAGCTCCCATCCTTCCTCTTCTTGTGCGTATACTCAAAAATATCGGCAAAACTGATACTAGAGGGATATCCCCCTTCCTTTGCCAGCTTCTTCACCTGTGTACAAAATATTAATTAAACATATTACCTTGATAATTAATGCTATTTAACTATAAAATAAAAATATTTAAGTACTTCACGTTATCTTACCAAGTTTCGATGGTGCATAGCGATGGGGATCGATCCACCAATATGCAGACTCCTATGAGATCGTGCCTTCTTTTCTTACTCGGACCTCTTCTTGAACTCATGAGTATCCGTCTCCTTCTACATCTTCTCCCAAAATTTATCACGGATCCAGGGTTTTTGCCCTTTCCAACATTTACCCTTTTTTGTAAATCATCCTTCGTATCCTGCATCTTCTTGCTACAGGAACCACGATATGTCTTCCTGATCTCCGCATCGCGATGCTCGCCACCAGTTGGTTTTTTGACATACAAATTCAATTAAAAATTAATACAAATAGATTAATAAATAATTAATAAATAGAATAATAGAAAAGATCACATATACCTTCATCTGGTCAAGCCATATATACCGCATGTTGGTTGGCACATCATAGAATCTATAATAGGGGCCTTGGTAGTTCCTCCTAATGATTTCCCAAAGTGCTGGAGTTGCACTGTCTAGAAAAAACCAACAAAGAAATAACAACATATTATTATGTTGAATAAATAAATAAAACATATAAAATTAACTACATCAGATGAAACATATAAATTTACTTACAGCTCTTTGGTCGCGGGCCAAAGCCCTTTTTTGAACTGCCCCTCTGGTCTCTCTGGTTATGTCAGAGGACCACCAGGTCGGGGGATATACCGACCACTAGTATCATACTCGAAGTTTGGATACTCCGGGGCCCATCGTACATCTGCCGGAGTATTTGGTGTACGAACTAAGAGGGGGTACCGGGATCTGTATCAGATGATGGCGGGGGCATAGATGCCGATGATGGAGCATCGGGGACGTATGCAACAAATAGCGGAGTGTCTGTGCCTGTAGCCGATGGCAGAGTGGAGGTGCCTGCGATCGAAGAGGGGGTATCGGGACCACGTAATCGAGGTGATAATCCATCTCCAGGTAGTATAAGATCACAACCACCTCGATCACATCCACGACCATGATCACCATGATTATGACCATGACCCCCAGCTATCTATTATCACGATTCACATATATAGACATCCAATAAATAGAACTAAGCAACAAGACAAACATCTAATAAATAGAACTAACTAATAAAATAGCAATAAAAACTGAGATAGAAGTATTTTTAGTAAGAGATAGAAGTATTTTTAGTAACAAAATTAAACTCTATCTCTAGGTATAACATGTAGACAACATAGGTAATCTAATCATCACCATCGTCATTGTCGTCATCATCCTCATCAAGCTCTTCTTTATCTTCTTCTTCCTCTTCCTCTTCTTCTTCTTCTTCTTCTTCTTCTTCTTCTTCTTTTTCTTCTTCAGAGACGTCTTCATGGTAGTGGACAAGGCCAATTATCTGGTTGTGAGCTAATTCTTGTATATCAAACTATTTTTTTCCTCTATTTTTCTCGATAATAGCTTCAACATCAATATTATCCATGACATCTTCTTTCGTCTGTTGTCCCAAATATTGAGGCTCTTCGACCTGGTCCTCCTGGTATGCTTGGTCTCCAATATTGAACGTATTTCTAGCTTTAGTCTTATATTTCATCTACCAGTCAAATCAATCTCTACGATGTCTTGGGTAACTTATATAATAGACTTCAATAGCTTGACTTGCTATCACAAATGAGTCGGACTGTCTATATCTTCTGCGATAGTTTATATCGAAAAATTCAAATTATTTATTAATTTTCCATCTTTGATTTGGGTTCTGTCGAACCAATCATATTTGATTATCACAATATTCATGTCATATAGGACCGGATATTGTAACTCTATAATATCTCAAAGTACACCATAACAGTCAAAGTTTGGCTCATCATTGTAGATGGTCCCTCTTATACAAATACTAGAATCCTTTGTATTCAAGATGTTGGTAAGAAATTCAGTATTTAAAGGATTTTTAGTTTCTATAAACTTGAAGCTATTAATGACATAGCCTGGCTAAGTCCTTGCTTCCTTAATCGGTCCCAATGCCAAATAATGAAGGCTTTAATTTATGATTGTTGTTCCATGCAAGAAAACCCGTAAACATACATCGATGATAGATATGTTATTAGCAACATATACCGAAATTATAGCAGTAGTATATTTAACATATTATCGGAGTTGCTTACATATTCGCTAAACCAAGACGTGAAGTTACAATCAACCTCTCTTTGAAGTTTCTTGTCACTTTCTGTTCCCGATATACTTATTTGAAATATATTTTATTTTAACATAGTTGCATGTGCATGGAGACTAGACTCATTCTTTGATTTAACCGGGTTCATGGTTCATTTTGTGGGTTCGTTTAAGTCATGAGAACCCTTGCTTTAACCCTCAACCCTACCATATATAACCCAACATTTTTCTTCTCTCTCTTCATTACTTTATTCTCTTTCTTTCTCTTATGTTTTCTCTCCCCTTTCCATATGCAAGTACACCTTGGATGAGAAATAAAAAAACCCTTTATATTACTGGTTTATTATGTTTGTTATGTATTTCTAAGCACTTTTAGAACTTTGAATTTTCTGTTTTGATGGATAATTTTGAGTAGATCTATATTTCTAACTTAGGATTTTATGGATTTCATGAGTTTTTCTCGGTCGATATAAAGAAAATAGACTTGGTTGTGATTGTATTATTCATTTAGTAGCCTAGGAAACTGACTATCATAGTGTGATGGTTCAACCCTTGTCCATGTTTGGTTGTAGGGTTAGGCCTTTGCGCTAGTATATGCCATGGACCTAAGTTACGACACTGAACCTATGTGTTATTATATATTTTTCTTGGATTTTTGTTTCTCCATTTCGTGCTTTCTTTGTGGTACTTGCTATTTGAGGTCTAACCCCACTGGTTTTGCATGACAAAATTTTGAGCCAGCACCCAAGGATCCAGCGTACTTTTCCCAACTCATGGCGTGTACTAGAAACATGGTCGCAGAGGATAACAAGTGAGTTTTTTCGTTCCTGCTTATTATTGTACTTTTACTTCTTTTGGGCGTTTAGCCATCGGCACCTGTTAGCCAGCTAGTCTGTACATTAGTCTACTTATATGGTTGTATTAAATTAGACTGTAGCTGATCATGGTCATGTACTTTTGTTACTCTTCCAACTTTTTATTTTGTACAACTAGTCTCCAGAATATTTTGAGAAAGGATTTGGGATACCTTATTGCTTTATCATATATGCTTATTATTTCTTGTTTGAATGATTGAGACATAAAAGTTCTTGACCTAGGAGACTTGATTGCATTATGCACCCCCTTGTCTTATACAGCCGTGATCATCGTACGACGTATAGCACCTTGTACGGGGTAGTTGGCCATGTTCGTCTTCGTATTTCGGTACTGAGATGTGACATTTTGCCTCATTAATTTTGAGTGTCCTCATTTTAATTTCATCTCTAAATACACTGAGAGATAGAATCAAAATCAGTTAGTATATTCCATTAATAATATTAGAGAGAACTTTCAAAGTCTAGTCACTTACATCTCCAGATCTCTTACTTCTTGTATGTCATAATTTAACAATACATATCTATAAGCTGTATCCAACTAATCGTCACCCAACCACCATTTCTTACTAGCCCCAATAGGCTTGCCCCTCACATTGAATATCGACAAGCGTTGATTGTAGCATGCATCTCCTACGTCTTTGTCATTCCTTGGAGCTTTATTAATTTTGATTTATCTTGACATGAGTATCAAAATAAATTATGTAAAAGTTTGAGACCTCCTCGATAATATATGTTTCACATATCAAAGCCTCTATATAAGCCATGTTTCTAACTTTTTTTTAAGATGGTGTAGGTACCTAGAAAGACACATTACTTTGAATTAATTTAGAGTGAAAATCTACTTAATTTGTTAATCAAAATGCATCATGGATACATCCCTCGATACTGAACAGATCCACTGACATGTGCTTCGTACGGTAAATAAATAGGCAAATGCTCCATATTGTCGAAAAAGCCAGGAGAAAATACTTTCTGTAATTTACAAATTTTCAAGATAATTTTTTTCTCAAGTTCAACCATATGCTGCACCGTCAACTCACATTGAACAAATATCCCTAAAGAATATAGATAGCTCAACCAACGAAATTCATACAGCATAAGGCAACAACTCTCTAAGAGAAATAGGTAATAACCTTTTTATGAATACGTGGCAGTCGTGACACTTCATTTACATTAGCTTGCATTCATTAAGATTAACACATCTAGACAAATTTGATACATAGCCGTCAAAAAATTGTAAATTTGATATCCAGTTGCATATTATCAATCTATCTTCTCTACCTAATGTGAATAGCGCAATTGGCTTCACAGGTCCACTAGCTCCCCCTTTGTATTAAGTTTAAATGAGGATGCTTGCATATCTCGGCCATGTCTTATCTTTTTGTGGGATTATCCTTCATCTTTCGTTTAATATCCATAACAGTATTAAAGACATTATCGAACACATTCTTTTTGATATACATGACATCAAAATTATGTCTTATGAGATTGTCTCTCCAATAAGGTAAGTCCCAGAAGATACTCCGCTTGGTCCAATTATGTCTATGTCCAAATCCCTCGACTCGATTATTCGATATTGGATCTTCTATCACGGTCGACAAATCCTTTGCATCTTTTTAAATATCGTATCCGGACAATCTGATAGGTGGACGAGAAAATTCTTGCTTTCCAGCTCTAAATGGCTCCTAGTTCTTTCTCCAAGGATGTGATGCGGGTAGAAATTGACGGTGTCAGACAAGACTTAGTGCCATGGGTACTCCATCCCGATAACATACCATATACAAAAAAATTATTGATAGTCCACATAAGTAAAGCTCTCATCTGAAAGTTATGTTTTTTCAAAATATCGTAGGTCATGACGCCCAACTCCCATAACTGTTTCAGTTCATCCACCAACGGCTGCAAATATATATCGATATTCTTCGTCAGATTTCTGGGACTGGATATGATATATGTCAAGAACATATAAGGAGTCTTCATACACATCCATGGTGGTAGATTGTAAGGGGTAAGAATCACTAGCCAACAGGAGTATTAAGATCCAGACTGTCTGAAAGGAGCGAAGCCATCAGAACAAAGCGCCAATTGGACATTTTTAGGCTCCGAATTAAAATTCGTATAACATCTGTCAAAATGCTTCCATGCCTTTCCATCAAAAAGATGTGACAATTCTCCATCATCCTTTGTATTTTTCTCATTATGCCATGTCATATGTTCTATTGTATTAAGGGACATATACATCCCCTGTAAGCACTTCATGATCGACAAGTAATGCATGTACTTATACGGACATCGTTTTATTCTAGTTGACTATTTTTTTCTCGAACTAGCTTGTAACGATCCGTATGACAGAAACTGCATCTTTCTTTGTCCTCATTCTTGTTATAGTACAATATGCATCCGTTGTGACAATAATCTATCTTTTCGTACACTAGTACGAGCTGTCGGACCATCATTTTTTATTTGTAGAAGTTTTTAGGAAGCTTTTTCGATTCTTTCGGTAACACCTCTTTGACTAATTATGCGATCTGATCATAGCAAGCTTATTATAAGTTGAATTTAGACTTTATGTTCAACAATTGCATCATTATCGATAATATCGAATAAGTCTCACAACCAGGATGTATAAGAGTATCTGCATCCTTAAACATATCATCTAACTCATTTGCATCCAGATTCGGATCCTTCGGATAAAAATTAGGCCTTTCCGCATCATACACTATCTCGTGCCAAGTTATATTCTCCATATTCAATATAGTCTACATCATCTTCGATGGCAACATCCATAGCAACATCACGAACAAAACCCTTAACGGTTAGATTCTTTCTCACAATCACCACTTCTTGGTAACGTCTATTACTACAACGAGCACATGGTCACTTGATTTTTGGACCATCCATTTAATCAGGTTTTCTCATGGCATACTTAAGAAATACTTCAATGCCTGCCTTAAAATCTTCACTCAGACAAATCCTGCTCTCATGTTATTGTCTGTACATCCATGTACGATCAACTAAGTAACAATCCATTGCTTGGTGGGAGTAAAAAATTCTGTATCGTAAGATAAAATACACAGAAGCAATTAGATATACATACGGCATTAGATGGACATTCTAAAAGTATTCTAATTCGTACTTTGCGTATTCTACCATAGTGAAAAGTAGAGAAGCAAGTGAAACAGAGCTTCACATCGAATAGATCAGACGAAAAAAGTTTTCCATAGCTGGTAGGTCATGTCGGAATCCTGTGAAACGTATCGATAGGAATCCGATTTGACCCAACACCTATGAAAAATATTTTTTGCTGTTCAATATGAAGATCTGTGTCACCTATTGAGCAGATTTTGCATTCTTCACCACCTCCATGAAAGTTACAAATTCGATATTTGTTCAATATGATGCCTTTTCGCATAGTATCGACATGAATTTGGATATCAATGGCTCAGAACACTACCCAAAATTTATTCTAGCATACATTAGTGTGAATCATCTTAGTTCTGTAAATCAGTGTAGTATATGTTCTTATTAAATATAGTATCTGAAGGATATAAAAGAATTAAGATGAACCCACATAATTAATGTAATGCTAAGACATCATCTCACAATATAAAATATAGTGATGGGTTGTGGTGTCATCAATGCCTAGGGATGGGGGCCGAAGGACCGTCAATGTTATCTATGTCTGCATGGTCTCTACCTCGTCGGTCAAATGGTTGCATGGACTATGCCTCGTCGTATTTGGCTAAGTCCTTGCCTCCTAGAGAAGTAATCCAAATTCTCTATATCACTTTGTAGGAGCTATTAATTGTGTTACCTAGACTCTAGTGTATATATTAGATGTGTTCTTATAGTTTTAGTTGTGTTTGGTGATGAAGAGAATGTGTATCATGGGAGTATCCTATAGTTAGAGGGTATCATAAATCTCCCCCTCTCCCATTACACCAGTGCATTTGCACTTAATTGGAACCCGTGTTCCAATCCTGTACACACAACCTGAGTACTATCCTCCATGTCCTTCTCCTTCACATGTATCAGACTACTGATATACTCACAGAGCACATGCTCAATATCACAGTCCAAGCCCCACATCTAATTGCCTATGCACCCCCTTCTACCACTGATACATCACAATAATCAGTCATTAAGATCCGATACACTATGATATAATACACCACAGCAATCAACAATCCATTCTCCCCAACTAGTACCTAACCAACTGCCTGACTGAGCATTGTTCCCCTTTCACCTGTGCACACATGTGCACAGCTACGCACTTTTAGTGTCCAAGTGCACTGCACCCCTTGTCTGAACCCAACTCCCCCCAAACACTCACTGCACAAGGCCTAACCCTAGCCTCCAATAGCCAGCCCCTCAATACACATTAGCTATAACAGAAACACCTAGAGTGGTAACAAGAAATCATTAAATAAATCATCCCCAAATGGTACACCCAAGAGTGTGGGCAGTAATAGAGCAAACTGAAGAGGGAACGGAGGGAGGAGAGGGGAGAAAGACTTACAGCAGAGCGAAGGAGAGGGAAGCACGACGAGAGGGGAGCGGAGGAGAGGGAAGCACGAGCCAGAGGGAGGAGAGGGGAAGCATGGTAAGAGGGGAGCGGAGAAGAGGGAAGCACGGGCAGGAGGGGAGCACGGGGCTGGAGGAGAGAGAGGCGCGGTCGATCGAAATAAAAATTTTGATCGACCACCTAATTAATATAACATAGGGCACAGTACTTGGCGATGGATATGAGGCGTCCAAATCCGTCGCCACAACTAAACTATATAGGCGACGTATCTGCGACTCAGTATCCATCCCCAGACCATCGCCATGTTTACCCGCGTTGTTCCCGTGATTGACCGCGCAAACTGGTGACGATCTAGCTAGCGACTAATTGGCGACGACCTAGCGATGAATAGTTGTTTAATTCGCAAATGATGGTTAATGGTCGTCCAACCGATGGTGAATCGTCGCTACTTGGTGACGGATATTGATCGTCGCCAATATTCTATCTCTAAATCATTATATGTTAGTAGTTCATAGAGTCTGATAAGTTACTTCAATGCCATGCTATCATTTAAAATCAAATACATCCTAGAAACAACATTGAATCTACCCTTTATTCCACTAACTTAAAACACACAGAATAACTTATTGCAATGGACAAATGATAGTCTTTAGTCATAATACACTGATCCAATTAACATGGCCACGGAAAAAAAATTACCATTTGAGAACCAGTTTTTCGTTGTTTTCAGTTATGTTTTTCATATAATATATATATATATATATATATATATATATATATATATATATATATATTTTTTTTTTTTTTTTTTCAGGTGGTGCAGCCGTGGTCCCTTGGGACCGGCTGGCTACGCCCCTGGATACAGCAGGGTCAATCTTTGCATACAGAATCGAATGAGCAGCCATATTAGACTGCCTGGAAGAGTATACATGCACGTGGTGAATCACAACCAAACTCAATCCTCCCTCCCCCTATATGTATGTACACATAAACCTCCGGAATACTTATACTCATCGCAATCAATCTCCATGGCATCCAAAACCTCTGCTTTTCTCACCACCCTCCTCTTCCTCACCCTTCCCTTCTCCTCTACTGCCTGCACTAAGGGGGACTTCCAAGCCCTCGTCGCCTTCAAGGAGACCTTACCCAAAAGCTTCACCACATGGTGGGGTGCTTCCGCCGACTGCTGCTCATGGCCGGGCAGCATCGCCGGTTGCGAAAACGGCCGCGTCACCTCTCTCACTTTCTCAAGCGACTTCAACAACGACGGCGTGATGACTCTCGAACTCGACGGTTCCCTACCGCCATCCATCGGCGACCTCTCCGCTCTCACGGACATCTTTATCTATGAGCAGCCGAACCTCCACGGCCATTTCCCTCACAATTGGTCTAAACTGAAGAATCTCAAGAGAATCTACATTCAGAGCACCAACATCTCAGGGCCTGTCCCTTCATTCTTCTCTCAGCTCACTTCCCTCCAAGATCTCTATATCGACAACTGCAAGCTCACGGGAGCCATCCCTCCTTCTCTGGGCAACCTCGTTAACCTCAACAGACTCGCGATTAGGAAGAATAAGCTCACGGGGACCATTCCGTCGACTCTCTTCAGCAGGCTCAAGAAAGGCATGCTCGCCGACCTCGACCTGAGTGACAACCAGCTGACAGGCGCCATCCCTAAGTCCTTCGGCAGCGTCCCGTTCAGCGGCATCGGTTTGGAGTCCAACAAGCTCACCGGAGACGCTTCGTGCCTCTTCGGCAAGTCTAAACCCTTGGTTCAAATGCTTTTGAACAACAACAAGCTGTCCTTCGATCTTACCAATGTGGAGTACCCAGTAAAGAATCTGGACTTCTTAGACATCAGTACTAACGAGATCTATGGGAGCATTAACGAGCAAATCACACAAGTTCTACAGAAGTTTGCGTTTAGTGTGAGGTCTAACAAGCTGTGTGGAAAGATACCAAGAGGTGGGAATTTTACTCCGACGTACGCCGGTAGCTTCGAAGACAACAAATGTCTGTGCGGATACCCACTTCCGGCATGTAAGTGAGACAAGAAAGCATGTACTTGATGGCCTGCAAGTATTTTTATTATTGCTTTTCCTTTTCCAGCGTGCAAGGCTAATGTTAAAAAAAAAAAAAAAAAAAAATTAGAATTTACATCAATAAAAGGCAGAGTAATTCTGTAGCCAACCAAAAGAGTTTGGTCTACGTGATCGTGCGGAATCATAATGATTGGCCGGTCCCTCATGGATCTCATTATATTATTACTTAGCAATAACTGACACGTGTGTAAAAAAAAATATTTTAAAAAATATTTTAATATAAAATTATTATAAATATTTTTTTTTTAGGAATCGAATTGAAACAACCAATAAAAATAACTCCTATTATAACAACTTTAGTTAGAATTATTTAGTTATAAATCAATAATATTAAATATTTAAATAACTAGTTATTTAAAAAAAAAATTAGTGGAGCATTTACATACGGCTTAGATGGCACAATTTTGAACCATTTCCAAGTCTCTTTATAAGAGTTGAGATATTAGGGCTAAATTATTTACTGACACTTCAACTACAACGAAGTGATCCAAACTTTTTTGGCATCTTAAATTTTCACTATTTAATTTGGACATCCAAATTTTTTTTTTCGTAAATTTTGAAGCATATTGTAACCATGTCAAATTATATACTTTGCTGTAAATCCCATAATTTTAATTTACAATTTTAAGCATTTTTTATTATTGAATTTCTTTAGATTATTTTATTAGTAAATTAGAAAATAAATTCTTGATTTAATAACTTATATAAATATTTATTTAAAATTATTTCACAAAACTATTTTATTTGATTGTAAAATTATTTGTCAAAGTAATATAATTTTTCTAAGTATTTATCATATGCAAATATATTATCTGAATTTTTCTTACATATATAAATAGTTATATACAAAGTTATGAAAGAAAAAAGAATAAATAAATAAATAATAAAACCTAATCTATCCCAGTCCCCACCAGGCCGACCCCCTTCACCAGACCCCTACCCAGCGACCTCACCCGCGACCTAAACTCCCCCTCCCTCTCTATTTATACGTGTAAAAACCCTAACCCTAACCCTAAATTACTCTACCCCACTCGAGCCAAGCCCCCAGGCGACCCCCCAAGGCTTCCTCGTGACCGCACACTACCGCCCAACCTCGAGCACAACCCCTAACCCCCTCTCTTCCAGGTATAATAACTCTCTCATCTCTGCTGATTCTTCGTACGCATAGACAACATGATCGACTATGAATTCCTTCAAGTAGAATGATTTTTCATGCCGTGGATTGATCGAAAATTCGATCCAAAGTTGGAGAAAATTTTGCTTTCAAAACTGTTAAAAAAACTGTTCAAGTACCCTACTTTGTATTCTGATTTCTTCCAAACCATGTATATTTTCCAAAATCTACCTGAAGGAAATTATAGACACCATATAGGGCTACAAAACTCTTCTTTTACTTTTAATTAATATGTTGTATATGTTAAATAATTTCAGATGCAACTTTAGGAAAAAAAAAATTAAAATATTAAATTCTTGAGATACAGGGTCCGTCCTGCCAAACCGGCATACTTCGTCGCATGATAAGAGCACCGAAAGGTGCATACAGCAAACGCGGACGTGTGTGATTCGACAGAACTTGATTCGGACGCACGTGCGTGAAGCAATCAACATGTATCCGTCGAAAATCTCCATACCGACCTCTTTTAAAACTTTTCCAATAGTCGGTGCATGGTCGTCAAATGCGATAAAACTTGATTCAGATGCATCTGTGGCATTACGTCGTTCCTGTGACCTGAGTTTCGTTCAATTCTGAGAACGTTGACCGGAACGCCATTTCACGGGCCTTACGGTCTGACTTAAGGGACTATTTTGTGATCGGCTCAACAGAATCCAACACTGGACATATTATTGAGTTTTTATCATCGATTATGATTCGTTTGACCTATATTTTGAACTAATTTGAGATCTTTCGCCTTGGCACATTTTTTGGTGCAAAGTAGGCGGGTGGAGAGGACAATGCGTAAGCGTATGAGCTACTTTACACATTTCGTTATTTACCTTCATGCTCTGCTGGAGATGCGTGGTGTGACGACCCTATATTATCATGGCGGCCTTTGACGATCGAAAGACATTATGCTTTGTTGGCCTCTAGTTCCCCGAGGGAACTATGTCGATCCCACTTTTAGCCAGACTGCCCATGCGTTGGAAAGTTGTTCTAAAAAGTGTATTTTACATAGACGGTTAGGTGAGCCTTTGGATGTTTACTTTCAGTACATTATTGGCATATATTTTATTGTATTTGTTACGTCCCTCTGCGGACTTGGATCTGGATTTTGTCCCCAGCTATAGACGATCAGGATTATCCACAGGTATACGAATCCGGACCCGATTCTTCATTATCTGTCGATGAGGTCTTACCTTCCAAGCATTATTGATTTTTTCGTAGTTGATGGATCTTAGATGATACTCTATTTATTTAGCACATTATTTTTATATTGAAGTTTCATTATCCTCTCTCATTTTAGTTGCTATAGTCATTGGTAGTTGATTTGTCTCCACCCGACTTTTATCTCTTTGACTACTTCGTGCTTGAGACTTTTAGTTATTTATTTGGTACATCATTACTTGTATCTGTGGATGAGATATAGTTTGCATGTGACTTTTGTTGACAATATATATATCACTTGTGAATTTTTATTCAAGATACAACGTGGTATCTGTTATTATTTTCATATATTGGTGTTGCAATATACATGCGGCTGGCATGTTTACGTATTTCTAGTCCAACGTATTTTAAGAGTGGTGTGTGACATGTTTTTCTGGTGGCCCATATAGGTCGAAGTATATATTGGTTCGGCTACGTTATTGTGCCGAACAAGCCTGTGAATAGGATTAGAGTCTAGGATCTCATCCACTTATAATTAATCATCTCCTTTGATTCCAATTTCGTACTCTCATTGACTGCTTGATTTGCATCTACCTTGAAATTGTTCTAACGATTGTCCTTATCTTTGTGTCCAGCGATATGAACCTTCGTAGTAGATATGTTGCAACCTCTCCATCACTGTCGGTGACTCAACCACTCCAGAAGGATCGGGAGTTCTTCCTTCTATGATGATGTCCCCTACTACACCATTCCAATCGGGACAATCATCGCAGGCAAATCAGATACCACCATAGGTTCAGCCGGACCCTCAAACTTTAGTACCTCTGGTGGGGCATCAGACGCAGCAGACTACAATTCCCCAAGGTGGGAATGTGCCACCACTACTAGCCCCCAGTTCTTGCCTCAATTAACCTCACAGATACCCTTCGTACCACCTCCGCATCCATTCCCACAGACTGACAGGAATGTTACCTTGACCCAGTTCATGCAGGCTATGATACAGGCTCAGTAGCAGCAGAATGAGCTGCTGAGACAAGCTCTTATAGCTGCAATAAATAGACCCCCACCACCACCACCAGCCCTTGTGCCAACACCAGAGCCACGACCTTACGAGGGAAACATCAAGGGTTTCACTCAGATGAATCTGAAGCACTTTAGAGACACAAAGACTCCGATAGAAGTCTACGAGTGGTTTATTTGCACCAAGACATTGTTGAAGGCGTCGTAGCTACCGGAGGATCTATGGATGACAGTAGTAGATCTTTTACTTGATGAAAATGCTCACAATTGGTGGAAAGGTAAGACGAGAGAATTTGGTGCTGATCAGACTTTGGAGGAGTTTTACAAGCTCTTCAATGAGAGTTTCTTCCCCACCAATGTTCGAGATGTTCTCAATAACCAGTTTCTTTATCTCAAACAGGGGAATATGATGGTGGATGAGTACGACGCAGAGTTCAGTAGATTGAGTCACTTTGGTAAGATATTGATTCCCATAGAGCTGGAGAGATCCAGGATATTCCACAATAGGTTATCATCGGACATCAGGAGATTCACTAGTGTGCAGTCGAGGATATCCCATACGACAGTTTTGGTGGAAGCAAGAAGCCTGGAGCTTATTTTAAAGAAGGAACAACAGATAGAGAGATGCCCCACACCAGCAGCTGAACTATTTAGAGTACCTCACGGCGGACCCATTAGACGTCTTTTGGCACATCAGCAACAGCAACAGAGAGCAGGACAATATCAGGCTTAATAGAAGCCCCTATATAATTACTGTAGCAAGCGCGGACACCTTTTGAGAGATTGCCTGACTCGGTTGGAAAATTATATGAGGTGTGGGTTTGGACAACATATGGCCAGCGATTGTCCGGAGCAGCAGGATTTGGCACTTCCTCAGCTGATACAGAGACCAGCACTTCTAGCACCGTGACCTGACCAGCAGGTGCTGAGGCCAAGAGCACCTGGAGCTGGAGCACCTCGATCACCAGTAGGTGGAAGATTTCAGAGAGGACCAGCGTTACCTACTTAGGCGGAGAAGTTTGGTAGGGCCAGACCACAGGGACCTCCTCAGAGGATTGACAGGCTTTTGCTATAAAGATGGATGACACAGAGTAGGACGTTGATTTTATAATAGGTATTACCCTTGTTGCTACCTTTCCTACGGTGACACTATTTGATACAGGATCCAAATACTTGTTCATATCTTCTAGTTTTGTTGCCAAGCACAATATTTCTACTACACCCTTGTCTAGCTGTGTTAGAATTTTTATCGGGGGAGGAGTTGTACCTGTTAGCCGTGTTTATAGATCTTGTCCTGTAGTAATTCGTGGCAGTGAGATAAAGGCTCGACTCTTAGTCTTTTCCATGTCGAACTTCAATCTTGTTCTGTGGATAGACTGGTTAAGCCAGTACCATGCTTTCTTCGACTGCTACGGAGGAAGCATTCTTTTTAGAGTACCAGGCCAACCAGAGCTCGAGTTTGCATAGGGAACTACTGAGATGCATGATAATTCAGAGGATGGTTCTCAAATGGAATTGGATGATGTCATTTATCACCTTATTATTTCAGAGTTTCAAGACGTATTTCCAAAAGATTTGCTAGGGCTACCTCCGGACAAAGATATAGAATTCTTAATCGAGTTGACTTCGGGAGCAGCACCTATATCATCGCATGTTTATAGATTGGTCAAAAAGGAGATGGATGAGTTAAAGGCACAGTTGGAGGAACTTGAGGGCAAAGGCTTCATCCGACCGAGTGTATCACCCTAGGAGCTCCAATATTATTTGTACCCAAGAAGGATGGGTCATTATGCATATACATTGACTACAGAGCCTTGAATGCTGTGACAGTGAAGAACAAGTATCCTCTGCCACGCATTAATGATTTGTTTGATCAGTATAGTAGAGCAAATTTGTTCTCGAAGATAGACTTGAGATCAGGATACCACCAGGTGAAGGTGCTAAAGCAAGACATTCCAAACCGCATACAGGACGAGATAAGGATACTACGAGTTTATGGTCATGCCATTCGGATTGACCGATGCTCCAGCTATCTTTATGGACCTAATGAATCGGGTCTTCCATTAGTATTTGGACTAGTTCATGGCTGTCTTCATAGATGACATCCTTGTCTATTCAAAGAGCCACGAGGAGCATGAGAATTACTTGTGGATTGTCTTAGAGACATTAGGGAGAGAGTAGTTGTTTGCGAAGCTCATCAAGTGTGAGTTCTTCTTGGAGAAGGTATCATTTCTTGGGTATGTTTTTACTGCAGATGGTATTTCGGCAGACCCGAAGAAAATCTCGGCATTTGAGACATGGCCCTTTCCTACATCAGCATTGAAGGTGAGAAGTTTCCTTGAACTTACAGGATATTACCGACGGTTAGTGGAAAACTTCTCAAGGATAACAAAGCTTATGAATCGGTTGACTTGCAAGGACCGAGAGTTCATAAGGACGGATGAGTGTCAAGCTACTTTTGAGGAGTTGAAAAAGTGACTGACCACAACATTAATGTTGACCATTCCATCAAGATCAGGAGGCTACGTGATCTACAGAGATACATCGAGAAAATGATTAGGATGCGTATTGATGCATTATGACAAGGTGATTACGTATGCATCAAGGTAATTGAGAGTGCATGAGAAGAATTATCCGACTCATGACTTGGAGCTTCCAGCTGTTATTTTTGCCTTAAAGCTTTCGAGACATTAATTATACGGGGAATGAGTGGAGATTTATGCGGGGAATGAGTGAAGATTTATACAGACCATAAAATTCTCAAGTATGTCTTCATGTAGAAAGAGCTGAATTTGAGGCAAAGACGGTTACTCAGTTAATGAAGGATTTCGAGATCGAGTTATATTATCACCCAGGAAAGGCTAACGTATTAGAAGATGCATTGAGCAATAAGACTATGGCACTCTTCTTGATGACACAAAGGAAGTTATTGGAGGACTTGCAAGAGATTGGCATAGAGGTGGTATTACCTAGATCAGACATGACACTAGCCAACTTGCAACTGCAGCCATGGCTAGTAGAGAGGATCAAAGCAGCTTTACCTACGGAGATAGAGAGAGAGAGGACCGATGCAAGAGAGCAGATGATATTGCTTATTCATGATGATGGGACATTGAGAAGTGGTGATCGTCTATTTGTTCCCAATGGAGAGCTACGACAGGAGCTGATGGCAGAGGCTCAAAGCTCGATATATTCTATTCATCCTGGAGGCACTAAGATGTACCGCGACTTACGATAACACATCTAGTGGCATGGGATGATGGGGGAGATAGCTGGCTTTATAGCCAAATGCTTGATGTTTCAGCAGGTGAAGGTTGAACATCAGATGTCAGCAGGACTACTACAACCACTTTTGATTCTCAAATAGAAGTGGGAGCACATCACTATGGACTGTTGGTCCAATGTTTAGTTTAGTTTTTGAATATAGCTAATCGATTAAGTTTAATATCAAGATAATCGATCAATCACTATAATATATTCTACTTAAACTCAACATTGTCCAGATATGCATCAATGTTATAATATTGTCTTCTGTATATTTCTTTGTTCGTCTAACAAGCATGTGTAGAAAGCAATAAGCAAGTTTAGCATGGGCATATGCTATAAAGAAATGATGATGAGCCAAAGACGACATTATACCAGAAAATTTCTTTGAACCACCTACGACTTATTCGGAGCCTCGCACCCGGGAGTTCCGCTGGTTATCTTTGGACCACTGTCATTAAGAAAAAAAAGTATTTTCAAGTCAGCAGACGTTTTAAGAGATTGGCGTCATCAGGTGCTCTTGGTTTTTATCATATATAATTTGATATTTATTTCAATATAGGACTTATGTACATCGAGTCGCACTGGCATAACCCAAGTTCACTCAAACAAACCCTCGAACCTAGCCACCAAATCAGCCTAAATTCAAACCCAAACCTTACTAGAATAGGCAACCGAACTCGGACCGAACTCGTTTACCTATTTAGTATAAAATTATCCAGTTGTTAAATCCCTAATTTCTTGGCACAACAATAAAAAATTTAAATTAAATCATCCGAACTCTGGCCGAATTTGGTTTGCTAATACCCTATAAATAGGATTGAATTTTTATCATTCTAACACACTCAACTCATCCATTCTATATCTTTTTATCTTATAGTGAGCAAACCCTCAGAGCTTTAACCTTCCCCTATCCAAGATCAACTCCACAACCTTCTAGTGCCAAGTACGATCTTGGCTAGAATTTTTTTTGAGTTGTAATAGCTTGGTTCATCAAGCTCTTCTTTTCTGTAAAGTCTGCGTGCCCTTCGTATCAAACGCACGTGTGTGAAGTCTCTGTAGAAGCATAAAATATGATGGAGAATTGTTCGCGTATTTTACATTCAAAACCCCTAACATACATGAAGTCCCTCCCAGCGTAAAATAGAGCTTCAAGGTTGTTTAGCGTAAAATAGGGCTTCAGAGCTGTCTGCGTAAAACAGAGCTTCAAGGTTGTTTGGCATAAAATAGGGCTTCAGAGCTGTCTGCGTAAAAACAGAGCTTCAAGGTTATTTGGCATAAAATAGGGCTTCAGAGTTGTCTACGTAAAACAGAGCTTCAAGGTTGTTTGGCGTAAAATAGGGCTTCAGAGCTGTCTGCGTAAAACAGAGCTTCAAGGTTGTTTGGTGTAAAATAGGGCTTCAAAGCTGTCCGCGTAAAGCAGAGCTTCAAGGCTGTTCTGCGTAAAAGGTTGTTATACCTTCCTGCGTAAAGTTTAAAATACGTTGTTTTTAATGCAGCGTAAAGTTGTACGAGGAACTCTTCGTATTTCTCGGATGAATTTGTCAGCCAAATCAGTGAACCTGACATTTGACAAAAGTACTGCACAATGATCGAGAGAACGGCTGTGATAATAATTTTGCACAGAGACCCAGGTTGTCATTTTGTGACATATTTTTGATACAAGTCATTTTTATGCTTTCAAAGGAAGAAAAATGGAGTCTTCTCAATATGCTGCCTATTCTACATTGACAGAAATGAGTTTTTACGCTCGAGATAAGACAAAATCAGACGCCACGTCAAAAGTTGTTTCTTGTACAGAGCTCGAGGGATATCTCTGCATTTTATGCACGAGATTGAGGCATATCTCTGCATTTAATGCACGAGATTTTGTTCTATTTTCAAAATTTGTCATGACTGGAAAAGCTAAGATTGTGACTAATACGCTCACATCACCATCCTTGTATTTCACGCCAACCAGGCTATTTTCAACTATAGGAGTACGTCGTATGCTATCTCCTCGAAATATGCCAACTCGGCTATATTTGCAAAGGTACGTTGATAAGGCTATTTAGCCCAGAATACGTTCAAGACCTCAGTCGTGAAGGATAATTGGCTATTTTACCCTGGTTATCTATTATTCATGAATCATCAAGTTTTACGCAGGGACAGTTACCTACGTGGCTTGCATGTCATGCTCTTCGAGAAGCAGTTATATGCATTACCTTATAAAGGGATACGTGTAATACGCAGATTCAGAAGATTATTGGAATGTGGATAGCATTTGTCATAACCGCAGCGTAAAGGAGGCAATCTTCTTCACAGTTTGGCCTTTTACGCCAACAAGACAGTTATTTGGCTTTTACGCCAACCAGGCAGTTATTTGATTTGTCATGACTGGGAAGCTACGCTCACATCACCATCCTTGTATTTTATGCTAACTAGGCTATTTTCAACTATAGGAGTACGCCGTATGCTATCTCCTAAAAATATGCCAACTCGACTATATTTGCAAAGGTACGTTGATAAGGCTACTTAGCCCAGAATACGCTCAAGACCTTAGTCATGAAGGATAATTGGCTATTTAAAGTTGGTTATCTATTATTCATGAATCATCAAGTTTTACGCAGGGGCAGTTACCTACGTAGCTTGCATGTCATGATCTTCGAGAAGCAGTTATTCGTGTTACCTTATAAAGGGATACGTATCATACGCAGATTCAGAAGATTATTTGAACGTGGGTAGCAGTTGTCATAACCGCAGCGTAAAGGAGGCAATCTTCTTCACAGTTTGGCCTTTTACGCCAACAAGACAGTCATTTGGATTTTACGCCAACCAGGCAGTTATTTGATTGATCTCTATAAATAGAGACTCCTGGTCACAGGGTAAAGAGGGGGGAATTGGCTTTGGCTGACAACTTTGGCAACAAGAATTTGATCATACTTGTAACTTTCCTTTGGCCGGCTTTTTCCTTCAGTTCAGAGAAAGTTTGAAGCTTCTTCTACAGCAATTCTTCATCATTGTGTAGTCCAAGGAACAAAGTGATCGACTGCAGATCAGACTTCCATAGCAATACTTCCCCAGAATTATTTTATTATACTTAATATCCTCGTATAGGATTGTTTGTACTTTTCTCTATTCCCGTTTGTAAGCAAAAGTTTCATAATAAACTTTGTTTATCCAAACAAAATGGCGACTCAGCTGGGAAAAAGATTTGACAAAAGTTTATAAGCAAAAGTTTCGTATAAACTTTGTTTATCCAAACAAAATGGCGACTTTGCTGGGGAAAAGATTTGACAAAGGTTTGTAAGAAAAGTTTCGTATAAACTTTGTTTATCCAAACAAAATGGCGACTCTACTGGAGACGACTTTCTCCTCTGATAAGAAACCAGAGATGCTGGGGACGACTTTCTCCTCTGACGAGAAAGCAATTGCTCAACACGATGCTGTATCCATCGGATCGACGAAGAACACTTTGGTCGTCCAGTTTGACCAATCTACCTATGAAGACATGCTTCATGCAGGGGGTAGTTCTCATTCCCCCTCTGTCCATAACAACAAAAAGCTGCGTAAAGTGTGGATGCCTAAGACGTCGTGTACCCTTCCTGCAAGTTTTCATTCACAGATCAACAAAGTTGTGATAACACAGCCAACACGCCCAGCGCGTAAACCTTCGTCTCTCGTCTATGACGTGGTAGACAAAACTTCTGGCAATGCCTCAGTGCCAATCCAGAAGTCTCAAACATGCCCTGTGCATAAACCTTTATCTTTCGTTTGTGACATGGTAGAGAAAACTTCAGGCAATATCTCAGTGCCAATCCAGAAGTCTCAAATATGCCCTACGCGTAAAACTTCATCTCCCGTCTATGATGTGGTAGACAAAACTTCTGGCAATGCCTCAGTGCCAATCTAGAAGTCTCAAACATGCCCTGCGCGTAAACCTTCATCTCCCGTCTATGAAGTGGTAGACAAAACTTTGGGCAATGCCTCAGTGCCAATCCAGAAGTCTCAAACACGCCCTGTGTGTAAACCTTCGTCTCTCGTCTATGACGTGGTAGACAAAACTTCTGGCAATGCCTTAGTGCCAATCCAGAAGTCTCAAATACGCCCTGCACGTAAACCTTCGTCTCCCGTTTATGACATGGTAGACAAAACTTTTGGCAATGCCTCAGTGCCAATCCAGAAGTCTCAAACACGCCCTGCGCATAAACCTTCATCTCCCGTCTATGACGTGGTAGACAAAACTTCTGGCAATGCTTCAGTGCCAATCCAGAAGTCTCAAATACGCCCTGCGTGTAAACCTTCGTCTCCCGTCTGTGACGTGGTAGACAAAACTTCTGGCAAGGTCTCAGTGCCAATTTGGAAATTTTAAATACGCCCTGCGCGTAAAATTATATCTCCCGTCTATGATGAGGCAGATGTACCCTTTGATCACATCAAAGGAAAACAAGTGACGAATCCTTCATCCTTTAAGCTTTTACGCCCACAAGAGGAGAAAGTTTGAAGCTTCTTCTACTCACCAAGGTACACCATCGGTGTTAAGTCCACAAAAAATGCCACGTCCATATTACCTCTAGCAGGGCTTGTCTTAAACATATTACTTGCACTTACATGCACAAAAAGTAATGGATCCACAAAACCTATCACGTCCATATTACCTCTGATAGGATTTATTTTAAATCTACTACTCGCACCCCAAGTGCGCAAAAGGGTAATAGGTCCACCAAAGATCCCCCAACGGGATGTCCTTACTATCCATAAAATCTACTACGTCCATATTACCTCTGATAGGGATTATTTTTTAATTTATTATTTGCACTCAATGTGTAAAACAAATAATAGGTCCACCAAAAGTCCCCCAGTTGGTTTTCCTCAATGGAAGCAAAAAAACCACGTCCATACTACCTCTGGCGTGCTTCCTTCTCCTTCCACAAAAATACCAGGGTCGTATCTAACCTCTCGGTATGGCTATTGATCAGCTCACGTCTACGTCACCTCTGAGTTATCATTCTCACCTCCTCCCCAGTAGGGTTTGCCATGTCCTTCGTACCTCTAAGCAAACCTTCCGGGTTAGGCTGTCGATCATTACATCCACAGTACCTCTGATATCGATTGCCGTCTAAACTTATCACCTGTACTTAATTTTAAGTGCACCAATGGTGTTAAGTCCACCAAACTTGCCACCTCTGGCAAGACCTGTTTCAAACTTATTACTTGCACTCTCGTGTGCAAGAAGTAATAAGTCCACCAAAGATCCTCCAGCAGGATGTCCTCAATCCAAAGAAAACAACCACGTCCATATTACCTCTTGCTCGTTTCCTTTTCCTTCCACCAAAAATATCGGGATCATACCAAACCTCTCGGTATGACTATCGATCAGTTCACATCCATACTACCTCTGAACTATGTCTCTTAACTTTTTTCCAGCAGAGTGAATCTATCACTGCAAGAGAACGGTCGCCTTTGTCCTGTTTTTCTTTTATCCCCACAAAGTCATATATTACCACGTCCACATTACCTCTAAGTAAGATATTTTCAGAACTTTTTCATGTCCATATTACCTCTGAGTAAAGTTCTTCCACTACTAGAAAAAGCGAGATTAGCGACGTATTTTAGCGACGTCAAAAGAAACGTCGCTAATAATATATAAATTAGCGACTCCTTATAAAAATGTCGCTAGACATCGCTAAATGGCGACATTTAGCGACGTTTAGCGACTTTTATTAAGATTTTAAAAGATAAGTCGCTATAAGTTTAATTAAGGTCGCTAAACGTCGCTAATATGTCTAATTTAGCGATGTTTAGCGACGTATATAGCGACGTATATAGCGACCTTTATATTAAAAATATTTAGCAACGTGTTTAGCGACGTCCTTGACGTCGCTAAAATATAATTTAGCGACGTTTTTATTGGATATCGCTAAACGTCGGTAAAATTTGGTTAATTAGGGCTCGGTTTCATTTTTCCCCATCTGTTGAAATTTCGATTCGAAAAAAAATTCCCCCCCCGCTCCGTCGACCGGCTCTCCACTGCGACTACTCTGGTAAACCCCACTCTCTCTCTCTCTCTCTTTCACAGGACACATGTGACATTGACACAAATACGACACACACACAGACACTGACACAGACACAGACACAGACACGGCACACACACACACTGACACAGACACTGATCAGGACCTAGGGTTAGGGTTAGGGTTAGGTTTTTTGACATGGGATTAGGGTTAGGGTGAGGGTTAGGTTTTTTGACATGAGGAGAAACTACGGCTCACCTATGATCTTCGCCATTGATAGGCTCACTGAGACCTACATTGGTTTGTGTTGCTCCATTTTCATTGAGCTCCTACTGCAACCTTCAAGGGCTTCGACTCTGGCTAGGAAAGAACTATCCTGGAGCCTGCACATGCTTCATGAGTGGTCGAAGTCGATGACAAGCCCAGTAGAGTCCAAAGAGAGAGAATCAGCTAAGGAAAACAGTGAATAGGCTGAAGAAGCGTATTGAGGAAGCTGTCATGGAGCCTTACTTCTGGTTTCTGCCTTTCTCAACAGCCAGTTATAACAAGTTACATGGCTCTTTGGCCAAGATGGTGGACTTAGTATTCTTTCTAGATCAAAGCATGGAGTTCCTAGAGCAAGTGTCGCGAGGAAATGTGATTCAGGAAGCCATCAAAGGTGATTTGGAGCACTTCAAGGAGATGGTTGATACTTCAGTTAAGTGCTTCGAGGATTCAAGGGAAGTGATTGAGAGGCTTGATGAGAATGTAGGTGCAGAGAGATGAAGGACCAATTGGTACTTTGCTTGGCTTCCATTGGGTTTTACATTGAAGGGATTATGAGAGAAATAAGGGAGACGGAGAAAGGAATTTTGGAGCTTTTCTAGTGGGGGAATCCTTGCGGTAACATAAATTTGTATGACATTATTTGTAAAGTAAAAGAGCCTGCTATGCTGTTTGAGGCAATACCTAGACATGCCTAGGAAACCTAGGCGGACAAATATATGTCGACTCATTTTGTATTAAATTTTTTAGTTGTGGCAATGGTCGCCTAGGGGTGCCCAAGCGACAGCCTAGGCGACCATTGACAAATGATATTGGGGCAGTGGGTTAAGGTATAGTAGTAAAGGATACCTGCGGTATGGGTATTTGTTAATCAAGTATCTCAAGAAACTTAGTTTATGAGCTTAGGATACTAAGGGTGTAACCAAGTAGGTATCTCCAGTACTTGGGTGTGTGTTAAGCTAGTACCAAGGTTGTGGATTAGTATCTTGGGGCAGTGGGTTAAGGTATAGTAGTAAAGTGGTATTAAGATATTATTTGGGTAATGTTATATATATATATATATATATATATATATATATATATATATATATATATATATATATATATACTGCTTTTCCATAACGGACACTGACACAGACACAGAAGTTAATTTTGCATGTAATGATTTATATGATACATACTGTCAATTTTGCAGAAGTATCTAGAAATGGATATGAATCACTATCTGCGTCATCGTTCGTGGATGTACAACCGTCATCCTGATGACATGTGCGGTGTGCGGGATGAATTCATTGAGGGTGTACAGCAGTTCCTGCAGTTCGCCAAGGCGTTCCCTCAGTACATGGACGGTACCAAAATTAAGTGTCCGTGTGTGAGATGTCGCAACAGGAAATATCATCCAGAAGTGGAAGTTACATATCATTTATACTCGAAGGGCTTTACGCCAAATTACTATCAGTGGACCGCGCACGGAGAACTTGTATCTCTAGCATCGGAGTCGGAGCCCTATGTGGAGCCGTATATGGATGTCCAAGACCACGATACTTACGACGACGGGTTGGTGAACATGGTTTATGATGCGACGGGGCCTAGTTTCAATCCTGACAATTATGATGCGGCGGGACCTAGTTTCAATCCGGACAATTATGATGCAGCTGAGGAGGCACCGAATGCCGATGCTGCAAAGTTTATGGAGTTGCTGGAGAATGCAAGGACTCCACTATATCCTGGTTGTGAGGATCATTCACCGTTGGAGGTGGTTACAAGATTATTGAGCATCAAGTCTGATTTTAACATGTCGCAAGAATACTATAATCGACTGCTCGATTTGATTATAGAGATCTTGCCCGAGGGTGCAAAGTTGCTTAAAGACTTCTATCGATCTAAGAGGATGGTGAGATCGCTTTGGATGGGATACGAGAAAATCGATGCATGTCGCAACGGGTGCATGTTGTACTACAAAGACGACAAGGATGAAGATGCGTGTAGATTCTGTGGTACTGATCGCTACAAGGCCACTGTTAGAGGAAAGTTTGTCGGTGCAAGGAAGCCTACCGATTCGATGCACTACTTGCCTTTGACGCCGCGATTGCAGCGGTTGTTTATGGTTAAGGAGACTACAGAAAACATGAGTTGGCACAGGCGAAAACAGATCGAAGGAGTATTGGATCATCCATCCGATGGAGAAGCATGGAAGCACTTTGATCGAGAGTATCCACATTTTGCCGAGGAAGCGCGTAATGTCAGATTAGGGCTCTGCTCTGACGGTTTTACCCCATTCAGACTTTCGGGCCCCCAGTATTCGTGTTGGCCTGTGATCGTCACTCCGTACAATCTACCGTCTTGGATGTGCATGAAGACTCCATATATGCTCCTAACCGTTATTATCCCGGGTCCGAACAATCCGAAGAGGAACATCGATGTGTATTTACAGCCTTTGATAGATGAGTTGAATCAGCTGTGGAAAGTAGGTGCCAACACGTACGATGTTTCTAGAAAGCAGAATTTTCAGATGAGGGCAGCACTTATGTGGACCATCAACGACTTTCCGGCCTATGGAATGTTATCGGGATGGAGCACCCATGGTCGTCTCTCATGTCCGTATTGCATGGACCGGTCTCAGGCTTTCCGTTTGAAATACGGAGGCAAACCGTGCTTCTTCGATTGTCATCGACAATTTTTGCCGAAGGATCATCCGTACCGGAGGAATCAGAATGCTTTTCGTGCGGGAGTTGTGGAGAAGGCCAATCCACCGCCAAGGTGGCCCGGATGCACGATATGGAAAGAGGTAAAAGATTTACCAAGTGCTATCGAAGAGCCTGCTAAGGGGTACAAGTGTGACGGATTTGGTCGCACCCATAACTGGACGAAGAGGAGTATATTCTGGGATCTGCCATATTGGAGCACCAATCTGATCAGACATAACCTTGATGTCATGCATATCGAGAAGAATGTGTTTGATAACATAATTAATACTGTAATGGATCTAAAGGGGAAGACGAAAGATAATCCGAAGGCCAGGTTGGACTTAGAAGACATATGTAGACGTCCTTCATTGCATCTGATAGAGGAGGGGAATGGAAAGTTAAAGCAACCTAAGTCAGTTTTCTCACTGGATAAAGAGGATAAAGGTAGACTTTGTAGGTGGATTCAGGGTCTAAAGTTTCCAGACGGGTACGTGTCGAACTTGAGAAGATGCGTTGACCTCAAGGAGAACAAACTAGTAGGTATGAAGAGCCACGATTGTCACGTATTCATGGAGAGGTTAATTCCGATTGCATTTCGGGAATTCTTACCGCAGGTCGTTTGGGACCCATTGACAGAGCTGAGCATATTCTTCAGAGATCTTTGTTGTACTAAGTTGCTCGTCGATCGTCTAGAAAAGCAAGAGAGGGACATTGCGGTAACACTATGTAAGCTCGAGAAGGTGTTTCCTCTAGGATTCTTCGACTCTATGGAGCATTTGCCAATTCATCTTTCCTATGAGGCACGTGTTGGTGGTCCTGTCGGTTATCGGTGGATGTACCCCTTCGAGCGTCATCTGAATCACCTAAAGAGAAAGGTGAAAAATAAGGCACGGGTTGAAGGATCTATTTGTGAAGCTTATGTTCTCGAGGAGATTACAAACTTTTGCTCGACGTATTTCAAACCGCATGTTGCTACTAATAGGATGAAAGCTCCCAGAAATGACGACGCATTTCAGGAATCTAATGATACAATACTCAAAGTATTCAATGCATCCGGAAAGCCTTCGGGAAAAATGAAGAAGAGATATTTGAATGACGATGAGCTAAGGGCTGCTCAATTGTATATATTACTCAATTGCGACGAGAATGAAGTGGAGAAGCTAGAGGGGTAAGTAATAAATACGTCCACGTTTACATCATCTCAATGTTAATAGTATAAGATACTATTATGCTACTAATCAGCAGTTACATCATTATTTTTCAGCACATATAATGATGAGTTGAGGTCGGTTAGACCCTACATAACAGACGAAGAAGTAGAACAAGATATGAGATGCCATTTTCCTTCTTGGTTGAGCGCATATGTAAGATACTTGGTAATTACTTTTTATTTCTGCACTTGCAAAACAAATAACTTACCATCGCTACTTTGGTATTTAGGTCGATCGTCTAATATCACCCGAGACTGAATCTATTAGGACTCTAGCCAAGGGACCAATTACTGCCGTAAAAATATGGCCAAGTTTCTGTGTGAATGGGTTCAGGTTCAAGTCAACAAATGCTCCTATCAGAGAAAGCTTTCTGGATCTTGATTCCACGAAAAACAGTGGTTTGTGTATCAAATCTTCAAACTACAAAGACGTCAATCCGGGCAATAATTTTTTTGGCATCTTACGAGAGATTATGGAGTTGACATATAATTATGGCACAGAACCTGCTAATATCGTGCTATTCAGGTGTGAATGGTTCGATCCGATTCAAGATCAAGGTTGGAAAATTGACAAGCATGGCCTTGTGGATATAAACTACAAGCGTATATATCAAGGCTACGAACCATTTGTCCTATCAAGTCAGGCTTAGCTCGTGTACTTCATAATTTATCCTAGACGGGGGACAGCGAGGTCGGATTGGTGGGCAGTATGCAAGACTAAAGCTAGAAATACCTTTGACATTGACGAAATAGCTTATCAGGAGGACGATCTACCTCTTGTAACAAATATTGTAGATGTGGACTCAACAGAAGTTACTCATTACACAAGTAATAATGTAGAAGATGTAGAATTATCCGAAGAGGACGACGAAGTAGATGAAAGTGAAGACGAGGAAGAGGAAGAGCAGGACGACGAAGGCGAACAAGATAAATTTTCTGAAGATGATTGAAAATAAAAAATATTGCATGTAGAATGTAACTATATTATGACTGTAGAATATAGATCTATGTTGGAAAATTGACAAAGTAGATGTACCCAGTAACGAATATATGTATTATATTTTGACTGTATAATGCTTTGAGACATGTATCACATTTCGACTGTAGAATGTAGTATATATTTGTGTTTCTCTATATTCATCATATGTTGTTATCAGATATGACAGGACGACGCGGAGGATTCGACAGGTCCCGAGGTAGACAGAGTGCCACTCCGGTACTGCCTACTGTTGGTTTCGGATCATCGTCGCCCAGTACTCCAGTATATCGATCACTCACATCTCCGACTGTTGGGACGAGTAGTTCCTGGCGTGATAGTACACCCTCGTCCAGCGTTCCTCCTGCTGACGGAACCAAGGGGACAGATGAGCATGTCGAGGAGGTCGTGCCCACGGTGTCCCAGCATCAGCAAGATCCTCCATGCGCACCTCCGGAGGAGACGAGGACAGAGATTTGGGCCGACGGTACAAAGTAAGTCAATTAGATGGTTTAGTATATATTTGTGTTTCTCTTTATTCATCGTATATTAACTTTTTCAGTAATCTAAATTATTATCTCTGTATAGATATCGTCCATCGTCGGTTCAGAGACGCCTGGGCCAATTTCTGAGGAACAACTACGGTGGCCCTTGGATCAACTACTCTGAGGCTCCGGAGGAGAGGAAGGCGTTCTGGTTTGCGCACTTCCAAGTAAAACTATATTAAATAAATCCTCTAATTTATGCATATTATATAACTTATTCGTGATGGTAACTTAATGAATTATTTATTGTAGCAAACGTATTTTTATCCTCCGTACCGGACCGAGTTGATCGAGCGGCTCTTTCCTACCGTTGCCGCCAAGCTTATCCGAGATGCTCTGGATGACCAGAAGGCTCGTGATCGTGCTGGAAAACTGATCCAAGGTTGGATCACGCCTGAGCAGTGGACTGCGATGAGGGCTAGATTCGACGATCCGAGCTACAAGGAAAGGTCTAAGAAGGCCAAGGCGGCTAGGCAGAATGCTGCCAAGTGGTGTGGTGGCTCGATTCCGATGACGGAACATTTCCGTCGTTTGGTATGTTTTTTCTTTTAAAATATATTATTTTAATACAAGTACCATAAAACGGTACTTGGAAAAAATATTTAAGTTTAGTAATAAATAATATATTTTTAACAGGTACAGAGGGGTGAGGATGCAAACATGGTGACCGTCTTCTTGGCCACCCATCGCAAGGACGGAAATCTCATTGATGAGAGGGCCTCACAGACCTATGTAAGTATTACTTTACTTTGTGTTTATTTTAATATAACTTAGGCAATTATCGAGTTTCCAAACCTTTTCTAGGCCGAGTATCTTAGGCTGCGTGAGCGGGCGACTGCTAGTGCACCTACACCTGGAGAGACTGGTACTTCATCGCAGCCCGCTCCATCTCCGTCGACGGACGACCTGTGGGTGACCGCAGCTGGTGGTCTCCAGAGGGGTACGTACTACGGAACGGGCTCCTATGGCGCCCTGGTTGCGACGCAGTCATCTAGGGCCTCCCCGACAGCTGCGTATTCCACACACCCCTCGCAGTCGCAGCCCTCGCAGTCGTCGGCCAGAGTCCAGGAGGCCGTTGACCGTCAAATTGCGTCTCTCCGTGATGACTTGCTGCAAAGTATGGAGGAGCAGTCCCGGTCCCAGCCGCAGTCGGACGATCCGATGCTCATCGCACGATTGGATATGCTCGACCGCAGCATGACGGAGCTACGGGAATTGACAAATGATATTAGAGCCTCCAATGATCGCAACACCATGGAGCTGCAGGCGTCACAGCTATCGATGGGCGAGAAGCTGACGAGGATGCAGGATTCAATGGGTCATAGCAGTACGAAGCTGTTATCTACCCTGGATTCTTATAACCAGCGACTCACAGACTTGGAGCGGGCACGACCTCCACCGACGTCACTGCCTTATCCATCGACATCGGTGTCGATTCCATGGGACGAGTATGAGGAGTTCTTATCCTTCAAGCGCGCCGGTGGTCAGCCTCCTGCAGATCCGCAGTAGTATAGTTATTTTTATTATTATTTAGGATGCGATTGTATATTATGAATTATTGATACTTCAACAATAGGCATGATGTATGATGCTTCTTGTGGTATTTAATTTTTTAGTTAATTTAATTGGATTATATAGTTATCTTGTATATCCACATTTAATTGGATTGATACTTCAACAATGCTTCTTGTGATCTTTAATTTAATTGGATTATATAGTGGAGATGGAGGAGGAGGAGTCGAAGAAGGGTGGTTCTTGTGGTGTCAAGAAGAGGAGATGGAGGAGGAGGAGGACTAGAACTGCAGGGAATCACCAATCTGGATACAATTTTTTTTTTTTAAATTAGCGACAGTTTTAGCGACGTTTAGCGACGTATACCGACGTTACATTAAGTCGCTAAATATATCGCTAATTAGCGATGCTGTAAATACGTCGCTAAATACGTCGCTAATAACGTCGCTAATGACGTCGCTATACGTCGCCAAATGCTGACATGGCAGTATAGCCAGGTCATTAAAGACGTCGGTGTAACGTCGCTATAGACGTGGCTAATGACGTCGCTATACGTCGCCAACTGCTGACATGGCAGTATTGCCAGGTCATTAAAGACGTCGGTGTAACGTCGCTATATAAGTCGCTAATTAGCGACGTTTAGCGACTTTACAGAATGTCGCTATTTAGTGACGCGGCGTCGCTAAACGTCGCAAAAATTTGCGACACATTAAAGTCGCTAAAAACGTCGGTATAGCGACATTTTTTTTGGCGACTTGATTTTTTCCGACAACTTTATAACGTCGCTAATTACGTCGCTAAACCAACTTAGCGACGTTTTTTAGTTATTTAGCGACGTTTTTAGACGTCGCTAATTTGACTTATTCTGGTAGTGTTCTCTTCGACTTCCTGCTATCATGTTCGCATAACCCCTGATAGTGCTAGTCGTTTCAGCTTATTATCCGTACTTACATAATGGGTAATAAGTCCACAACCCGAGTTTGCCATATCCATATTACCTCTGAGCAAATATTCTTGTCCAACGACTTTCTAGCACCACATCCATAATACTTCTGATGGTGTCAAGTCGTTCCAACTTATCATTTGTACTAAACCCCAGGTACGCCAAGGATGATGAGTCCACAAAAATTCCACAGTAAAATTATCTCAAAAAAAAATAATTATGTCCATCTTACATCTAAATTATTTTTTTACAAAAACTCCAGTCCCATAGAAGTTTATTTTACCATGTCCATGTCACCTCTGAGTAAGATACTCTACCAGAATTCCAAGTTTGACACGTCCATGTTACTTCTGAGAAAACATCCCTCCAAACAGTCTGCTATCACGTTATTCTAGACTACTGATAGTGTCAGTCATTTCTACTTATTATCCGTACCCAGTCTTAGGTACGTTATGGGTAATAAGTCTATCAAAGTTCTCTAGTGCAATATCCCGATAGAATGTAATGTCCTACTACGCCCACATTACCTGTAGTAGAATGTTCGCCTTCTTGACCAAGTCAAAACTCTCTTCCATGTTTTTTTTTTCTCTTAGCTAGAGAGGCATATCTCTGGTTTCAAGCATACCATCTATTATCTTAGCCGGATAATGGTTGGCGCGGAGCACAGGTACACCCCTGTTGAGAAGGAATGCCTTGCCCTTGTATTCGCTATCCAGAAGACTCAGCATTATGGGGCTGGACAAACCATTTATGTAATCTCGTGAGAATCATGTCAGAGTCCTCATGACCAAACCAGGGGCGCTCAGTTCCCGCTTGGCTACCTGAGCAATACTATTGTCTCCATACGACATGGTGTTTGTTCCACAAAAAGTTTCAAGGGTCAAGCACTGGACAACTTTCTGGCAGCCCATCCGGTGTCAGAAATCTCAAAACTATACGATAAGATTCCAGACGAAGTTGCAGACTCCAATACCGTGACGAACGCAAAAGCTGTTTGGCGAATGTTCTTCGACGACGCTTCAAGAACATGACCCAAATGCAGCATTATCGCTAGAGTCAAGATAGTGTTGATCTCTCCATATGATATGGCTATCAACCACGCATACTCCCTCACTGAGCCATGCTCCAATAACGTGGCAGAGTACAACGCTCTCATCATTGGACTTTAACTAGCTAAACAAGTTAGAGTTGACCACCTGGAAGCCTACGATGATTCCAAGTTAATAGTCAGCCAGGTCCTGGGTGAGTACGAAGTCCGATACGAAGAGCCAATTCTTTACCAACAGGTTGTGCTCGACATCATCTCGACCTTCGAGGGATTCTTCATTGAGTATGCCCCTCGGCTGCAAAACATCGAGGCGGACGTCCTTGCCGGACTCGCAGTCTCTCTAGCTGTTTCGGTCAGTACCATGAACTGATCTCCGTGGTCGGTCAGGAGCTGGTCTACCCGAAGGACAACCTCTCTGTGTACCGAAGCTACTCAGTAGAGATGAGCACTGACTCACAAGACTGGAGACTTTTCTTCATCGACTATGCAGTCTATGAAATTCTCTCCGAAAACTCGAAGGAAGCCACTTCCATCAGAAGACGTTCCCTCCGGTTCTATTATGATACAACTACCAAAATGCTGTATTGACGCTCCTATGACGGGCTTCTGCTACGATGAATTTCGAATGCAGAAGCAAAACAGGCTCTCCACGAGGATCATGACGAGGTTTGCAGTGCCCATCAGCTATGGCCCAATCTACAAGACCGCCTCCGTAGAATGGGTTACTATTGGCCAACAATGGTCAGATGCCGTCGACTACACAAGGAAGTGCTAAGCGTGCCAAATCCATGCAGACTTCATCCACCAATCCTGGGAGTTCCTTCACCCGACTGTTGCGTCCTAGCTATTCGAAGCCTGGGGTATGGACATCGTTGGACCGATTAGTCCATCTTCATCCAAGGGACATCGGTTCATCCTTGCCATCACCGACTACTTCTCCAAGTGGCAAAAATAGTACCACTCATGGAAGTCAAGACGTCTAACGTGATCAGCTTCGTCAAGCATCATGTCATATACCACTTCGGATTGCCACAAAGGGCCATCCATGAAAATCGTGTACAGTTTGCAAGCCATGCATTCTAGCAGTTCTTTGACAAAAATCGAATCCAAAATGAAGCGTCGACCACCTACAACCCATCAGTGAATGGTCTGGCAGAAGCCTTCAACAAGATCATCATAAAGCTATTAAAAAATTTTGTGTCATCTAACAAACGCACTAGAACGAGAAGCTGGGTGAATGTCTTTGGGCCTACTGTGCAATGGCCCGGACAGCAACTGGCAATACACATTTCTCTATGGTTTATAAAAGGAAAGCAGTCTTCCCGCTCGATATCCAAATTCCTTCACTTCGGGTGGCTCTCTCCAACCAATTAACCGTCGACGATAATCACCGTCGACGACTACAATAGTTAGAAGCACTCAACGAGAAACTCCACTTAGCTCAACAGTGCGTTGAGCTATACCAAGTACGTCTCTCTGGAGCATTCAACAAACGGGGAAAGAAAAGGACCTACCAAGGGGGTAATCTCGTCCTGACCGTAAGGAGGCCGATGGTTATGACCCGTAATACGACCGGCAAATTCTAACCTAAATGAGAAGGCACGTTCATCGTAGAATTAGTATTCTCCAACGGCATCTACCGGCTTACGAAACCTAACCATGACTTGCTCATGATGCCTATCAATGGCAAGTTCCTAAAAATATACTATGTCTGAGCTAGACTTGTACTCCCCTTATCCCCAAGCGGGCAATCAAGATGTACAATTTTTACATTCTTGGTTCTTCATCCCCCGTAAAGTACCTATGTACATCATTTTCCCTTCTATATTAATCCATTGTCTGTATCAAGGAGTCCTGGATATGCAGCAGATGATGGATCCTCAAAGTCTCCCTAGCGGAGTAGCCCTCAGGTCCACTTGCACACTCTCGCAGCGACCACTAAAACCAATCTCGTTAGACGCTAGCCATGTTCACATTATCTCTGAGCTATCGTCCTACCAATCTCTCCAGAGGATCAACCCTCTGGTCTATCTTCATTTTTGGATAGACCACACTCAGCAAACCGTTCCCCAGTGAGTGTCCCAGATATTAGTTCATGTCCATATTACCTCGAAACTACCGTCCTAATATTTCTCCCCAACTAAGTTTGCCATGTCCATATTACCTCTGAGCAAACCCCCCGGGTCTTGGCTATCGATCATCACGTCCATATTACCTCTGATATCGGTTGTCATCTTCACTTATCACTCGTACTCACTAAGATACATCAATGGTGTTAAGTTCACAAAATCTGCCACGTCCATATTACCTCTGGCAGGACTTGTCTTAAACCCGTTACTTGCACTCAAAAACGCAAGAAGTAACTTGTCCACAAAACCTATCATGTCCATATTACCACTGATAGGGATTATTTTCGAACTTACTACTTGCACTCTAGTACACAAAAAGTAGTAAGTTCTCCAAATATCCTCCAGTTTGATGTCCCCAATAGTAGCAAACAACCACGTCCATATTACCTCTGGCTCATTTCCTTTTTCTTCTACAAAAATACCGAGATCGTACCTAACCTCTTGTTACGACTACTGATCAGCTCACGTCTACATCACCTCCGAGCTATCGTCCTCACTTCCTCCCCCGAGAGTTTGCCATGTCCATGTGACCTCTGAGCAAACCTCTCCCTACGACTATCATCAGTCGTGGTCTAAACTTATCACCCATACTTAATTCTAAGTACGTCAGCGGTGTTAAGTCCACAAAATCCACCACGTCCATATTACCTCTGGCTAGGCTTGTTTTAAACTTATTACTTGCACTCCAGTGCCAAAAGGTAATAGGTCTACCAAAGATACCCTAGCGGGATATCCTAAAAAACTATGATATCTTACCACATCCACATTACCTCTGAATAAGATATTTTTAGAACTTTGTCATGTCCATATTACCTCTGAGTAATAGTTTGCCCATCGACTTTCTACTATCACGTTCGTATGACCCCTGATAGTGTCAGTCATTTCAACTTGTTATCTGTACCTAGTCTTAGGTACGCCTTGGGTAATAAGTCTACTAAAATTCTCCAAGAGAATATAATGTACTACCCCGTACATATCACCTCTAGCAGGATCTTCATTCCCATATCAAAGACTTTTTCCATGCTTCTTTCAAAGTGTTTCAAAACTTGTCCAAGTTTTAAAAACTTTGAAGGGGGTCTTGTAGAAGCATAAAATATGCTGGGGAATTGTCCACGTATTTTACAGTTAAACCCCCCAACATAAAACAAAGCTTCAAGGTTTTTTGGCATAAAATAGGGCTTCAGAGCTGTCTGCGTAAAACAGAGCTTCAAGGTTGTTTAACATAAAATAGGGCTTCAGAGCTGTCTGCGTAAAAACAGAGCTTCAAGGTTGTTTAGCATAAAATAGGGCTTCAGAGCTGTCTGCGTAAAACAGAGCTTCAAGATTGTTTGGCTTAAAATAGGGCTTCAAAGCTGTCCACGTAAAGCAGAGCTTCAAAGCTGTTCTGCATAAAATATTTCTATATCTTCCTGCATAAAGTTTAAAATACATTATTTTCTAATACAACGTAAAGTTGTACGAGAAACTCTTCGTATTCCTCAGATGAATTTGTCAGTCAAATCAGTGAACCTGACATTTGACAAAAGTACTGCACGATGATTGAGAGAACGGCTGTGATGATGATTTTTTACAGAGACCCAAGTTATCATTTTGTGACATATTTTGATACAAGTCATTTTTACGCATTCAAAAGAAGAAAAATGGAGTCTTCTGAATACGCTGCCTATTCTACATTGATAGAAATGAGTTTTTATGCTCAAGACAAGACAAAATCAGACGCCACGTCAAAAGCTGTTTCTTGTACAGAGCTCGAGGCATATCTCTACATTTTATACACGAGATTGAGGCATATCTCTGCATTTAATGCACAAAATTTTGTTCTATTTTCAAAATTTGTCATGACTGGGAAAGCTAAGACTGTTACTAATATGCTCACATCACCATCCTTGCATTTTATGCCAAGCAGGCTATTTTTAACTATAGGAGTACGCCGTATGCTATCTTTTCGAAATATGCCAACTCGGCTATATTTGCAAAGGTATGTCGATAAGGCTACTTAGCCCAGAATACGCTCAAGACCTCAGTCGTGAAGGATAATTGGCTATTTTATGCTGGTTATTTATTATTCATGAATCATCAAGTTTTATGCAGGGGCAGTTACCTACGTGGCTTGCATGCCATGATATTCGAGAAGCAGTTATACACGATAACTTATAAAGGGATATATGTCATACACAGATTCAGAAGATTATTGGAACGTGGGTAGCAGTTATCATAACCGCAGCATAAAGGAGACAATCTTCTTCACAGTTTGGCCTTTTACGCCAATAAGACAGTCATTTGGCTTTTATGCCAACCAGACAGTTATTTGATTTGTCATGACTGGAAAAACTACGCTCATATCACCATCCTTGCATTTTACGCCAACCAGGCTATTGTTAACTATAGGAGTACGACGTAATCTATCTCCTCGAAATATGCCAACTCGGCTATATTTGCAAAGGTACGTTGATAAGGCTACTTAGCCCAGAATACGCTCAAGACCTCAGTCGTAAAGGATAATTCGCTATTTTACTCTGGTTATCTATTATTCATGAATCATCAAGTTTTACGCAGGGGCTGTTACCTACGTAGCTTGTATGCCATGATCTTCGAGAAACAGTTATATGCGTTACCTTATAAAGGGATACGTGTCATACGCAGATTCAAAAGATTATTTGAACGTGGGTAGCAGTTGTCATAACCGCAGCATAAAGGAGGTAATCTTCTTCATAGTTTGGCCTTTTACGCAAACAAGACAGTCATTTGGCTTTTACGCCAACCAGGCAGTTATTTGATTGATCTCTATAAATAGAGACTCCTGGTCACAGGGTAAAGAGGGTGAGAATTGGTTTTGGCTGACAAATTTGGCAACAAGAATTCGATCCTACTTGCAACTTTCCTTTGGCCAGCTTTTGCCTTCATTTCAGAGAAAGTTTGAAGCTTCTTCTACAGCACTTCTTCATCATCGTGTAGTCCAAGAAATAAAGTGATCGACTGCAAATCAGACTTCCATAGTAATACTTCCCCAGAATCATTTTATTGTACTTAATATCCTCGTATAAAATTCTTTGTACTTTTTTCTTTTCTCGTTTGTAAGCAAAAGTTTCGTAATAAACTTTGTTTATCCAAACAAAATGACGACTCTGCTAGGGAAAAGATTTGACAAAAGTTTGTAAGCAAAAGTTTCGTATAAACTTTGTTTATCCCAACAAAATGGCGACTTTGCTGGAGAAAAGATTTGACAAAAGTTTGTAAGCAAAAGTTTCGTATAAACTTTGTTTATCCAAACAGTCTCTTGTCACGATACGCACCCAAAATTTGGGCATGAGTCGTGGGTAGTCTAGCCTATGCCGCATCATCGACGGTAGAACGCTGTAAAGGTCCATAAAATAATCTAACAACTCACACAATGATATATATAACCTATCAATGGTAACTCAACTCCATAAGGAGGACAAGATGAATATATATAGAATCAATACTCAATCACAAGAAATTAAAGGCAGATAATGGCACGATATCATAAGAGACAGGAAATAACAATTCATAACAATACCCAAGTCTAGAATATAGCAATAAACACCAATATTCTGAATATAAATAATATGCCAAAGTCTAAGCTGGAGACATATCCAATACAATAAATAGATACTAGCTAAGGGACTGTTATAGCTTGGTGTTTCTCCACGATAGCTGGTACCATATCGTCTTAGCCTACAGGTGCTACCTCAACTGGCTCTACATCCTGCGGGCCATAGTATGTAGGACACCGGTCCTCTAAATAGTCGTCTGGAAAAATATATCCAGTCAGAATTTGAGCAAGTACAAATTCTGAAAGCAGTTTCATATACATGGTAGAGAATAGATAACATCAATAGAAAAGAAAACAAGATCAACAAGTAAGTAGAAAATGTAAATACAGCTGAACTAGGCATATAACACAATAGATAATTGGAAAGGTAAATACAGAAACAGGGTATGAACTACAAATAAGATGACCTTAAAATAAAAGAATTGATGATACTACTAAGTGCTTTAGAGTACAAGTTTATTACGTGATCGGCTTGGGTTGCAGACGAATATACTAAGGTAACTCAATTATACGTGTCTTATATAATTGGCATGCACACGAATAAACTAAATGGTGTGATCACATAATCGACTCCTACTCCTCCTCCCCGACTAATATTTACGGATCCAATCACGACATGTTACGCACACGAATATAACATGAGCACATGGAGCACACGAATATAGTATGAGCATACTGGGCCCATAAAATAAATAACATCAACTAATTTGATCCATATAATACCAGCCCATATAACATCGTGTCAGAATCAGGTAATATAGATATAGAATATTGACATATAAACTATCAAGTACTAAAAACTAATAAAGAGATGTACTTGCCTGAGGTCCTGAGCAAATGATACAAAATGATGTCCCAACTGGTGTCACACAGACCTATATATGAATTATCTCGTTATTTGATGCAATAAAGTGATAAACATGTTTAAATAAGTAAAAAAATAATTTCTAGGCCAAATCTAGGCCATACTAGGTCAAACTGGGTCAATACCTTGATTCTAGGTCCAAATCACTCTAAGAGTTGACTTTAGAGTCAAACTAGTCAAAGCTAAGTTATGCTTAGGTTTATAGGTCCATACCCTATGTATATATCTATAATAAACTCTAGATACTGGGTATTATATATATACTTATATTAATTAGTATAATCTTGCATAATACTCGTATCTCAGTATCTTAGGATACTCAACTTATACTTTAACATACCTATTGCCTAGTATTTATTCATACCTTACGATTACTCTAAATCTAGCTCAACACCTTCCTAACCAATCTCTAAGGAAATCCCCAATACCTTACCCCTCACTAACCTTGTATCATGATACTCGAATATCATGTGATAACACATTAAATACCCTCAATACTAAACACACCTATCTTTACTTGATCACAGTCACACACTTACCCACTTACTCGGTACCCCTCACACATGCTTGGTATTACCTACCTACACCAGTAGGTATCCCCCATAACCCATATATATATATATATATATATATATATATATATATATATATATATATATATATATATATATATATATATATATATATATATTTACCTTACATATTATCTAACTTACGAGAGTATTTGATACTCAACTTAGCACCACAATCTTAACACCTATCCCCCATTCTACTGCTACTACTGGTGTTACTATTGCTGTTATCCATGCTCCAGGTATTAGCTGACCCGAGCCCCTGGCCACTTCCACTACTACACCCGACCCCATTGCTCCACTATGACACACTTCTCACAGACACTCTTGCTAAACACACACACACACAGACACAGACACACACACACACACACACACACACACACACACACACACACATACTGAACACCACACGAACGCAGTCATACACACACTCACCTACTCAATGCATCTCATACCCGAGCTCCTATACCCAATACCAACCCAGGCATTGCTTGCAGTTTACTAATATTGCAATATGATCCCCTCTCACTGTTTGATGCTACAACTACAAATTTACAGTCAGAACCATTGCCTTGCTGCCACTGGCCACTCGAGTATCACTGCACCCTCAAGTGTGCAGGAGCACACTGACATCTACCTACATCTCATCATACACCTGACTAACTTCCCAACACCAAGGCTTGATCACAAAACTATCAGACCTCCACATGTATGCCATAGTGCACCCAACACACTCTCACTAACACTCTCCTCACAAATATCTCTCACCCCTCCCATGCACTTATACACAGATAACACACACACACATGCACATTAGTCTTCATTCACTCTCACACATACTGGAACACACACACAAAAAGTGATTAGCATTCACTGCTGCTGCTGCTGCTCATAACAGTGCACTGTGCACTGAAATCCCCCCAATCCCTAAATACAACACACAACACAACACAACACCATCACACACACAACACTTAAACAAGTATACATTACCATATATATATATATATATATATATATATATATATATATATATATATATATATATATATATATGACCCTCTAAATAGGCTTATACTCAAGCTAAATGCGGGGCAACAAACACTTGGTGTGCATGAAGCCACACATGGGTATCACACCATGATACTAATACACTCAAATCACTCTCAAACACCACCAAATCATCATGACACATCTAAAATATCAAAAGCAATATAAAATAATGAGGAATTATATATTAGGCATTCCATCAAACATTGAGTATGCCACCTAGGAGTTTTTTTCAAATGGACACAAAACTCAATGTAACTTTCTTAATAGGCCTCCTACGGACCTAGTTCTTCTACCTATGTGTAGTCCTAAGTCAATGAAGAGTTTCTATGGGTATATTACACCATTCTAGAATTAAAATGATAAGAGAAATGGGATTTTACCTATTGAAGATGGTTTCCAAATGTAGCTCCTTCAAGTGTGCACAAGAGTGAGGAATAAATACCAACTCCTAGCAAAACTTTTCTTCCTTAAGCCTCTTGCAATCTTCAAGTTTTTAGCCCTCCTTGGTAATAAAAATGAGCGAGATTGAGATTGATTTAGAATAATTTGGTGGAGGGAATGAAGGAATTTGAGAATGAAATGAATGAGGAAGGAAATAAATAAAGTGGGATAAATTAGTGGAGGCTCTTCCCTCTATTATAGGGTCGACAACTTCTAGCTAGGTTAAGGTCCATGCAAAATATCTTATTTTCCCCTCATTAATGTCATGAAGAGTTTAACTAATTAAGGGATTTAACTAATTAAGGGGTTTAACTAATAAATATTCTAATATTTAATTAATGAGATATTCTATTCATTTTCTCTACTTTAACTATGTCACGCCCCAGTCCCAAAATACTTAGGACTAGAACACGTAAGCATGCCAGCCGCATGGATATGGCAACTCCAATATATGGAAACCATAACTCATACGTACGCTGTAATATGAATATCAATCCACAAGTGGTATAGAATGTATTACAAGTCACAGGGTATAATGTAAACCTCATCCACGAAAATCAAATATAATGAATAACCAACATCTATATAACTAGATCTCAACATAAGTATCTAAGGATGATAGTTGGATGGAAACAAATCCACTACCAACTCAAATGGAAAAGTACAACACAACAAGTACAATATAGGAATACCAGCTAACAATCATGGGCTCGGAGAGAAGACATCCTCGAAACATATGTAACCATCCAAATCTACGCTCCTGCAAATACTCAAGAACAAATATACCTGGAAAGGGACCAGGTCATTAGAGGGACGTAACAAGATACATAGAAGCAAGCCAATTTGAATACAGTAAACATGCATAATATTTGAAAGTAAATAAGTACGCTGTACAAGACAATCTATATGAATGCAAAATGAGGACAACGTTTTGACGTATGGGCAAGGGTAGGCTACTCGATCTAATCCTCACAACTCATACGCTCATCAGTGGACATCATCAGCCGACATACCTCTGGGGTAGCGACCCTCGGACTCCATCAATCGACATACCTCGGGGGTAGCGACCATCAGACACGACCACCATAGTGCGTGCTAGTTACTACGGTTTACCAGAGTGGTTAAAAGACCATACGCCTAATGATTGTCCTCTATGATTCTAAGTGTCAAGTGTGTGTCAACATATCTAATATATAGTAATGACTGAAAGGAACTACACATGCAATAAATAAACAGAAATGTAATAAATATACAGAAATATACTAAGCATGCAAAATACTGTAAGCAATTTGGCAAGGTATCTTGCCTGGCAAGAAAGCTGTAAAGTGTAACGTCCCGAAGTCCAACACATAGGATCAGAAGCTATGGCTGCAGAACAAATATCTCCGGATGCTGAAATAAACATCACCAACAGGTTCAGAAAATATCAAATAGCTAGAAACGCATGTCCTTAAGTCCAATTTGGACACAAGGGCAAAAATGACAGTTTCTGGACAAAGCGGGATCCACATGTGGGCCGCTTCGCACCAAAAAACGTGTCAGGGTTAAAGGTCTCCAAATTCGTCAAACTTAGTGTCAACAAGTCCAGAACGATGATACGAACCCAACCGAACTTCCAGAATTGGATTCCGATAAGCCGATCACAAAATCGCCCGTCAAGTGGAGCCGCGGGCCCACGATACACGATTTTGTCAACGTTCTCAGAATCGAACCAAACTTGGGTCACAGGACTAGCGTATTGCTACGAGTCCGATGGCACAAGTTTCATTTTGATCCGACGTGTATACACAAAGTTACGACGTGTTCCAAAACAGGCAGATTCGGGGCGTTGTCGGCGGATACACGTTGATTCCGGTGTGCACGCACATCCAAATCAACTTCTGCGAAATCCTGCACGTCCGTATCAACGGTGCACACCTTTCGGTGAAGACCGTGCGCGACCAAGTCGTCCCGTTTGGCGGGGCGTACTCAGTTCGCGACGCACCGAGCGGTAAAAATGGGGTATTATTTTTCCTGTTTTTGGATCATGGTTTGCGATCGCCACAGGACACGACGCACCGAGCGGGTTGTACGGGCATCGAGGGGGTTACACAGTCTACGCGTCACAACTGACGGAACGAAAATTGGAGCAGCGAGAAGAGAGAACGGGTTACCTGAACAGGGCTCCGTGGAATGAGGTATCTTCGTGTCCGTGAGTCGACATGACACGGGGACACCGTGTCCAGTTGCTGTGTTCGGGTACTGTTCTAGGGTTTCGATCATATGGCACCGGTGCTTGCAGGAGGAGGGCGGAGACGGCCGGGGACGACGAGGTCGTGGGGTTAGGGTTCAAGTGAAGGCGAGTCGGGGAGAGGGGAGTTCTGTCGTGGTGGAGGGCGGTGCGAGTTCAGGCGGTGGGTGACGATCAGGCTGAGGCAGAGGAGATCCTGGTAGGCGGCTGTGGGGGTGACGGTGAGGAGAGGGCGGAGCTGGGCGGTCGAGGGGAGATGGCGTTAGGGTTCAGGGGGTCGGAGCTAGGGGTTTCGTCGTGGTCGAGGAGAGGCGGAGGAAGGTGGAGTCGGGGAAGGAGGAGATCGACGGGGTGGAGAAAGGTGGAGGAGACGGCGGTGGGTGATGGTTCTCTGCGGGGAAGGAGATGGAGGCTGGGCGGAGGAGTAGGAGTCGAGGGGTTCCGGTTCAGGCTAGGGCGGTGAGGGGAGGTCAGGGATGACGGAGGGTAACCGGAGCGGGGCTGCGGCCGGAGGAGGAGAGAGATGGCTAGGGTTCAGGCGAGGCGGCGGGGCGTGGAAATCGAGGAATTTATAGGCCGGAACAGTGAATACGATGAGGTTTCGGTTTAGGGTTTCGGTGAGGGTTTCGGGTCCGGGTCGGGTTCGATTCGGATCCGACTCGACCCGTTAAAGCTGGGTTTGGTCCAGTTTGGTTCAACAGTGGTTTGGTTTGGTTTATTTAAAATAAATCGGGTTCAATCAGTATTTATTTTGGTTTAAAAATAAATTAGTTTTTGGGCTTTGAAAATGCTTCTGGGGTCCAATAAATTCCTGGAAAATTACCATATGTCTTGTTTTTCGTTTCACACCCAAAAATATTATTTTCATAATATTTTAATATTAATCATCAAAATTATTTAAATTCAAAATACCTTAGTTTAATCCCCGAAAATTACAGAAAATTGTGAAAAATCCAAATTAAAAATTCCTGAAAATTCAGGGGGTTTACAATCTACCCAACTTAAAACAATTTCGTCCTCGAAATTAAACTAGGGTAGGGTCTCTCTATCAGATCTTACTTGATTACAGTCTAAAGAATTCCTCTCAAGTGAACTTTGCGGTCTCTACCCAACTTAGAATTTACCCATCTATCATCTAAGGCTATACATCTAAGAAAGCTATGCCCCAAATTATTTAATCATGTTATTGAATCCTCAAAGTTTTTAATACCAAATATATCATCTATGATATGCCCTTAATCATTTATAACAGAGAGTCACTAAGTCATATGATTAGCCTATGGGGTGTACCTAGCACTATCAGTGTATCACTTATTTCTAAGCACGAGGTTTCGTCTTTTCGAAATAAGGAAAGACGGAAAACAATGGTAAAGAGTTCAAGGAGGGGTAATAGAATGGAAGTATGGGAATCAAAGCGTTTAAAGGATTCAGATGGGAATTGTCAAGGCAGTTGTGGATTGAAACACTATTTGGTAATTTCTTATTTGTATGCTCATATCGGTGCAGTTATGTACTTGATATGATATGCTTTGTCGTATCTAGAGGGTAAGTATATTTGTCTACTAGTCCACTATACATCTCAATCCACGTAAAATAGTATTGCGAAGGACGAATCAAGCGCACTATGTCTAGCTAGACCATAATACACTGATTCTGATTAGACAATTTGTATTAGTGTGGTTGATCAGGCCCCAATAACACATATGTCATGAACAAGCTCGATATAAGATTAAGCTTGCAAAAACTAGGCTATAATAGCGGCATAAGTCAAGGTAGTACAGCAAACATAAATATGCTGGATTATGATGAGAGAATGTACATAATAATTCAAGTTCACAAAAGATAAGACTCCATAATCTCTACAGTTGTCATACTAATTTCTTGTCTAAATCGATAGTCGACAAAGTAGGGGTATAGCCTCTAAGTTCTACAGTCTAAAAAAAAAATACCGTCGTCCTAAGCTAGCATATAGTTAATGTTGTTCAATCACACTTCAATAATAGGTTAAAAGACTATGTGATACTAGGTTGTGAGGTATACTACCCAACTTATAACAATTAACTAATACTGTAATTGCCTTAAGGATACCGTAGAAACTCATGTTAAGGTTTACGAGAAGGGGGTCTTGGTACTTATTAGGGTATCCTCTTTCATTACATAGGTCATGGTCGTCCTAAGTCTTAGCCTTAGTGCAAGTGTCAATAGTAAGAATGGAACAGTTACTGGCCTCAAGGGAAAGGGAATATAACTCGTATTGAGGTGTGGTACAAGTTATCCAATTTAAAACTAAGGGATAAGCACCAGGTCTCACTCTACAAGAATAACTTAAACTATCAAGTTCTAACTACAAAGCACAAAATTTAAAAATTTAAAAATTACAACTATAATCCTAGCAGGCTATATATATTAATCATAGAATAAAAATACTTGGTCTATAAGCATAGGTTTCAAGTGGCACGAGTTGAAAGATGAAGAAGAACACAATTTAGTCGTCGCGCAATTAGTGAACGCTAAGGTCGCAGAGGAACAAGGTATAAAAATTTAAAATAGAGGGCTCTAGATAGCATCATGGTTTTCTAAGGAGGAGTGGTATGCTAGTTGCTACGTTCGAGATATGATCAAGAGAAATGTTATATTCATTGCTCTTGGCTTCCTAAGGTACTGTCTGCTACTAATAAGACAATGATCTAAGTTTTATAGTTCTCCAATACTATCTAACTATGAAGGTTAGGTTCAGTCCTAATATTAAATTTTTGGTTTTCTATTGGTTCCTCATCACTAGGGTCAAACATTATGGTAAAACTTCTAACTAACTCTAGTAGCATCTATACTACTCTCAAGTCTTCATAATACATCAAGGGGTAATGGTAAACCAATCTATAGATAAGGAATTCTAGGGTTCACTAGATATTCTAAACTTAGTGGTGTGTCTATATTCTCGTTGTATTCTTAATAGGTGTGCTAACATAATTATCATCCTAATAATAGGGGTTCCTATATTCTAGCAGAAGGCTATACTCAAAGAACTATTAGAGAAGTACAGGAATCAAGCAGGATACAATTATTCGAATAGTATGGACGGGAAGAAGAGCGAATCATAGTCAATTATGGATGAGATCCTATACTCTAGTCCTAGGTGCAGGCTTGTCCGATACAGTAACGTAACCGAGACAATATGCTCTCGACCTGCATGGGCCACCACAAAAATATGTCACGCCCCAGTCCCAAAATACTTAGGACTAGGAACACGTAAGCATTTTAGCCGCATAGATATGGCAACTCCAATATATGGAAACCATAACTCATACGTACGCTGTAATATGAATATCAATCCACAAGTAGTATAGAATGTATTACAAGTCACAGGGTATAATCTAAACCTCATCCACGAAAATCAAATATAATGAATAACCAGCATCTATATAACTAGATCTCAACATAAGTATCTAAGGATGATAGTTGGATGAAAACAAATCCACTACCAACTCAAATGGAAAAGTATAACACAATAAGTACAATATAGGAATACTAGCTAACAATTATGGGCTCGGAGAGAAGACATCCTCGAAACATATGAAACCATCCAAATCTACGCTCCTGCAAATACTCAAGAACAAATACACCTAGAAAGGGACCAGGTCCTCAGAGGGACGTAACAAGATACATAGAAGCAAGCTAATTTGAATACAGTAAACATGCATAATATTTGAAAGTAAATAAGTACGCTGTACAACATAATCTATATGAATGCAAAATAAGGACAACTTTTCAACGTATGGGCAAGGGTAGGCTACTCGATCTAATCCTCACAACTCATGCGCTCGTCAGTGGACATCATCAGCTGACATACCTCGGGGGTAGCGACCCTCGGACTCCATCAATCGATATACCTCGGGGGTAGCGACCATCGGACACGACCACCATAGTGCGTGCTAGTTACTACGGTTTACCAGAGTGGTTTAAAGCCCATACGCCTAATGATTGTTCTCTATGATACTAAGTGTCAAGTGTGTGTCAACATATCTAAAATATAGTAATGACTAAAAGTAACTACACATGCAATAAATAAACAGAAATGCAATAAATATACAGAAATATACTGAGCATGCAAAATACTGTAAGCAATTTGGCAAGGTATCTTGCCTGGCAAGAAAGCTGTAAAGTGTAACGTCCCGAAGTCCAACATACATGATCAGAAGCTATGGCCGCAGAACAAATATCTTTCTCACAACTCATGCACTCGTCAGTGGACATCATCAGCCGACATACCTCTGGGGTAGCGACCCTCGGACTCCATCAATTGACATACCTCGGGGGTAGCGACCATCGGACACGACCACCATAGTGCGTGCTAGTTACTACGGTTTACCAGAGTGGTTAAAAGCCCATACGCCTAATGATTGTCCTCTATGATACTAAGTGTCAAGTGTGTGTCAACATATCTAATATATAGTAATGACTGAAAGGAACTACACATGCAATAAATAAACAGAAATACAATAAATATACAGAAATATACTAAGCATGCAAAATACTGTAAGCAATTTGGCAAGGTATCTTGCCTGGCAAGAAAGTTATAAAGTGTAACGTCCCGAAGTCCAACACACAGGATCAGAAGCTATGGCCGCAGAACAAATATCTTCGGATGCGGAAATAAACATCACCAACAGGTTCAGAATATATCAAATAGCTAGAAACGCCTGTCCTTAAGTCCAATTTGGACACAAGGGCAAAAATGACAGTTTCTGGTCAAAGCGGGGTCCACATGTGGGCCGCTTCGCACCAAAAAATGTGTCAGGGTCAAAGGTCTCCAAATTCGTCAAACTTAGTGTCAACAAGTCCAGAACAATGATATGAACCCAACGAAACTTCCATAATTGGATTCCGATGAGCCGATCACAAAATTGCCCGTCAAGTGGAGCCGCGGGACCCACGATACTCGATTTTGTCAACGTTCTCAGAATCGAACCAAACTTGGGTCACAGGACCAGCGTATTGCTACGAGTCCGATGGCACAAGTTTCGTTTTGATCCGACGTGTGTACACAAAGTTTTGACGTGTTCCAGAAGAGGCAGATACGGGGCGTTGTCGGCGGATACGCATTGATTTCGGTGTGCACGCACATCCAAATCAACTTCTGCAAAATCCCGCACATCCGTATCAACGACGCGCACCTTTCGGTGAAGACCGTGCGCGACCAAGTCATCCCGTTTGGCGGGGCGTACTCAGTTCTGGGTGAAAATAGGGTATTATTTTTCCTGTTTTTGGATCGCAGTTTGCGATCGCCACAGGACGCGATGCACCGAGCGGGTTGCACGGGCATCGAGGGGGTTACACAGTCTATGCATCATAACTGACGGAACGGAAATCGGAGCAGCGAGGAGAGAGAACGGGTTACCTGAACAGGGCTCCATGGAATGAGGCATCTTCGTGTCCGTGAGTCAACATGATACGGGGACACCGTGTCTAGTTGCTGTGTCCGGGTACTGTTCTAGGGTTTCGATCATATGGCACCGGTGCTCGCCGGAGGAGGGCGGAGACGGCGAGGTCGTGGGGTTAGGGTTCAGGTAAAGGCGAGTCGGGGAGTTCTGTCGTGGTGGAGGGCGGTGCGAGTTCAGGCGGTGGGTGACGATCGGGCGGAGGCAGAGGAGATCCTGGTAAGCGGCTGTAGGGGTGACGGTGAGGAAAGGGCGAAGCTGGGTGGTCGAGGGGAGATGGCGTTAGGGTTCAGGGGGTCGGAGCTAGGGGTTTCGTCGTGGTCGGGGAGAGGCGGAGGAAGGTGGAGTCAGGGAAGGAGGAGATCGACGGGGCGGAGAAAGGTGGAGGACTGTGGAGGAGACGGCGGTGGGTGATGGTTCTCTACGGAGAAGGAGATGGAGGCTGGGCGGAGGAGCAGGAGTCGAGGGGTTCCGTTTCAGGCTAGGGCGGTGAGGGGAGGTCGGGGATGACGGAGGGTGACCGGAGCGGGGCTGCAGCCGGAGAAGGAGAGAGATGGCTAGGGTTCAGGCGAAGCGGCGGGGCATGGAAATCGAGGAATTTATAGTCCGGAACAGTGAATCCGATGAGGTTTCGGTTTAGGGTTTCGGTGAGGGTTTCGGGTCCGGGTCGAGTTTGATTCGGATCCGACCCGACCCGTTAAGGCTGGGTTTGGTCCGGTTTGGTTCAACAGTGGTTTGGTTTGGTTTATTTAAAATAAACCGGGTTCAATCAGGGTTTATTTTGGTTTAAAAATAAATTAGTTTTAGGGCTTTGAAAATGCTTCTGGGGTCCAATAAATTCCTGGAAAATTATCCTATGTCTAGTTTTTCATTTCACACCCAAAAATATTATTTTCATAAAATTTTAATATTAATCATCATCATTTAAAAATTATTTAAATTCAAAATACCTTAGTTTAAATCTCCGAAAATTACAGAAAATTATGAAAAATCCAAATTAAAAATTCCTGAAAAATCAGGAGATTTACAAACTAGTCAACAAAGACTAATTAAATGGGTTACACTATTGGTCATGACAAATCTAGTTGATTTCAAGTCTAGTTCGGTTTGCTAACATTTACTCTAACTAAGGGGCTAATCATACACCATCCTCTCTCTTTCTCTCTCTCTCTATATTTATATATATATATATATATATATATATATATATTATAATAATAATAATATTAAATATTTTTGAAGTATGAACATAATAATATAATTATTTATGAAATGACACAAATACCCCTATCCTGAAAAGTAGTAGTGACAATCCTACCTCCTTAGAAAAATTTTGCACTCGAAATTTAAGAAAGAACTAGCATTATACAAGCAAGCAAGAAAATACCTCATGGCTCGAATAGATAAGATACCACTCGCGTATCTCGACTTCCCTCTCCCAGGTAGAATCTCTTGGAGAGTGATGACTCCACGCGACGCGTACTAAGAAAATTGTCCGGTTCTAAAGCACCTTTTCTCTGCGGTCTAGAATCTCCACTAGATGCTCTTGATAACTGAGAATCGGACCCACCTCAATCTCCGAGTGATCTAATAAGTGACGAGGATCTACCACGTATCATTTTATGTGTGATCTAATAAACTTTACCTTCTCGGCTGCATCCAGAATCATATCTGGTCCCAATAAGGCTTTCTCACCAACATCATCCCAAGATAAAAGAGTACGACATCTTCGTCCATTCAATTCCTCAAATTGTGACATCTCAATACTGGACTAGTAACTGTTGTTGTAAGAAAACTATTCCAGGTGGAGATGATCCTTCCAAGAACCTCCGAAGTCTAGACCACAATTGCTTAGCATATCCTCAAGAGTCTGAATAGTCCTCTCTTACTGCCCATCCATTTAGGGATGATATACGGCACTGAACTTGAGTTGGGTGCCCAAGCTAGCCTACAAACTCCTCCAGAAGTAGGATGCAAAATGACTATCCTGATCTGAGACTATGCTCACAGGGACCCCATAAAATTTGATTATCTACTGCACATACATCTCTGCCAGCTTCTGCATAGATGTACCCACTTTAAATAGCAATAAGTGGGTTGATTTGGTCAACTTGTCTACGATGACCTAAATCGCATCTTTTTCTCCTGGAGATCGCAGAAGCCCCGAGACAAAGTCCATGGTAACATGCTCCCAATTCCACTCTGGAATGGGTAAGGACTGAAGTAAACTACCTGGCCTCTGCCTCTCTGCTTTTACCTGCTGGCACACTAAGCATCTGGATACGAAGCGCTCCACCTCCCGCTTCATACCATACCACCATACATTCTCCCTCAGATCCCTATACATCTTGTTGGCACCCGGATGCGTAGAGTACTATGAGCGATTTGCCACCTGCAGAACCTCCTCGCACGACTCTCCATTTGGCACACACAACCTAGTACCGTGCCACAAGGAACAATTCTCAATAATAGTGAAGTCGTCCAATAACCCGACCTGAACTTGTGCCCTGATGCTACTCAGAGTCATATTATCATATTTTATAGCCCTGATCCTATCCATCAGCTCTGACTATATCTGTAATCTCCCTATCTGTATCTCAATACTGGAAACTATCACTTCAATACCCAAGCTCTCAAGATCGTCCAACAAATATATGTTTGATGTCAAGAACATTAAAATTGGATACCTGCTCAAGACATCGACAACTATATTTGCCTTTCCTAGATGGTACTATAATGATATGTCGAAGTCCTTGATCGACTCCAACCACCATCACTGTCTCATGTTTAGCTCTTTCTACATGATCATATACTTCAAGCTCTTATGGTCTGTGAAGATCTCCACATACTCTCCGTATAAATAGTATTTTTCACAGCTTTAGAGCAAAAATGACTGCTTCCAACTCCAGATCGTGGCTATGGTAGTTATTCTCAAGAGGTCGTAATTTCCTGGAAGCATAGGCAATCACCTTCTCATTCTGCTGCAGAACGCAACCCAAATCCTTTCTTGAAGCATCACTTTAAATAGTGAATCCACCTAACCCCGATGACAATGTCAATACTGGAGCTATCGTCAATCTCTTCTTCAGCTCAATGAAAGCGACCTGACACTCCTCTGACCACACAAACTCCACGTCCATCTTGGTCAGCCTAGTCATCGGCTCTGTAATCCTGGAAAAGTCCTGTACAAACCTCTTATAGTATCCTGTCAGACCTAGAAAGCTTCAGATCTCCGCTATTGAACTTGGAGTAACCCATAACTCCACTGCTGCAATCTTCCTTAGGTCAACTGAGATCCCATCTTCTGTCACCACATGACCAATGAATTCGACCTAGTCAAGGAAGAACTCTCACTTTGAAAACTTTCCATAAAGCTTCTCCTTCCTGAGAGTCTCCAAAACTATCCTCAGGTTCTCCTCGTGCTCCTCCGACATCTTCGAATACACGAGGATATTATCGATGAACACCACCACGAACTTATCAAGGTACTGGTGGAACACCTTGTTCATCATGTTTATGAATACCGCTAGAGCATTTGTCAACCCAAACAGCATCACCATGAACTCAAACTGGCCATACCGAGTCTAAAAAGATGTCTTTAGAATATTCTCCTTCTTCACTTTCACCTAGTAGTAGCCTGACCTCAAGTCAATCCTCGCGAATACCTTCGCTCTACTCAACTGATCAAAAAGATCCTCTATCCTCGGCAGCGGATATCTGTTCTTGATAGTGAGGTTGTTCAGAGTCCTATAATCGATATACATACATACCGACCCATCCTTCTTCGGTACAAACAATAATGGAGCACCCCATGGTGATGAACTGGATCTGATGAAGCCCTTGTCCTGCAACTCATCTACCTGCTTCTTCAATTCTGTCAGCTCACAGTTGTTAACCCAATAGACGTATTGTGATATCGGCTCTACTCCTAGTACCAAGTCTATAGAGAACTCAACGACCCTGTCTAGCGGCAACCCCGACAACTCCTCAGGAAAAATATCCAGAAACTTCATAATCAAAGGATGTGGCAACTCCTTCTCTTCCACCAAGGCTCCAGAAATGACACCTTCGCTCTGCTCCACTGCTCTTCTGGCAATCTGAAACTCTGGCTTTTCCTACGGTCGAAACAAAACTCTGCCTCCACGATAATCTATACTAGCATGTTTCCTACCCAACCAATCTATCCCAAGTACAATATCGTAGCTCGGAAGTGGTATAACGAGTAAGAACGCACTCAACTCATGGTCTTCCAATATAATTCTTCGATCCTTTTAAACATCACTAACCATGATGATGCTACCCTCAGTCGTTATCTTGCAAAGTTTCAGCCTCTAAATGGTGCTTAAGAGCAAAAGATACAGATACAAAACTATAGAAAAACCCGAATCAAACAAAGCTAATGCTGGAATATAATCTGGAAGAACTGATCTGGCAATGACGTCTCCGACTGGCTCTGCCACCTCAACCATCATGTCGAATGTTCGCCCCTATGGTGCTCCCCTCTGATGTTGGTGGTACGCAAACCATTGCTGCTGGATAGGGAGTGGAGGTCCCCTCTGTTGTGCTACAGGTTCTACATATGCTCTAACTGGGGATCTCTAAGCAATAGCTCCACCCTGACCTGGACGAGTTGGTGCCAAAAAAAAACTCTCAATTGGTGCCCTGCTTCCCCATAAAACAAACACACTCCAAACCTCTTCCTACAGACATCCCATATGTGTCCTGGCTTCTTACAGAAGGGAATAATAATTGCTGATGATGCCTCTGGTACTGCTGATGTGTCTGCTAGAATGAAGCACTGACTGGCATTGGAAACTACTGACGGTGAGCCTGGAAGGCCCGTTGCTGCTGGAACTGGGGTCGCTTGGCTGGACCCACACCGTTAATAGCTCCCCCTAATGCATCTCTTATCCTCTTGGACTTGAGCTCCAAGTCATCCTCTACTCTCTGGGCATCCGTCAACATGTCCTCAAATATTGCAGTACGATGACCCCTAGTGAGGGATTTGACATCCCGGATCAAACCCTTTCTGAACTTTCTCACTCTTCCTAGGAGATTCTTCCCCTCTATAAATCTGTCCAATTGATAGAACTCTGCGGCATACTCGTTCACTGTCATGCTCCCCTGGACGAGGTCCTGGAACTGGCTCTCTAGGGCACTCAGATCCAAGTTCGGAAAGAACTTCTCCATGAAAATCATTTTAAAATCTTTCCAAGTCAGTCCTGGTGTCGCGATTCTCCGGTTTATATGGAACCATGTCAGGACAATGTCATACATCTGGCTGCACGCTACCTCCACCTGTAGACCCTCTAAAATCTGTTCCAGTGGTAATATCCTCTCTATGTCCTCAATCATGTCGTTTGAGTACATGATTCCCTCTATGACCATGATGTTTTTGGGCCCCATCATCTTGAAATTAATAATGGTACCTGATCTCGATTGCTACAGAACCAGATGAGGCGGTACCTCCTGTGGCTGAACAAGGAAAACCCTCTCTACTGCTGAAAGTGCTAGCTGGTTGGCATTTTCGATGCCTTGGCGTAGAACACCTGCCTGCCTCTCATGCGCTGCCATTATTTCCTTGAATATGGCAAATATTTATGCCCCGTCAGCTGGCACGGGTGGTGGGGTGGAAGACCCTCCGATCATGCTGAAGTAGCCCTTTGAACTTCTAGAGGAGAAGGAGGATAACCCTCCGCAGCGGCTAGGACAACCCTCTGAACAAATACGGGGGGGAGGATCCCCAAAAATAGCTGAGGTCCCCACCTGAAGTGGTAAGGTAGTCCTCTGAAATGCTGGAGGTGGAACAATATCTGGTGCTGCTCAGATAAGGAGTCAAAAAGTCGCCGACCTCTCCGTAGCAGCAGTTGAATGTTGTGACCTGGTCTTCGACGGCATCCTGAAGATAGGTCAAAACAAGGAATTAATAAGCACAAGATACAATATCATCAAGGAAGGAAAGTAATATTCAAAGAAAGCAATTATTTACAATGAATGAGAATTAGCAAAAATTCAATGGATTGGAAAAAATTCTAGTTATGATTGAGTATTCCTTCGTCCTATATGCTAATTTATATATCCTATAGCAGGCTTGTAGTAGTACTCCAAGTCTGAGGAATACTACCTGTAGACTTCAAGACCTGTATGGGCCACCACTAAAAATATGTCATGACCCATACCCAAAAATTGGGCATGAGTCGTGGGTACGTCCAACCTACATCGCAACATCGATGGTAGAACGCTGTAAAGATCCATAAAATAATCTAACAACTTATATATTGATATACATATAACCTGTCAATGGTAACTCAACTCCATAAGGAGGACAAGATGAATATATATAGCATCAATACTCAATCACAAGGAACTAAAGGCAGATAATTAGGCGATATCATAAGAGAGAGGAAATAAGAAGTCATAACAAAACCCAAGTCTAGAATCTAGCAATAAACACAAATGGTCTCAATATAAATAACATACCAAAGTCTAAGCTGCGGACATATCCAGTACAATAAATAGATACTAGCTAAGGGTCTGCTATAGCTAGGTGTATTTCCTCGACAGCTGGTACCAGATCGTCCAGGCCTACAGGTGCTACCTCAACTGTCACTTCGTTCTGCGGGCTGTAGTATGTAGGACACCAGTCCTCTAAATAGTCGTTTAAAAAATATATCCAGTCAGGATTGGAGCAAGTAAAATTTTTAAAAGTAGTTTCAAATACATGGTAGAGAATATATAACAACAATAGAAAAGAATATAAGATGCACAAGTAAGTAGGAAATATAAATACAACTGAACTAGGCATATAACACAAGGGATAACTGAAAAGGTAAATAAAAACAACAGGGTATGAACGACAAATAAGATGACTGTAAAATAAGAGAATTGATGATACTACTAAGTGCTTTAGAGTACAAGTTCATTATGTGATCGGTTTGGGTTACACACGAATATACTAAGGTAACTCAATTATACGTATCTTGTATAATTGACATACACACGAATAGACTAAAGGGTGTGATCACATAAATGACTCATACTCCCCCTCTCCGACTAATATTCATGGATCCAATCATGACACGTTACGCAAACGAATATAATATGAGCACACGGAGCACACGAATATAGAATGAGCGCACGGGGCCCACAAAATAAATAATCTCCTAATTTGATCCATACAATACCTGCCCGTGTAACATTGTGTCAGAATCAGGTTATACAGATCTAGAACATGTGATATATTTACTATCAAGTAATAGAAACTAAAAGAGAGATGTACTTGCCTGAGTTCCTAAGAAAATGATACAAAATAATATCCTAACTTGTGTCACACATACCTATTGTAACACCCCAGTCCCAAAATACCTAGGAGTAGCAATACGTAACATGCTAGCTATACATTTGACCCGACTCTGGTCCGACTCGAATATGTATAAACTATACTATAATGGCCACTATCTAGATAATACAGTAAATATAACTATATCCCAATCCACAAAGAATAAAATACACCAAGAATGAGCTACATGTGTTAAAGTCAGCCGCTCAGTAACACACAAACTCAAATAGACTCGAGAAAGAATATGAATAAAAACTAGGCTATATAAACAGGTATAAACAGTTTGAATAAATAAACGTAACTCTAGTAGAATAATGTAAGTACCTGGTACCATTGCCAGCATAACAAGCAACACACATCAGCAACTCCAGGAAGCCTCCACAACGGTCTATGCTAGTAAATTGGCAGGGGACCAGTTCCTCAGAGGGACATAATAAGGTACAAGAAATAGAATGCCAAAGTAACAGTAATAATATGCAAGGGGCTCAAGGGTAACTATCATAACCAACTATGTGATATGCAAATGAGAGTATGGTATCGTACCCTGGGCTGGTACTCACGGACTCATCCGTATGCTAGACAGTACCCTCGATGCTCCGTGTAGGGGAACCCAGAGAATGCTAATAAATATATAAACACTTTAGATTCCGCATAGGGAACCTAAAGCCTAATAAACGAATAGATAAGTAATAAGTAGAATATATTCAGAGTACGATGAAGACTCTCCCCACCCAATGTAATCTCACATCTCAATCAAGACACGCAAGATCCTGAACTCTAATTATCAGCACAAGTCATAGTCACTATGTATCACTGGTAATATCACTATAGCATGCATCCTGTAGTCCTATCTAGACTCCAAGTACCATGAACATGTCAAGAAAGACTCGGATGTTCAAAGAATATATGCACACATCATGGGTTCGAAAGTATGACTCTCTAACTACGATACTCGACTTCGTGGAGGATGTCGGTACCCGAATCTTGTTCGAACACAAAGTACCATAAATCGACCTAGGTTCACAATAAGTACATGTGAGAAAACAGAAATACAATTAAGAACTAATAATACATAAAGTACAAAATACTGGATTAAAGACAAGGTACAGTTGCCTAGATCCTAAATGATGGCATAGAAAAATCCAGGTAGTGAGGTCAACTCGGCATCTACTCCCGAATAGGTGGAATCCTTACTAACGTCTCCGAATGCTGTAATAGACATCACCAACATTTCCAAAATATAATAAATATCTAGGTTTAACTACACATAAGGCCAATTTGAACACATGGACTAAAACGACAGTTTTGGGTCAATAAGGGGTCGACATGTGGTCCACTTCGCACGAAAAATTATATCGGAGACAAAGTTCTCCAAATTCATCAAACTTACTATCTACGAGTCCAGAACGATGATACAAACTCAACAGAATATCCAGAATTAGATTAAGAGGAGCCGGTCACGAAATTGCTCGTCAAGTGGAGCCATGGGGCCTACGAAACGATATTTTGTCAACGTTCTTAGAATCGAACAAAAAATGGGTCACAGGACCAGCGTAATGCTGCTAATATGATGGCGCGAGTTTATTTGTTAAATGACAAGTACACACAAAGTAATTGCATAATTTCAGAAAAGGTCGATACATAATTTTTTGGCGAATACACATTGATTTCGGCGTATCGATTCCGGCGTACAGGCATGTTTGAATCAAGTTCCGTGAAAGTCCACACGTCTGCGTTGACGATATACACCTTTCAGTGTATTCCACACACGACAAAGTCGCTTCGTTTGGCGGGACGTACCATGTATCGAGAAATTTTAGATTTTGAAATTATATTTTTGTTATTTTTGACGTTGATTTGACAATAATATATGACGAATTAAAATAATCTATTTAAAGGGTTTAAAACTTGGTTATATTTTTTAAAAGACTGTTCTAGTATATTTTAAAATAATCAACCATCTTGAAGAAAATAGTGCGTCAACATGTGTGGTTGGGACAGTTTTAAAATTGTTCAAAACTTAGATTTTTGGACCAACTTTTGATTTGAATTTCTCTTAATATAAACCATTTAAAATCAAACTACTCGAATATGTTTGATGGCCTTCATATTATGAATGCATGCAAAAAACCAGTTGGTAAAATAATCGAGCGAGGAGGGCATACTCATACCTCGAAGAGGGACTCGCGAAAAGGCTGTTGTTGTGCACCACAGGGGCGGCGGTCCTAACCGGGGGCGGTCGTCGTGGGTGGTGGTGCTGGTGGTGGTGGTGTGGTTTAGGATTAGGGTTTTATGCATTGATATATATATATATATATATATATATATATATATATATATATTAGAGAGAGAGAGGGATCGAAAAGGGGGATGGGTCACGATTTCCAGCGGGTGGGGTATTGGGTAGCGGGATAATGTTCGGGCTTCTGGTTGTGGGTTTTAGGGTTAATGGGTTTGGGTTTAGTTATGTTCTTCTTCTTTTTTCTATTCTATTCCTTTCTTTTCTATTATAAAAGATATTATATATATATATATATATATATATATATATATATATATATATATATATATATATATATATATATATATATATATATATATATATATATATATATAGTTTGTACATATATACCTAGAAAATACGAAAACTAGTTTTGTTCATTAAATAAATTCTAGAAAAAAATATAATGATTTATAATAATTAATTTTACACAAGAATATATTTTTGTGAAATAATTTATTTACTAAATATAACACAAATATTTTTATGATTAAATAAATTAAGGAAACATAATTTTTTTTCTAATTCGCCAAAAATAACCTTGAATTCCTATATTTAAAATAAAAATAAAAAATAAAAAAGTCAAAATTGTGGGAGTTTATACCTATATATGAATTATCATGTCATTTGATGTAATGAAGTGATAAACATGTTTAAATAAGTTAAAATATTATTTCTAGGTCAAATCTTGGCCATACTAGTCAAACTAGTTCAAACTTGGTCAATACCTTGATTTTAAGTCCAAATCACTCTAAGAGTTGACTTTAGAGTCAAACTAGTCAAAGCTAAGTTAAGCTTAGGTTTCTAGGTCCATACCCTATGTATATAGCTATACTAAATTCTAGACACTAGGTATTATATATATACTTATATTAATTAGTATCATCATGCATAATACAAGTATCTCAGTATCTTAGGATACTCAACTTATACTTTAACATACCTATTGCCTAGTATTTATTCATACCTTACCATTACTCCAAATCTAGCTCAACACCTTCATAACCAATCTATAAGGAAATCCCCAATACCTTACCCCTCACTAACCTTGTCTCATGATACTCGAATATCATGTGATACCACATTAGATACCTTCAATACTAAACCCACCTCTCTTTACTTGATCACAGTCACACACTTACCCACTTACTAGGTACCCCTCACACATGCTTGGTATTACTTACCCACACCAGTAGGTATCCCCCACAACCCATGTATATATATACACACATATACATATATTAATACCATACATATTATCTGACTTACAAGAGTATTTGATACTCAACTTAGCACCACAATCTTAACACCTAACCCCCATGCTACTGCTACTACTGGTGTTACTATTGCTGCTATCCATGCTCTAGGTATCAGCTGACCCGAGCCCCTGGCCATGGCCACTGTTGCACCCGACCTCATTGTTCCACTGTTACACACATCTCGAAGACACTCTTGCTCAACACACACACACTGAACACCACATGAACAAAGTCATATACACACTTACCTACTCTATGCATCTCAGATCCGAGCTCCTATACCTAATACCATCCCAGACATTCCTTGCAGTTCACTAATACTGCAATATGATCCCCTCTCACTTTTTGATGCTACAACTGCAAATTTTCAGTCAGGCCTATTGCCTTGCTGCCACTGGCCACTCGAGTATCACTATACCCTCAAGTATGCAGGAGAACACTGATATCTACCCCCATATCCTCACACACCTGACTAACTGCGCAATACCAAGGCTTTATCACAAAACTATCAGACCTCACATGTATGCCACAGTGCACCCAACACACTCTCACTAACACTCTCCTAACAGATATCTCTCACCCCTCCCATGTACTTATACACAGGTAACACACACATGCACACTGGCATTCCAGTACTAAAAATTGCGGGATTAGAGATGTTTTTAGCGACGTTAAGTTAAAACGTCGCTAATATTAAAGATTACAGCGACTCCAAGGATTATCGTCACTATAAGTCGCTGTTTGGCGACATATAACGACATTTAGCGACTATAATTCAATTTTTAAAAGAATAGTTGCTATAAGTTTATTTAAGATCGCTAAACGTCGCTGAGTTTTATGGTTTAGCTATGTTTAGCGATGTCTATAACATCATAAAATATTTTTGTTAGTGATGTCATAAGTTTGCGTCGCTAAATGTCGCTAAAATTTTAATATAGGTTTTGATTCCCCCTTCTGTCAAAATCTTCCTTCCCCCCCAATTTTTCAAAACCTCCTCTTCCCCCCCTCTCCGGCGAACTGCATGGCATCCCCCTCCTCCTCCTCTAGGTAAACCCTAACTCTCTCTCTCTCTCTCTCTCTCTCTCTCTCTCTCTCACAGGATACGGCATGACACTGACACTGATACGACACACACACACACCCATGAAAGACACGACATGACACTAACCCTAACTCTTTCTTTCTTTCTTTTTGGACACGGTATGATACTGATACGGACACGACACACACATATGACAGACACTGAACAGACATGACACACACACATGACTGACACAAACATGACACACACACACATACTGTATGTATAGTATGGCACTAAAGGTGTTTCATAGATTAACTTTGGTATTGTGTGTATGAGAGATATCTATATTGACGAAGGGAATTTGCTCAGTTGTACATGTGTATACATAGGTACATTTGATGTGTGTATGAATGTGGGTGTAGGAGTGCCAGACAAGTGCATGAGCACTGTGGTGAAGTAGTGATTGGACTGTGTTATAAAATCGAGTGTGCTGTATTCTAGTTGTCATGGTAAGGAGTGTGAACTGTTCTAGTGGTCGTTAGTAATTAGCCATGGGCATGTGAGTTCAATCTATGTGGGGTGTGTGTGTGTGTGTGTGTGTTGTGTTAAATTATTACAAAAAATAAAGTATGTGAGCTGTAAGGTACATGAGGGAATGTCGGGTTGGATAGCAGTACATAGTGCACAGTATTGGTTAAGGTAATAGTAATGGTTGAAGGTTCGAGAGGGGACTCGAGCAGGTAAGCAACTACAGTAGCAGCAGTATGGAGAACTGGGAGAGTGTAAGTTGTCCAACTGATAAGGAGTTATGTTGTGATCTAGATATATCAGTAAAGAACTGATACAGAGTATCATACTTGGTGGGAGGGTCTGTTAGTGCAGTACCTATGTTGTGCAGTAGCAACAAGAGTTGCCTGGAAAAATTGATACTCTATATCAGAGATAGGTGTGGGGCAAGGAAACACTTGAGTGTAATCAAGAAGGGAAAGTGTGTTCAATGGAAAAATACTTTCAGTTAGGAAGTGTGAGGGAGCTCAGGCATTCAAGTGAGGAAGTACACACAATGGTGCACTACAAGATTGGGTGCAGGTAGGAGATATGCAACAGCAACACATTAATAACAAAAAGTGAGTACTTGTAAGCCAATTTTCATGCATTAGGCAGCAACAGCAGATGATCAAGTAGCAATAAGTGTAGCAGGAGGGAAAAATAAAATCCAGGCCAATATTCCGTCATTTGGTATGTTTTTTATTTCAGATATATTTTAATGCAAGTACGATAAAATGGTAGTAGGAAAAAATATTTAATTTTAGTACTAAATATTATATTTTTAACAGGTACAGAGGGGTGAGGATGCAAACATAGTGACCGTCTTCCTGGCCACCCATCGAAAAGGAAAAAATCTCATTGATAAAAGGGCCTCGCAGACCTATGTAAGTATTACTTTACTTTGTGTTAATTTTAATATAACTTAGGCAATTATCAAGTATCCAAATTTTTCTAGGCCGAGTATCTTAGGCTGCGTGAGCGGGCGACTGCTAGTGCACCTGCAGCGGAAGAGGCTGGTACTTCCTCACAGCCCTCCCCAGCTCCGTCGGTGGACGAGCTTTCGGTGACCGCCGCTAGTGGTCTCCAGAGGGGTACGTACTATGGTACGGGATCCTATGGCGCCCTAGTTACGATGCAATCATCTAGGGCCTCCCCGGTAAGTGTGCATTTCCTACAGAACTCGCAGCCAATGGCACGAGTCCAGGAGGCCGTTGACCGTCAGATTACGTCTCTCCGTGATGAGTTGCTGCAAAGGATGGAGGAGCAGCCCCTGTCCTAGCCGCAGGCGGGCAATGCGACGCTCATCGCACGATTTGATATGCTCGAGCGCAACATCACGGAGCTCTGATATATGACAGCTGATCTTAGACCATCGATAGAGCGCAGTATGACAGAGCTGCAGGCATCACAACTGTCCATGGACGAGAGATTGACGATGATGCAGGATTTAATGGTTTATAGCAGTACGAGGCTGTTATCTACCATGGATTCATACAACCATCGACTAGCATAGTTGGAGAAGATACGTCCTCCTGGTGCGCCTTCATCGACACAGACTCCACCGACGTCACTGCCTTTTCCATCCACATCGGTATCAATTTCATGGGAGCAGTATGATCTGTTCTTATCCATGATGCGCGCCAGTGGTCATCCTCCTGCAGATCCGCAGTAGTCCTAATTAGGCATTTATTTATTGTTTGTGTTTCAGACCTATGATATTTGGTCATTTATGAATATTCTTTATTTTTGAGGCATTCATACATTATTTCTTGTATTATTTAGGATAAGGCTTTCAGACTCAGTTGTGTGGATATTTATTATATTTTTTACGATGAGATTTTGTCCTTACTCGGTTTATAATCTTAATATTTTATTTTCTTTAAATTCTACTATATTATTCATATTAAATGTATGTTAATTTACCGGAGTTGAGTGTTCAACCAAAGGGGGTCGATGAACCCAGCAAATTCAACGGAGGGTTGTTTCGGGTATATTTGTATAAATTGTGAGTTCATAAACAATAGGATGAATGGTTTGGAAACAATTCAATTTTTATTTTTTTATTTTTTTATTGTATCGTTAGCGATATTTTTTGCGACATTTTGCGACGTTTACAGACGTCGCTAATTACGTCGCTGAATACGTCGCTATCCCCGTCGCTATATACGTCACAAAATACGTCACTAACCGTCACAAATTGCTGACTTGGCAGTATTGCCAGGTCAATATAACGTCGCTAAATAAGTCGCATAACGTCGCAAAAAAGAAAAAATTAGCGACATATAGCGACAAACAAGATGTCGCTAATTTAGCAACGTTGTGTCACTTCACGTCGCTAATATAGCGACGCATTTACGTCGCTGGAAAACGTCGGAATAGAGACGTTTTACGATATTTTCTCGGTCAATGACTAGTTGAAAGGCGACTATAACGTAACGTCGCTAAAGACATCACTAAAATTATTTAGCGACATTTTTTGGCCAATTAGCGACGTTTTGAGAAGTCACTAATTTGACTTATTCTCGTAGTGTTCAGTCACTCACACACACACTGAAATACACACACACAAAATATTGATTAGCATTCGTTGCTGCTACTAATCATAACAGTGCATTGTGCACTAAAATCTCCTCCTTCCCTAAATAAAACAACAGAACACCATCACACACACAACACTTAATCAAGTAAACATAATCATATATATATATATATATTTACACACACACACACACTACATATATCATAACCCTCTAAATAGGCTCATACTCAAGCTAAAGGCATGGCAACAAACACTTGGTGTGGATCAAGCCACACATGGGTATCACACCATGATACTCATGTGATACCCTCTTGATACATACTCAAATCACTCCCAAAATCTACCAAATCATCATAAAATATCTAAAATACTAAAAGCAATATAAAATAATGAGGAATGACCCATTAGGTATTCCATCAAATACTTGGTGTGCCACCTCAGAGTTTTTTCCAAATGGACACAAAACTCAATGTAACTTTCTCCATAGGCCTCCTATGGACCTAGTTCTTTTTCTTATGGGTAGTCCTAAGCCAAGGAAGGGTTCATATGGGTATATTACACCATTCTAGAATTGAAATGACAAGGAAAATAAGGTTTTACTTATTGGAAGATAGTTTTCCAATGTAGCTCCTTCAAGTGGGTACAAGAGTGAGGAATGAATACCAACTCCTAGCAAAACTTCTCTTCCTTAAGTCTCTTGCAATCTTCAAGCTTCTAGCCCTCCTTGGTGATAAAAATAAGAGGGATTGGAACTGGTTAGGGTAAATTTGGTAGAGGGAATGAAAGAATTTGAAGATGAAATAAATGAAGTGGGATGGATTAATGGAGGCTCTCCCCTCTATTATAGGGCCCACCACTTCTAGCTAGGGTTAGGTCCATGCAAAATATCCTATTTGCCCCTTATTAATGTCATGAAGGGTTTAACTAATTAAGGGTTTAACTAATGAAGGTTCTCATATTTAATGAATATAATATTTTATTCATTCCCTCTACTTTAACTAGTCAACAAAGACTAATTAAATAGGTTACACTATTGGTCATGACAAATCTAGTTGGGTTCAAGTCTAATTGGGTTCACTAATAATTACTCTAACTAAGGGGCTAATCATATACCATCCTCTCTCTCTTTCTCTCTCTCTCTCTCTCTCTATATATATATATATATATATATATATATATATATATATATATATATATATATATATATATATTAAATATTTATGAAATGACAGAAATATCCCGATCCTGAAAAGTGGTACTGACATCTTTCGAGCCTTCGGATGAAATCTCGTTGTTGTAAGGAAGTTGCAAACCTTCAGATCAAAGCTGGTGATTTACTATTGGTGGTTATAGTGATAAAACTCTGAGCAAGAGTTCTCGGGGCTGGACTAGTACTCTCAGAGGAAAAACTAGTATACATCGCGGTGTTTGTGTTTTCTCTCTTACTTTTACTGCTTTATATTACCATCTTGTATATACACTATTAGTTGTTTGCTACCTTCACACTGCTTAATTTTTAATTGGGTAGATTATTCTGCTGCACTCTATTCATCCCCTATAGATTTTCCATAAGATCCTACATGGACTTCGTCACGGGTTTTCCAAAAAATCTAAGTGGACGAGATGCAATATGGGTGATTGTGGATCGATTTACCAAATCGGCCCTTTTTTTGCATTTTTTAGTTGGCCAGTCTATAGAAACAATGGCTGATTTATACATGAGGCAGATTATACGATTATATGGCACTCCAGTTATCATTGTGTCAGACAGGGAAACGTGTTTTACGTCTCACTTTTGGAGGAGCATGCAGGAGAGTCCAGGGACTCGTCTGAAGTTCAGTACGTCCTATTACCCGCATACAGATGGGTAGTCAGAATATATTATTTAAATGCTAGAGGATATGTTGTGAACATGCATGCTAGAATTTGGAGGATCATAGGAGAACCACCTACATCTTGTGAAGTTTTTCTACAATAATAGCTACCATATGAGCGTCCAAATGGCTCTGTTTGAAACATTGAATAGTAGGAAGTGTAGGTCTTTTGTGTGTTGGAACAACATGGGAGAACGTTAGATCTTGGGGACAGAGTTGTTTGTCAGCACTATGGAGAATGTGAAGATGATATAAGGGCACTTGTGTGCAGAACAAGACTGGCAAAAACATTGGATAGATCTTCATCGCCGTCTTTTGGAGTTTAAGGAAGGCAACTATATTTTCTTAAGGATATCGCCAACTAAAGTCATTGTCCGCTTTGGAGGATGCGACAAACTGAGTCTAAGGTATATTGGACCATTTGACATATTGGAGCGAGTTAGAAAAGTTGCGTATCAACTGGTACTAGCACCTTAGCTTGAGGGAGTGCATAAAATATTTCATGTATCGCTGCTAAGGCGATATGTCACAGATATCAGTCATGTTCTCAATCACTTCGAGATTACCATTGGGCCAAGATTGACTTACCAAGAGCAGCCCATGGAGATTCTTGACCGTCGAGTGAAGGTGTTGAGGAATCAGTCCATTCCGTTGGTTCGTGTGGCATGGAGACATCACTCGCCAGGACAATCCACTTAGGAACACGAGGATGACATATGCAAACAATTTATGTATATGTTCAAAGATCAAGGTATGACTTACATTTTGTTCTTTCTACCGCATTGCATTCTCTTTTCCTAATCGTGCGTTATTTTTAATTTCGAGGACAAAATTTTTATAAATTGGACAGGATGTAAACCCCCTAGTTTTAATTTATAATTTTAAGTATTTTTTTATTATTGATTTACTTTGATTATTATCTTAGTTAATTAGAAAATAAATTCTTGATTTAATAACTTATATAAATATTTATTTAAAATTATTTCACAAAACTATTTTATTTGATTGTAAAATTATTTGTCAAAGTAATATAATTTTTCTTAGAATTTATTATATTAAAATATATTTTTTGATTTTTTTCTTATATATATATAAATAGTTATATACAAATTTTTGAAAAGAAAAAATAAAACAAAACCAAATCTACCCCAGCCCCCACCAGGACGCCCCCCTACCCAATGGTCTCACCTACGACCCGAACTCCCGTTCCCTCTCTATTTATACGTGTAAAAACCATAACTCTAACCCTAACCCTAACCCTAACCCTAACCCTAAATTACTCTACCCTACTTGCGACCAGCACCCAGGCGACTACCCAAGGCTTTCTTGCAGCCGCCCGCCACCGCCCAACCTCGTCGAAGCATCCTGACCGCCGCCCGTAGCCGCACAACGACAGCTACACAACCTCGACGCCCTCTCTCTTCCAGATATAATAACTACCTCTTCTCTTCTTTATTTGTCGAACCGCTTCTTCTTACGCGTAGACAACATGACCGACTAGGAATCCCTTCATCTAGAATGATTTTTGATGCCATGGATTGTTCGAAAAGTCAATCCAAATTTGAAATTTTTTTATTTTCAAACTGTTAAAAAAACTGTCCAAGTACCCTACTTTGTATTCTGATTTCTTCCAAACCATTTATGATTTTCAAAATCTACCTGAAAAGAAAGATAGACAACATATATGGCTTCTTTTACTTTTAATTAATATGTTGTATATGTTAAATAATTCCAGTTGCAACTTTAGGTAAAATTTAATTTTAAAATATTAAATTCATGAGATACGGGGTCCATACTGCCAAATTGACATACCTAATCATGTGGTAAGTGCACTGAACGACGCATACAGTAAACACGGATGTGTGGGATTTAACAGAACTATATTCGGACGCACGTGCGCAAAGCAATCAACTTGTATCCATCGAAAATCCCCGTATCGGGCCCTTTAAAAAATTCTCCATTAGTCGGTGCCCGCTAGCCGGAACGCGATGAAACTTGCGTCATCGGATTTATGGAATTACACTAGTCCTGTGACCTAAGTTCCGTTCAATTCCGAGAACGTTGACCGAAATGCCATTTCGTAGGTCCATGGTTTAACTTAACGGACAATTTTGTGATCGACTCACCGAAATCCAAAATTGGATATTCCGTTGAGTTCATATTGTCGATTAGGATTCATTTGACCTATAATTTGCCCTATTTAGACACCTTTGGCCTAGAAACATTTTTTTGGTGCAAAGTAGGCCACATGTGGATTCGCTTTGACCCAAAATGACCTTTTTGCCACTGTATCCAAATTGGACAAAAGGGTAGTATTTTTTTGACTATCTCGCTGATTATAGAGATTTTGGTGATGATTATTTTACCATCCAGAGATGTTCATTCAGAGTCTCCATTTTTTGTTCCCTATGTTGGTCGTCTGGACGTCTATTCTACATTAATTGCTTACCAAACAAGTATACCTTTCCATAATACTATTTATTTACTTTCATTTATTGTATATTTATTTTATGTTACTTATTTCTTATTTAAATGGTTATATAAAACTGTGCATCCATGAATGACTTGGGTGCAACGACGGTTGCGTCATATTTTTTGTCTGTTACTTTTATTATGCATGTTGACCTAGATTTATGAGACAACCCCCTGATTGAGAGGTATTCTTACATCTCTTTGTCCATGATACATATTTTACATGAGTTGTGAGTCTCATATAGGACATAGACTTGCGTAACAGGATGGCCTCCTTTACGTATAGGTCGTGCGTCAAATAAGACATAACTGCTGATATAAATTCATACTAGAACACTTGGAAGTTATTAGAGGTATCATCATGTGGTAGTTACGACATGTATAGAGTATGGGGTGGGAAGGAAAATGATTAAGATTTTGGTCCACTTTACACATTCCTTTATTTACCCGCATGCTCCGTCGGAGATGCGTGGTGTGATGACCCTATATTATCATGGCGGCCTCTGACGATCGAAAGAAGTAATGATTTGATGGCTTATATTCCCTGAAGGAACTATGTCAATCCCATTTTTAGCCAGACAGTCCATGAGTTGGAAAGTTGTTCTCAAAAGGGCATTTCACATAGACGGTTAGGTGACCCTTTGGATATTTACTTTCAGTACATTATTGACATATTTTTATTGTATCTTGTTACGTCCCACGGAGGACCTAGATCCGAAATATGTCCTCAGGTATAGACGATCAGGATTATCCGCATGAGTATTGACCAGGACCTGATTCTTCATTCTCTGTCGAGGAGGTCTTATCTTTCGAGCATCATGTTGACATCGCCAAAAAATAATCATAAAGTCAAGCAAATTTTTTTATTTATTTGGAATTGACAAACAATACAAAAGAATCCCTAATACAAAAAGGATCTAAGTACAATAAAAATATAAGATCTAGAAAAGTGTGACGGTGGATATCGAGCACTGTAGCGGTTCCTTTACTCCCCGTTGACGATTTGGGACCAAGGAGGTTGATGAGGCTTTGAATGACGCTTATGTCTTCTCTTTTCTGCGGCGGTAGCAGTGGTTCTCCTTTACAATTCTCGGTCTATTTTTTTTGCATGTGGAAGATGCCCACTATTTATAGCCTTAGGGAGGCCTTACATAGGCGCATGTATGCAAGTTGTATGCTGGCGCATGGCACGACAGGCGTATGCTGTGTTAAGACTGCCACGTGGCCAGTTGAGATCTGGGGTTACTGATGCCAATAATACTCGTGACACATGTCATGTCCTAATTTTGATGGCTGTGATTGCACCTTGGGACTTCTGCCACTTGGTGCATAAAAATTGACATAATCATAGTGTCGCATGGCACTGTGGGAACATGAGAACACTAAGCTACATAATAGCGCATGGAACTGCGGGCAAATGAATCACCAAGATACGTAGTGGAGCATAGCACATGATACACCAAGTTATGTAGTGGCGTATGGCACTGTGGGCACATGAAACACCACTTAGACTATTGACATACATAGAGCTGGGTCACTGAGACACATGGAGCTGAGTCATTGAGGGGCATGGAGCTGGGTCACTGAGATGCATAGTGTAGATTTTCCATGATTCTACATGACCCTCTTCATACTTTATGAACTTAAACTTTGTAAGTTTTAGAGTTCAAAATACTTTGAAAAGAAGCATAGAGGATATAGGTGCAGGAATTACTTTGGCACACACGGGTAAAGCCACCTTATGTTTGGCGCATTCGTGTATTATTTCTCCCCTTGACGTAGCAGACTGTTCGGCACATATGACCATTGGGCGCATAGGGAATTCACTTAGCCAGGCGCAACGAACTTTTTGGCGCATAGGACCGATGGGTGCATCAGGCCTAAGCAGAGATTTATCTGTTGACTGTCAGAATTATTCCCCGATTTTGATGCCTAGCAACTCGTGAGCCATTAATGGAGTCCTTGCTATAAATAGAGGGCTAGGGAGAAAGAGAATAGTGTGTTTCTTTCTCTCACTCATGAGCCATTCCTCTGTTGAAGTTGGACACGGGGAAGTCAGTCGAGCGGTTCATCGACCCTCTCCCTCTGTTGGTCGACCATGCTTCCGTTATCGATGAAGGCGAGGAGTAAAACTTGTACTCTTTTATTATTTTTGGGTCACTTCAGATTCTCTCTTGGCATGACTTGTTCGCACCACTCTTAGCACTGTACGTATGAATCACCTAGCCCAATACACAAGGTCATTGTTGAAGGGCTTCGTCCTGAGGATGCACTGATGGCGAGGGTTCTATCTTGGTAGCATAGGTAATGCTGTCTCCGTACACGCATCTGAAACATGCACCGAGAACTGATGTACGACCATGATGTAGAGGCATATTCGTCTCTCCATGGCAAAGGTCGCCTTTGCACTGTGGCAGTGCTGCCCCTGTCTTGTGAGACTTGATAGATATATGCAGCTTTCCAAAGTGCATAAATAGCTATTCTGCTGAATGACAAATGACTCTGAAGCTGCACGCCTTTGTATTTTTTCTTGTAATCATTCTGACTTTGGTATGCCCGTTTATGCAGGAACTATCTTGGATTGCTCTGGTTATGATGGAGCATGGAAGGATATCATAGTTACCGTTGTGCGTGGTGAATAAATATATTACCTGAAGGATTGTCCGCGATCTTCCAACATAGCTCACTGTATCTTCCCTACAGTGCAGGTTGGATAAGATGGCTGGATCTCGGGTCGAGTCCTGACGACCCATCTTAGTGGCAGCAGCGGGGCTAATTATCCTAACATGGATTTCTATTCACGTCCTTTCATAAGACAAAGTTGGGTTTGCAAAGGCTTGGCTCTGCGTTACAAGATCCCTTGCTATCCATCGGTATAGATTCATTTCTTGTCCTATAGCTTTCACTGAGGAGTCTTGCTGAGGTAATGACCCTGAATGGGTTGAGCTGTCGGCTTTATACGTGTTGGTACCAGAAATAACACATAGGGGGTCTCCTTCTTTTCACATATATTCATGATCTTGAATATTAATGAAAATTCTTGCAAGTAATAGACTTCCATATGTACTCATAATTTTGAATATTAATAAAATTTTTGCCTTATTTTGTATTTGGAACTCTTCTTGTTGCTGTGGCTATCTTGGGTATGATTATTATAACCGAGGTAAAATAGATGTAGTATAATATCTTAATGTTGATAACACCAAGCCCTATCAGAGATAATATGGACGTGATATGTCAAAGTAATTCTATTAAGAAGATTCAGTGGAGACATCATCAGTGATGGTAGTGATACTATGGTATAGAACCGATAGCCAATCTTGTCCGTTTGTATCTGAGAACGATCATGACAAAGTATTTTTTTGGAGAGAAGAAAATGAGTCAGAGGTAATATGGAGGTAACCAATTTTTTGGGCTGTAACTATCACTTTTCATAATAGGGATATTTTAGTCATTTTGTGTATATTTATTATATATATTTATATATATATATATATATATATATATAAGAGTGCATGATTAGCCCTTAGTTAGACTAGTTGTTAATGAAGCCAACTAGACTTATCATGACCAATAGTGTGACCCATTTAATTAGTCTTAGTTGACTAGTTAAAATAGAGAGAATAGACAGAATCCTCATTCATTTAATATTAGAACCTTCATTAGTTAAACCCCTCATTAACTAAACTTTTCATGACAATACTAGAGGGCATATTGGATATTGTGCCTTAGCCAACCCTAGGTTTTATTTGGCCGGGCCAATAAGGGTGGGGGGGGGGGGGGGGGTAGCCTCCCTTAAGCTTCAATTATTGTTCATGAAACCCTAAGTGAGTTCTTCCTCAAACCCTTCAACTCATCTTCCAAATTTTAGTGAATAAATTCTAAATTTCTCTCATTTTCCTCATCTAAGAAGCCTAGAAGCTTAGGATTCAAGGAGCATTAGAGAAGAAGTTTGGCTAGGGAATCCTTGGCTTGCATTGGGAATCCATCTCCCAATAGGTGAAATACTAAAATCTCTCTTTTAAATTTGGTTTTATTTGTTTTATGGACCATTAGGAGCCCATCCATGGTTTAGGAAAACTCACAAGGGGAGAGAATGATTCTCTATTGGATTCTAAAGTGTTTTCTTCATGGAGTTGTGTTCATAGTTTGTGGTTTTGTGTTAATCGGTGTATTTTCTCTATTCTTCCTTATAACTAATTATAATAGTTATAAATAAATGTATTTAATATGTATTTATATTATTAATAGAATATTGGTGGTTTTGGTATGAGTGTATTATGAGTATCATATTGTGTACACAAGGTGCTTGACAAAATGACTAATAGAGGTGTGCACCTACCCACCCTACCCATAGTATCTTGTGTGTTTATATATATATATATATATATATATATATATATATATATATATCAGAGATTATATGTAGTTTAGTGTGTGTGTGTGTGTGTGTGTGTGTGTGTCGAGTGTGGTGACACTGATCAGTATCAGTTAAGTTGTGAATTAGGTTGTAGTGTGGTGGAACTCTGCAGTAAGAAAAACAAACAACTGCAGTATCTGTTTTGGGGTGTGTTATTTTGGATTCACCCAGTTATCTATCAATCCTCTTACCTATCTATTCATATGAATGAATGCATTTTGGGTGTGAGTGTATGTGTTTGGAGGTATAGAAGGGATACTCGAGTGTAGTGTGTACTATTGTTTGTAGTCGAGTGAGAGAGTTTTATTGTGTTGAGTTTTTATGATGCAGCAACATGAGAAATTGGGGATGTTAGGACTGATACACTGTGGTGTATCACAGTTCCACACAGTTGGGGGTTCTGTCAAGAAGTATTAGTTGCACTTGCAAGTGCAAGGTCGGGGTTTCATGTAGATGAGTGTGTTTTTGATGGGGGAAAGCTGAGATTAGTAGCTTGAGTTCTTGTGTATTAGATGTGTTCGAGATCAGCACGGTGTAAGGAAGTAAATAGATGAGTTTTGATACTATGTCAGGTGATTATTGGTGTGGACAACAGTCATCAATTTCATAATGATGTGTATCGGTTCCTATGTATATGTGTATATGTGGACACACACTAATAGAATGCGTGTCAGTTAGAAGTTGTTAGTGTATTAGTTAGTTATATATATATATATATATATATATATATATATATATATATATAAACTAGTTAACTAGTATATATCTATATGTTAAATATATACTTGAGTAAATAGTGGGAGAGTGATATCTTGGGGGTACATCTGTGGGTTGAGTGCATTCATGTGACATGAGTGTCATGGAGTATCAATAGAAATGTTGATGGGTGTTGGAGTATGCTGAAATGTTGCAGTAAAGGAGGTTCAGACCTGTGAATAAGAGTAATGACAGCAAGCAACAACTCAGTGAGGAGCTTGCACATGTTTACTCATCAGCAACAAAGGAGAAGGATGTGTACAGTATCCAGGATAAGAGTATCAGTCCAAGAGTAGACTAAGTTAGTGAGGTTAAGGTAGAGCGTGGTATATTAGATACCAAGTATAGGTAAGGTTGGCAAACTCAATTAGCTCAAGTGTGAGGCTATGGTGAGGGTATCTATATACTAAGATATACATAGATTTTATAGATCATATAATATATTAAGGTATATATACAAGAATACCTACTAGAATGACCTATAAACTTAGGTATAAACAAGTTTTGACCTAGAGACCGCATTTTAAATTATTTTAACTTGTTTCTCTTTCGTTACACCTAGTAACCTATAAATTCATATATAAGTTTTTATGACACCAGTTCAGACACCATTTCGTGTGATTTTCTTAGGACCTCAGGTGAGTACATTCTTTGTTAGTTTTCAGTGCTTGATAGTGTATATATTGCATGTTCTAGATCTGTTTTACTTGATTCTGATACCATGATTACACGGGCTAGTATTATATGGATCTGACATGACCTGCACCTGGTGTAGGGATGCAAGTAGTGAACAACGCCCAGCCTACGCCGCAGCATTGGTGGTATAATACTATTTGGGTAAACTATATATCAATATAAATATGCCACCAACAATATGAATATACTAAATCACAGATCTAAGATTGAAATAAGCACGAATATGATAAAAGAATAGGAGAGTCACGAATACAACTCATGAGACAAATAATAATATCAAATGAGTAAGAAAAATACTAAAACAATGTTGGAGACAAATCCAGTACAAAAGAACTAACAACTAAACTATGAAGCTACGAGTCCCGGGTCGTCTGTCTCAGTCGGGATGAGACTCTCCTGAGCCAAGGTCTCTGTCTCTAATCCCACAACATCCTGAGGTCCATAGTGAGTGGGGTACCACTCCTCAGTATCATCTGGGAAAAATATATTCAATCAGGAAAGGAGCAGAGTACATCTCTAACAGCAGTTCTAATCAATGATGTAAACTATGTAACAGTAAATAGATATAAATATACAAGATGCAATATACATATACAAGAAATGAGCACTAATGGAAATACTAGAATAAATATAATAATGAGCAATATGGAAATGAACAAGAATACTAATGACTAAGTGAGTGAGTACCAGCTTTAACATGTGATCGACTTGGAAACTTGATACAAGATTTTTGGCCTAGCTAATCATACGTGCGATATATGATTAACACTATTCAATGAACAAGACTTGATACAAGGAGGGTATGATCACATAGCTACACTGCATACTCTCCGCCCCCGACTGGTATAGTGGATCCAACTAGGGAACGTTATGACACAGAATTCACTGGGTAGGTAACTAATCTCCCCCAAGAATCAATGTATGTAATGTACAAGAAGAACAAAGAAACAAGGCTTGCACAAGATACACCATGCATACCAAGGAATAATATCTCATGACGAGATCCGGATATACCAATCTGTGTAACCATCGTGTCAAGAAATCAAGGATATCTACACTTAATACAAGAGACATAGAGGATATCATAATTAAGAAACTATTAGAGAATGTATTCGCCTGAACTTCGGTGAACAGTATCACAGATTTGAAATAAAAATAAGGAGAGAGAAATTATTCCCCTCTATTTAATATAGCCGGCTATCAAATCCATTCTCCAAGTTTCTATACAAAGTCTAAAATACACCTTGGAGACTCTCATGAAGAAATAATTAAGGAGGGAAGATACTAGTCTAATGGGTTTAACTTAATTAACCATCCCCCTAATAAATAGGCTTATAATTTGGCTCAAGTCTATCTAAGTATAAATGTTGGTCTATGGATCTAATCTAAACTTGTTAGGTCCACTAACGTAGGCCCAAAATAATAATCTAACATCTAAAAATAATTAAATAATACAATAAATAATTATACAACATGTGCAATATTTAATTAATTATAAAATAACCAAAATACCCTTTCCTAGAAAATATGGTAGTGACAAGTCTACCCCCTAAAATAATTTTATCCTCGAAATTCAAAAATAAAACTACCCTCAAAAAATAAAACATAACATAACAGAAAATAACATAATAGAACATAATTAGGAAATAATAAAACATACATCAAGACATAAACAAATATGGATACCGCTCTCGTATTTCATATTCTCTCTCCTAAGTAGACTCCCCCGGAGAGTGATGCCTCCATGCGACCCATACCAAGGGAATAGTCTGGTTCCTCAGCACCTTCTCTCTCTGATCCATAATCTTAACTGGCTGCTCTAGATAGCAAAGAGTAGGGCCCACCTCTATCTCTTAGTGATCCAACACGTGAGTAGGATCCGCCACATACCATCTCAACTACGATACGTGAAATACATTGTGCACTCCATTCAATGCAGCTGGCAAGTCTAGTCTGTAAGCAACTGCACCGACCATCTCGAGAATACTGAAAGGTCCGATGAATCGCAGACTAAGCTTCATGCATCCACCGAAGCGAATCGTGCCTCATGTCGAAGAAATCCTTCAAAACACCAAACTACCAATCTAGAACAAAATACAACCTTAAGAACTTAATCTATAACAAACAACCAATATTAAGCATAAAATAAAAATCTAAAACTATACCTCAAATCCAATGGTCTCTGGTGGCTATCGGCCCAATGCCGTTGTCTATCCTGTGCCACTCGAAGTCTATCTCTGATCAGCTTAACCTTCTCCGCTGCATCCATAACCATATCTGGCCCTAGGAAAGCTCTCTCTCCAATATTGTCCCATGACAAGGGAGTACGACATCTCCGACTGTACAGATCCTCAAATGGTGACATCTTTATACTAGCCTGGTAATTATTGTTGTAAAAAAACTCTACCAAATTGTAAACCCCCTCGAACAAATTTAGGTCTACTTAGCTTAGATAAAAAGATTAGGATTAATTTGGAGCCAATTAGAATTGATACACAGTATTTTATATTTGTTATGCAATATTTTTATCACTTAGTGCACCTTATAGTTGCTTCGATATTTAGAGCAATACACTAGTTATTACCTGCAAACAAATTCCATACACTTTTTCTAGACATGCCAGCCTACTATTTTGACCCTTGTGTAACTCACAAATACTCTATCTTGTGCTTTATTTTAGTCGCAAAATATTCATTACAAACGTCCATATTTAAATCCAATTAAATCCATCTTTACATTCCTTGTGCGTTCCAATCAAAATTGGAGACACAATCTTGACCCATTTTGTACAACCCAATTTATGATAATATTATATTTTGAGTCCTCTATGTCCATGACACTTGTGTTCCACCTAGTTTTAGCCCCAGGTACTTCCAATTAATTCGAGAACACCGTTTGCATTAAATGTTAATTAATTTAGTCCAATTTCCACTATTGTGCAATTTCTCAATTGTTAGAGTATTTTGTGCAAAAAGATAATGAGGTGTCCCCTTTCCATTAGAGGCAAGTCATGAAGAAACCCCTTTCCTACATATCCTACGAGCCGTCATTTATTTAATGCGTTCACACTACGAGCCATCATTTATTTAATGCGTTCACACTACGAGCCGCCATTTATTTAGTGCGTTCATACTACGAGCCGTCATTTATTTAGTGCGTTTACACTACAAGCCGTCATTTATTTAGTGTGTTCACACTACGAGCCGTCATTTATTTAGTGCGTTCACACTACGAGCCATCATTTATTTAATGCGTTCACACTCTCTTTCTCCTACATACTACACTCTTCCTCTCTCTACAAACACCTACACCAGCAGCTAACACCTAAAGAAATCCTAAAAATATCACCCCTCTCATCAAATCCTAGCCTTGCAATTCGAACCAATGCAATCCTAGCCCTTCATTTGAATCCATTGAACCATAGCCCTTGGAATACCTACATGAGAACCCTTTTTCCTAGTGTTGACCAAAGTCAAACTTTTTTAGGTCAATCCAATGCATTGTACATATATAAATATCTTCTTTATTTTTCCTTTTCTTTTCCTATTTCTAAACCAACACAGCCGACCCTCCCCCAACTCCTATTCATCGTCTTCTTTCTCCCTTCCCCGGTCGGAGCCTCGACCACCCGATCCGCCGGAGCAGCCTGTGTCTTCCACCACCTTCGCCTGAGCCCCCTCGACTTGTTACCTCCGTAGCCAGACTTCGTCGGAGATGCCATCGTCCCGCCTGCATCATCTTCCCGATGTACCCCCGGCTCGACTCTACCATCGACGACCCTCTCGACAGCGGCCCACGCCGGAGCAACCCCCTCCGCCTGAGTACAGACTTCCCCTCCCTTTCTCCTCTGGTCCTCGACATCTCCACCACCATCCACATCACCGCCATTACCACCTCCTCCAGAATGCCGGACCGCCGTCACCGCCACCGTCGTCACCAATAGCACCTCCACCATCATCGACCCCGCCGCCATCTGCACCCGCAACTACTGCCTCTCCCCTGACTCACGACCACTCGAGCTTCACTTTCTCCCTCTCCTCACATCACGACCCCCGCAGCCCTCACCTCGACGACCACCAAGAGCCGCCGCCGTCCTGGCCCCCCCGCGACAGAGCCACCGACTCCACTGTTTCAAGCTGCTGCTACGAGCTGCTGCTGCCAGTGTTGCTGCTGCTGCTACTGCCGTGTTGATCAGAGCGGGCCGCTGAGCGTCACCCGACGGCCACTGAGCACCCCCGATTACCGACGACACCCCCCGGGATTTCCCTCCCCTTCTCCTCCTCCAGAACGCCGCCGTGACAGCACCCCTTGCTGCTACTACTGTTCTTCTTCTTCTACAATTCGCAGAACCGAGCCTCGACCAACCCAATTTACGGCACGATCATGCCTCCGTCCCTCGACCATTCTGCGAGCTATCTTTGCAGATGTGTTCACTATGTAACCCTCTTTCAATGTCTTTAATTAGAATAATTTAAATTAATTTATATTATTTGTAAATTAAGATCAAAAATCGAAGAAAAAAAGTTTTCAAAATATTAAAATTCTTCGGTACGGAGTTGGTTTCGTCAAACCGGATATCCTCATCGCGTACTGATTTTACCAAAAGGTACGCACTATCAATACGGACAAGTAGGATTTTACGAAAGTTGATTTGGATGTGCGTGCACACCGAAATCAACGTGTATCCGTCGACAACACCCCCTATCGGCCCTGTTCTAGAACTTGTTGTAACTTCGTGTGGGCTCGTCGTTTTGGAATAAAATTTATGCCATCGGACTCGTAGCGATACGCTGGTCTTGTGACCAAAGTTTGGTTCGATTCTGAGAACGTTGACAAAATCCTGTATCGTGGGCCCTGCGGCTCCACTTGACGGACGATTTTGTGATCGGGTCATCGGAATCCAGTTCTGGACATTCTGTTGGGTTCGTATCATCGTTCTAGACTTGTTGACACTAAGTTTGACGAATTTGGAGAACCTTGTCTCTGTCACATTTTTCGGTGCAAGACGGGCCACTAGTGGACCCCGTGTTGATCAGAAACTGCATTTTTGTTCCTGTGTCCAAATTGGACGTATGTATACATTTTCTGAGTATTTCACTCATTTTGGGACTGTTGGTGATATTTGTGACAGCATCCGGGGATATCAGCTCCAGTTTCTATTGTTGTACTGCTACTTCCATAGCTAGTCGTGTTCGCATCTTCGCCTGGCTTTCAGGCAAGTATACCTTGCCTTATTGTACTATTTAAATTCAGTTATTTTTAGTTATATATTTTATTATTTTAATATTATATAACTGTGCAAGTTCGAGAAGACTCGGGTGCAGTCAACGAAGACGTTGACGTTAGGACTTGTGTCTGACCTAGTGTCTAGTAGACCCACCTAAAGTTGTAGAGTTATCACATGACTCCCCAAGACTTGACACATATCATTGCACGTCACAGAGTGAGTTCATGTAGGGACGCATGTTTCATGCTTGACTGGCCATCGGTATGAGCAACGCGTTTGTCGGTATTTAGCATAGTTGTATATTTTCTTGGTGACTTGCATTGTGTAGTACGAGATGCCCACATCGTATTCGTGGCATATCCATTGGCATTGGGTGGAGAGGACGACCAGTAGGCGTATGGGACACCCACCTCCTTTATACAGATACCGCGTTCTTCGGAGCGATACGGACGTATATATTATATTGCAGATACCGCGTTCTTTATAGTGTTGGACGTTACTTGTGGTTTTTACAGATACCACACTCTAGAGAATGTTGGACGTTATACTATTATAGATACCATGCTCCTCAGATCTGGACGTTATTATATTGCAGAGTGCCCATGTTCTGGGGGCATATGTGGCATATACTAGCCCGTCACGACGATTGGTGAATTACGTCAGCATATGTCTAGCCTACACTTTTCCTACGCACTAAGTTATCCTCAAATTGTATTTCACTTAGATGGTTAGTTCACCCTTGAGTTTTGCCAGTATTTACTTTATGGCATGTATTTTTGTATCTTGTTACGTCCCTCTGAGGACCTGGTTCCCTTCCAGGTTATTTGTGCAGTTTGTAGGATGCTTGATATAGTGGAGTGTGGACATCGTTGCAGGTATCTTTATATTTCCAGCTATTACAGTCATGTACTACTTTCTATTTTGATTCTGCTTTTATAGCCTAGTATTTATAGACCTATAATATTCTTTTGGTCTATTCGAACGGATGTATTATTGGGCTGCAGACTGATGATGCGTATTATTCTTTCTTGATATTATTTACCATGGATTGAGATTTAGTTTTAGTTGTTGCATGTTAAAAAATAGATTATTACTAGATCACTTGACCGTGGATAGCGTAAGTGCACTTTGTCGGGTCTATTAAATTGGAAAGCCCTACAAAGTCATACCAGCTGGCCTTTGCCATGTGTCTGATCCCATATATTTTGGGATTGGGGCGTGACATAGTTTTAGTGGTGGCCCATGCAGGTCAGAGCAAAATATTTTGGTTACATTACTGTACCGAACGAGACTGCAACTTAGGATTAATGTGAATAAGATCTCAATCCATAACCGATTTTAAAACTCCTCTTATATTCGATTGTCTCCCTTGGACTTCATTACTGTATTCGTTCACTTACCACCGACATCATTAGTATTGTGTCTAATCTTCCTTATTTCAGGAAGATGAATGCTCGCGTATGGTGATTTCCTCCAGGAGAAGATCCTCGTTAAGACAAAGAAGGCATAATTGATAGGGAGTTTGAGTAGATGGTTAACCATGGTAGAGAAGGTTGATAAGTTCTTTCTTGTTACTAGAGCTACTATAGACTGTTGGCATAAGAATTAGACACATAAGTAGAGACTTATAAATAGGAACCTTACTTAAGGTAGCCGTGACCTATCAGTATTAGAAGCTAGAAGGGTTGTTTGATTCTAAGGCGCTAGAATAAATTTGGAGAAGACATAGTTAGATACTAAGGTTAGTTGTAGCCCCATGACAATGATACAAGGAAGTAGGTGTAGTCTGATGGTAGTGATACAAGGAATGACCTGATGAACTTGGCAAGAAAGAATCTTAGACTCACCTCTAGAAGAAGATTATTGGATACTAATAAAAATATGGTATAAAATAGTACTTAGGATAGCAAACCATAGTGGTTAACCCCTAGTTACCTGGTGACTTACAGTATCCGACCTAAATTATTTTTCCACCCTCTAGATAATGATCAGGACTAAGCTAAAATGGATAGGTAGATTGCTAGACATAGATTGCTAGGCTCAATATTTAGATGAAGAGATAGCTGAGTACTACAGGTAGTTTTCAAATTGGATTAGATGTACTTGACTTATTTGGGTTGTCAGTGACTATTAGTCTCCTGTTTTCACCTTTGATAATTCGATTAGTTAAGCTAGTATCTGGAATAGAACAATTAGATTGAAGGTGAGAGTATCGACAAATGTTATAGCCTTGAGTTAGATATCGTAAACTACCTATAATTGATGGCCAGTTATAAATAAGATGGTACCCATGTAGTTGGATGAAGGATACGCATGGAGTAAACTAGGAGAAACCTCAGGCAACAAGATGAGATTCGTGACAAGTACCTGACCTTGAGTTTATTTTAAAATTTAGAGAAGTACCTAAACCAGAGACAAGGATGTTGGCTCGAGATAATAACAGACTTTGAGATTGAGCTACAGCACCATCCGAGAAAAAGCCGACGTAGTAGCTGACGCATTGAGAAGAAGACCCATGGCATTCTTTTAATTACCAGCAACACCAGTTGAGAGATTTAGAGCAGTTAGGTATAGAGGTTATTATTGCCCGAAACAAACGGCCAGTTGTCAAGTTAGCAGGTGCAATCGAGATTGGTTGAGAAGATCAAGGCTGCCTTGCCAACAGATGCCAGATTCCAGAGACTACGACAGAGGACAAAGGTCAGGATGCAGACATGATTACGCATACAAAAGGATGGACTTTGAGATGTGGATATCGTCTCTATGTTCCGAAATAAGAACTTCATTAGGAGCTGATATCGAAGGCGCACAGTTCAACATGCACTATTCATCCATGAGGCACAAGATGTACAGAGATCTTAATGCAGTACTAATGGTAGCATAGAATGAAGAGGGAGATAGCCGCTTTGTGGCAAAGTGCATGGTGTGTCAGCAGGTCAAGATTTAGCATCAGAGGTCTGCAGGTTTACTTTAATCCACTCCCGGTACCTGAGTGAAAATAGGAGCACATCACTATGAATTTTTTTACGAGCTTTCCAAGGAGTCCAGTGTTCGCAATATGGTATGAGTGATCATGGATCGACCTACAAAGTCCACTCACTCTTTACCTTTTAGAGTTCGACAATCTATAGAGGTCTTAACATATATGTATATGAGGAAGATCGTGCAACCGCATGGATGCCAGTAGGTATAGCGTCTGACAGGGATACGAGGTTCATATCTTACCTTTGACGGAGCTTAGAGTTGAAAACAAGATCAACGTACTATAAGGATATGAAGGAGTGTAGGAAACAAATAATAAAAAATGTATATTGGAGTCACATAACCCAAGGACAATTTTTTTTTGATATAGACTGGAGGGATAATAATTATAGTTTTGTAATACTTTTGGATTTTTGAGGATTTCGCATAGGTAGAAATTGTCGATCAGTCTTGAAGCGCTACGAATTTCAAGGAACAAGATACAGGTTTAGCTCACACAACGACTCATTAGTCAATCGGTAGACGATTACCACTAGACTCTTAGATTATATATTGACACGTGAGTATGGGGTATAAAAGGGAGATAGAAGTCTGACATGAATGGTAGCTGAGTATTATGGATTATACATAAACTGCTTAGGGATAGAGATTTAGACTTTTTGACTAATAGGACATGAGCTTGCTGAACCTAATCCTTAGTAGTAGGTGGTGTCATTAGAACCTTTATCCAATTTGCCCTAGCCGCTGAATTTTAGGGTTAGTATTCTTATTGGTTACATTTTGTTCTAGGGTACTTAGAATGACTGAATAGATATTTATTATATAATTTTTATATATTCTTAGTACTATGTAATGAGTAGAGGCTTATGTTGTGTCTCGTTACATATACTTCCCCCTGGAATTGTTTGAGTTGAACTTCTAGGCTAAGTATGACTGACTAGCTAGATTAGACTTGTTGCTGCTAAGAGCGATTGTAAGAAGTTAGGATACAGGATTTCAATATAGATATTATAGGATAATAATATTATATCTATGAAAGAATGCTAAGATATTAACCATCCTAGTTGTAGTAGAAGGTTAGGACAGTGTTCGAGGTATGGATCGAACAAACATCAGACTCAGGAGTATTTCCTGAATGTCAATAGAGCCTAGCAGATAGTACAAAGGCCAGCTCCACCGGTCCTAGGTATGTCCGTAGCATTGCTTGATAATTTACAGTTTTTACCATAGGTATATTTTAATTTTGAGGACGAAATTCTTATAAGTTGGGTAGATTGTAAACCCCCTCGACCAAATTTAGGCCTACTTAGCTTAGATGAAAAGATTATGGTTAATTTGGAGCCAATTAGAATTGATACACAATATTTTATATTTGTTGTGCAATATTTATATCACTTAGTGCACCTTATAGTTGCTTCGATATTTACAGCACTACACTAGTTATTACCTGCAAACAAATTCTATAAACTTTTCCTTGACATGCCAGCCTACTATTCTGACTCTTGTGTAACTCACAAATACTCTATCTTGTGCTTCATTTTAGTCGCACAATATTCGTTACAAACGTCCATATTTAAATTTAATTAAATCCAACTTTGCATTGCTTGTGCATTCAAATCGAAATTGGAGACACAATCTTAACCCGTTTTGTACAACCCAATTTATGATAATATTATCTTCTGAGTCCTCTATGTCCATGACACTTGTGTCCCACCTAGTTTTAGCCCCAGGTACTTCCAATTAATTCGAGAACACCATTTGCATTAATTATTAATTAATTTAGTCCAATTTCTATCATTGTGCAATTTCTCAATTGTTAGGGTCTTTTGTGAAAAAAGATAATGAGGTGTCCCCTTTCCATTAGAGGTAAGTCATAAAGAAACCCCTTTCCTATGTATCCTATGAGCCGTCATTTATTTAATGCGTTCATACTATGAGCCGTCATTTATTTAATGCGTTCACACTACGAGCCGTCATTTATTTAGTACGTTCACACTACGAGCCGTCATTTATTTAATGCGTTCACACTCTCTTTCTCCTACATACTACACTCTTCCTCTCTCTACAAACACCTACACCAGCAGCCAACACCTAAAGAAATCCTAAAAATATCACTCCTCTCATCAAATCCTAGCCTTGTAATTCGAACCAATGCAATCCTAGCCCTTCATTTGAATCCATTGAACCATAGCCCTTGGAATACCTACATGTGAACCCTTTTTTCCTAGTGTTGACCAAAGTCAAACTTTTCTAGGTCAACCCAATGCATTGTACATATATAAATATCTTCTTTATTTTCCTTTTCTTTTCCTATTTCTAAACCTACACAGCCGACCCTCCCCCAACTCCAATTCATCGCCTTCTTCCTCCCTTCCCCGGTCGAAGCCCCGACCACTCGACCCGCCGGAGCAGCCTCTGCCGTCCACCACCTTCGCCTGAGCCTCCTCGACTCGTTACCCCCACAGCCAGACTTCGCCGGAGATGCCATCATCCTGCATGTATCATCTTCCCGCTGTACCCCCGGCTCGACTCCACCATCGACGACCCTCTCGACAGCGGCCCACGTCGGAGCAACCCCCTCCGCCTGAGCACAGACTTCCCCTCCCCTTCTCCTCCGGTCCTCGACATCTCCACTACCATCCCTATCACCGCCAACAGTACCTCATCCAGAATGCCGGACCGCCATCACCGCCACCGTCGTCATCAACAGCACCTCCACCATCATCGACCCCGCCACTATCTGCACCCACAACCACCGCCTCTCCCCCAACTCACGACCACCCAAGCTTCACTCTCTCTCTCTCCTCACGTCGCATCCCCCGCAGCCCTCACCTCAACGACCACCACCAGCAGACCGCCGTCCTGGCCCTGCGCTACCGTGAGCCACCGTGAGCCACCGCCGTCCTAGCCCCCCCGCGGCAGAGCCACCGCCACCGCTGCTTCAAGCTATTGCTGCCAGTGTTGTTGTTGCTGCTGCTGCTGCCGTGTTGGTCGGAGCGGGCCACCGAATGCTGCCCGATATCCACCGAGCACCCCCAACGACCGGCGATGCCCCCTCGGGCTTCCCCTCCCCTTCTCCTCCTCTAGAAGGCACCCCCTGCTGCTACTACTGTTCTTCTTCTTCTTCTTAAATTTTCGGAACCGAGCCTCGACCATTCTATGAGCTATCTTCGCAGGTGTGTTCAATATGTAACCCTCTTTCAATGTCTTTAATTAGAATAATTTAAATTGATTTATATTCTTTGTAAATTAAGATCCAAAATTGAAGAAAAATAGTTTTCAAAACATTAAAATTCTTCGGTACGGAGTTGGTTCCGTCAATCCGGACATCCTCGTCGCATACTGATTTTACCGAAAGGTGCGCACTATCAATACGGACGTGTGAGATTTTACGGAAGTTGATTTCGATGTGCGTGCATACCGGAATTAACACGTATCCGTCGACAACACCCCGTATCGGCCCTGTTCTAGAACTCGTTGTAATTTCGTGTGTGTTCGTCGTTTCAAAACGAAACTTGCGCCATCGGACTCGTAGCGATACACTGGTCCTGTGACCTAAGTTTGGTTCGATTCTGAGAACGTTGACAAAATCTCGTATCGTGGGCCCCACGGATCCACTTGACGGACGATTTTGTGATCGGCTCATCGAAATCCAATTATGGATATTCTGTTGGGTTCGTATCATTATTCTGGACTTTTTGACACTAAGTTTGACAAATTTGGAGATCCTTGTCTCTGGCACATTGTTTGGTGCAAGACGAGCCACTTGTGGACCCCGTATTGACCAGAAATTGTATTTTGTTCCTGTATCCAAATTGGGCGTATGTATATGTTTTTCTAAGTATTTCACTCATTCCGGGACTGTTGGTGATATTTGTGACAGCATCCGGGGATATCAGCTCCAGTTTCCATTGTTGTACTACTACTTCCATGGCTAGTCGTGTTCGCATCTTCGCCTGGCTTCCAGGCAAGTATACCTTGCCTTGTTCTACTATTTAAATTCAGTTATTTTTAGTTACATATTTTATTATTTTAATATTATATAACTGTGCGCGTCCGAGAAGACTCGGGTGCAGTCAACGAAGACGTTGACGTTAGGACTTGTGTCTGACCTAGTGTCTAGTGGACCCACCTAAAGTTATGGAGTTATCACATGACTCCCCAGGCCTTAACACGTATCATTGCACTTTACAGAGTGAGTTCTTGTAGGGACGCGTGTTTCATGCTTGACTGGCCATCGGTATGAGCAGCACATGTGTCGGTATTTAGCTTAGTTATATATTTTCTTGGTGACTTACATTGTGTAGTACCAGATGTCTACGTCTTATTCGTGGTATATACATTGGCATTGGGCTGGGAGGATGACTAGTAGGCGTATGGGACACCCACCTCCTTTATACAGATACTGCGTTCTTCGGAGCGATACAGACGTATATATTATATTGTAGATACCGCGTTCTTTAGAGTGTTGGACGTTACTTGTGGTTTTTGCAGATACCACACTCTAGAGAATGTTGGACGTTATACTATTACAGATACCATGCTCCTCGGTGTTGGACGTTATTATATTGCAGAGTGCCCATGTTCTGGGGGCATATGTGGCATATACTAGCCAGTCACGACGATTGGTGAATTATGTCAGAATATGTCTAGCCTGCACTTTTCCTACGCACTAAATTATCCTCAAATTGTACTTCACTTAGCTGGTTAGTTCACCCTTGAGTTTTTACAGTATTTACTCTATGGCATATATTTTTGTATCTTGTTACGTCCCTCTGAGGACCTGGTTCCCTTCTAGGTTATTTGTGCAATTTACAGGATGCTTGATATTGTGGAGTGTGGACATCGTTGCAGGTATCTTTATATTTTCAACTATTACAGTAATGTACTACTTTCCATTTTGATTCTGCTTTTTTGGCCTAGTGTTTATAGACATATGTTATTCTTTTGGTCTATTCGAACATATGTATTATTGGGCTACAGACTGATGATGCATATCGTTCTTTCTTGAGATTATTTACCATGGATTAAGATTTAGTTTTAGTTGTTGCATGTTAGAAAATAGATTATTACTGGATAACTTGACCATGGACAGCGTAAGTGCACTTCGTCGGGTCCATTAAATTGGAAAGCCCTATGAAGTCGTACCAGCTGGCCATTGTCACGTGTCTGATCCCATAGATTATGGGATTGGGGCATGACACAAATGGAGATGGTCCTCCCAAGATCCCTCGAAATCTAGTACATAAGTGCGCAACATATCCTCGAGAGTTTGAATAGTCCTCTCTGACTGCCCATCCGTCTGGATGCGATATGCAATGCTGAACTTATGCTGGGTGCCCAAACTCAACTTCAAAATTCTCCAAAAATGAGAAGTAAAACGACTATCCCAATCCGAGACTATGCTGATGGGAACCCCATGTATCATGACGATCTGCCTCACATACATCTCTAGCAGCTTCTCCGTAGACAAACCCACCTTAAAATTCAAAAATTGGGCCGACTTGGTCAACCTGTCAACGATAACCCAAATCGCGTCTTTTCCTCCTGGAGATCGTGGAAGTCTGGACAAAAAATCTATAGTAATGTGCTCCCACTTCTACTGTGGATTGGGTAGTGGCTGAAGTAAACCACCTGGCCTCTGCCTTTCGGCTTTCACTTGCTGGCAATCTAAGCATCTAGATTCAAACTGTGCCACTTTCCTCTTCATGCCATACCACCACACTCTCTCGCATATCCCGATATATCTTGTTGGCACCTGGATGTATGAAATGCTGAGAGCGATATGCTTTTTGTAATACCTCCCCACGCAGCTCCCCACTAGGCACACATAATCTAACACCATTCCACAAAGAACCATCCTCAGCAATGGTGAAATCATCCTACAATCCTTCTCTTACTTGTGCTCTGATGCTCCTCAGAGATACATCCTCATATTGGGCTGCCTTGATCATGTCCATCAACTCTGAGTATATCTACAACCCCCACATCTGTATAGTAAAACCAGAAACTATCACCTCAATGCCCAAGCTCTTCAAGTCCTCCAATAAATATCGATCATACATCAACAATATAGCTACCATATACCTGCTCAAGGTATCGGCAACTATATTGGCTTTTCCAAGATGATACTGCAAAGATATGTCAAAATCCTTTATCAGTTCTAACCACCGATGCTGCCTTATGTTAAACTCCTTCTGCATAAAAACGTACTTCAAGCTCTTGTAGTCTGTGAAGATCTTCAGAAGCTCTCCGTACAAATAGTGTTTCCACAACTTCAGGGCATAGATGACTATTGCCAACTCTAAATTGTGGGTAGGATAGTTCTTCTTATGAGGACTCAACTTCCTGGATGGATAGGCAATCACTTTACCATTCTGTTGAAGAACGCAACCCAGACCTTTCCCCGATGCATCACTATAAATAGTGAAACCTCCAGACCCTAATGGCAATATCAAAATAGGAGCAGACGTCAACCTCTTCTTCAATTCCTCAAAAGCAACCTGACATTACTTTGTCCAAACAAACTCTACATCCTTGTGAGTCTGGTAATCGGCTTGGAAATCCACAAAAATTCTTGCACAAACTTTCTATAGTAGCCTGCCAAACCCAAGAAACTTTTGTTCTCTGCTACTGAACTCGGGATCTTCCAAGACTCCATTACAGTGATCTTCTTTGGATCTACTAAAATTCCATCACCAGTAACAACATGTCCAAAGAAATTTACCTTGTCCAGGAAGAACTTACACTTGGACAGCTTCCCATATAGCTTCTCCTTCCTCAGTACATCCAACACAATCCGTAAATGCTCCTCGTGCTCCTCCGGTGTCTTCGAGTATATGAGTATGTCATCAATGAACACCACCACAAACTTGTTAATGTACTGATGAAACACCTTATTCATCAAATTATTCAACCTAAACAGCATCACCATAAACTCATACTGACCATACCGAGTCCTAAAAGCAGTCTTCGGTATGTCCTCCGGCTTCACTTTTACCTGGTGGTAGCCTGATCTCAAGTCTATCTTAGAAAATACCTTGGCACCACTCAACTGATCGAACAGTTCATCAATTTGTGGCAATAAATATTTATTCTTGATAGTGAGATTATTTAATGCCCTATAATCATTGCACATGCGCACCAATCCATCCTTCTTCGGTACAAACAATACTGGGGCTCCCCATGGTGAAGAATTCGATCTGATAAACCCCTTATCCTGCAACTCGTCCACCTGCTTCTTTAGCTCGACCAGTTCGTTGTTGTTTACTCTATAGACATACTATAAAATTAGTTCTATATCTGGCACCAAGTCTATAGAGAATTCAATATCTCGATCTTGTGGCAATCCTGGCAATTCCTTAGGAAACACATCCAAGAACTATGCTATCAACGGATGAGACAACTCATTGTCTTCTACCATAGCTCCACAAATAATATCTTTTTTTTTTCTCTGTAACTCCTCTAGCAAACTCAAACTTTGGCTCTCCTAGCGGGCTAAATAAAATTCTACCTCCTCTACAATCTATACTAGCATGGTGCCTATTCAACCAATCTATCCCGAGTACAATATCGTAGCTCAAAAGTGGCATTACAAGTAGATGCGTACTTATCTCCTAGCCTCCTAGAGTAACTCTCTGATCCTTACAAATATCAATACCCAGGATAATGACTCCCCCAGTCATGATCTTGCAAGTCCTAAGCAAAGACTCAGCTACCAAACGATGCTTCAGAGCAAAAAAAACAGATACAAAACTATGGGAAGCACCACTATCAAACAAAGCTAAAGCTGGAATGGAATCAAGGAGAATATAACCTGCGATGACATCTCCGGTGGGCTTGACTGTCATAGCTAACACTCTTCCATGATGTGCACCTCCCTGATGTAGGTGCTGGGCATAACGCTGCTGCTGGGTCGGAAGCAGCGGTCCCCTTGGCTGTACTGCAGTTGGCCTCGCCTGTGTCTAGTGAAATAGAGTTGCTCCCTGAACTATACTACGAGGATTAAAAGAATACTCTCTCAGCTGATGCCCTTCAGTACCACAATACAGACAAACTCCCAACCTCCTCCTACAAACTTTCCAGATGTGGCCAGGCTTCTTGCAGTAGTAGTAAGAAGCTTGATGTGACTGTCTCGGCTGCTGCGGTGCCTGGTGAAATGGTGTCTTAGTTGGAGTCTGGTGCTGCTGTGGCTGCTGAAAAGTCCTGGACTGGAAATAAGGAGGCTTGGTAGTCACAGTGCTTCTATTGGCCCCCAAAAAAGAATCGGGATCTCCCTTGGGTTTCAAACCCAACTCCCGCTCAACCTTGAGTTCCTCCGCAAGTATCTCCGAATATATCTCATAAAAAGATGGAATGAGGATCTTTACTTCCCAGTTTAGACCCTCACAAAAATGAATTGCTCGAACCTCCGGCTCTCCCACCAAATACTCCGCAAATCGGCTCACCTTACCGAACTCTGCGGCGTGCTGCTCCATAGACATGCCCCCCTGAATAAGGCTCTCAAACTGCCTCCCCAAGTCTAACTTGTCTGCCTTAAAAAAGAACTTCTTCTTGAAGAAGTCCTTGAATACCTCCCAAGACTGCCTCGCATGTCACCCTCACATTTTCATTCAAGGGTAGTTTGGTAATTGACATAAAAAATTTTAATTGTAGGATTATTTATATTTAATATTTGTGCATGCATGATTATTTAATTATTGTATTAATTATTATTTGCTAGTTGTAGTTTTGTTTTAGATTTGTGTAGTGGACCTAACATATTTATTAGAATGCATGAACCCAACATTTAGACTAGTTTAGATTGAGCCCATTGATTTAGGCCCATGGATTTGGAGGTTTGATTAATTAGAGAAACCATTAAACTAGACCCTTCCTTCCCTAATTAAATTCTTCATGTGAGGCCCCAAAAGTTATTTGTGACTTTTTACATTACTTGGGGAGGGGTTTACTTGGCCGGCCACAAGGAGGAGAGAGAGAGTTTTCTCATTTCATTCATCCCCAAATTCTAGATCTACATTTTCCCTCTTCCAATTCCCTCCATTTTCTCATCAATTCTCCACTAATTTTTTACCAATCTCTTTAAAAATTCTTATTTGAGTCTTCCACATCAAGGATCTACAAGAAGGAAGCAAGGAGCAAGGAGGAGGAGGCCAAGATCTACAAGGAGATGAGCTACTTGGCATTTGGGAACTTTTTATTGGGAATCCATCTCCCAATAGGTATATTTCAGTTTTCTTCCTTCTAATAGACTTTAGATCTAAGATTTAACCATGAAAAACCAACCACATGGATAGGCTATCCATAAAAATTAGTTTTAGGTTTATCGGAGACCTACGGTGGAAGTCATGTCCAATTTTGTGCCAATTTCTGGAAAATTCCGAGATTGACACAAGGAGTACTTGTCATTTAGTCTAATAGATCTAAATGACATTTGATTACTTGTTTGTAACTAGTGTCGTACCCATAATTGGTTACGTGCAGGCCGTATCTCGTCAATTTGACAAAACGGGTTAATTTTGGGTGGTTTTCTCCAACACGGGGCTTTGTGCATATCACATTGTGACACGGACACATAGATACTCTAATTACTATACATATTATTCATAATTAGTGTATTAGACTTGCTCGCATCCCCCGGGATGTGTTTGATTGTGTGTTGGTGCCATATCGCAAGCGTATCATAGAGAAAGTGTGATACTGGTGCGGTGCACTCCATGTGTTTGTTGTTTTGACCTTTTTACTATATGTGCATGTATAATTATAGGTATATATGATAATTAAGTGATATATATATACATATACATATAATAGTGAAATTGAGTTTATGTATATGTGTGAGTCTCTGTGTATATATGTACTACTGTGTGTGTATATATATATATATATATATATATATATATATATATATATATATATATATATATATATATAGGAGTGAGGATTGATACATATTGATATATGTAATAGAGAGGTATATAGATATATATGTACTGTTATTTATATAAGTGTAAGAGTATAGGTATATATGTATCAATATACATAAGTAATGGTGAGTCTTTGATAATATATATATATATATATATATATATATATATATATATATATATATATATATATATATATATATATATATATACAACATAGATGTATATAAGTGTTTGTGTGTTTGTGTGAGTGGCTGTGTTGGTTGTGTGTGTGTGTCAGGGTGAGAGTTCAGTCAGTGACTGTGCCGTGCACAGTGGCAGTGGGTGAGGGAGAGCAGAGTGTGTATAGCAGCGGATACTCTCAGCCAGTACACAGTGATTGTGCATAGCGGCAGATACTCTCAGTCAGTGCACAACAAATGTGCACAGCAGTAGCGGATACTCTCAGTCAGTGCACAAAAAATGTGCACAGCAGCAGCGGATACTCTCAGTCAGTGCATAGAGTGCACAGCAGCAGCGGATACTCTCAGTCAGTGCACAATAAGTGTGCACTAAAACCCCGCAGAGGCAACAGCCAGGGAATGCTCTCAGCAAGCAACCACAGCAAGGAAGGAGAGGTGCTATACAGTTGAACAACAAGCCTGCTCGAGGCAGTACAATGTGCAGCCTCATGTATCAGTTCAGTGACAGTATCAGTAGAGGTATCAATGTATCCCTGTTTATATTTTAGTTCAAGGTTATGTGGTCTTGGTTAATAGTTAGGTAGTTGGTGTCTATAATATCTATGTAGATAGTAAGTATTAGATATAGTTAGTTAGATATGTATTGTATTGTAGTTAGTTTTATAATGGTATTGAGATATATTATAGTAGCTAGTATATGTTAATAGCTAGTATATTAGATTGGGGTATCATATATGTGTTAGCTAATTATGTTGAGGTGTTGGGTTACCTTGGGATACCAAGGTATTACCAAGGTAATGGGTCGATATCCAAGGTTTTGAGTTGGGGCATCGAGATAGGTGTGATACGCACTGGTGCAAGGCCAAGGTATCCTATTTTAATTGATTTGATATAATATTTTACTATTTCACTTGAATATATATATAAAACATTATTTTCATATTTGAAACTTGTGTATCTTAGGATACGGCTCTTTGAGTGTCTTGTTGTCGCTTAGAGTAGTTAGTATAGCATAGCTTCATAGTATATCGACTTAGTGACTTAGTATGAGACTCTTGCAACCTAGATTTCATTGGTTTGACTTAGAAATGGTGTATCAATCTAGAATTGCATCAACTTCTCTTATTTTTATTCTTAAACCTTTTATTGATGCAACATACCATATATAGGTTATGTGACACCAGCTTGGGCATCGAGAGACACACCTTGCTCAGGACTTCAGGCGAGTATATTTCTCTGATAGTTTTTAATTCATAATATTGTATATATGCATGTTCTAGAATTGTATACATTGATCCTGACACAGTAATTTCACGGACTGGTACTATATGGATCCCGTTAGGAGATATTATTCTCTACCTTGTTCAGCGGGTACTCGTGTATATTGTATCTCATAGTGTATATTGGGTATTGATGATACTTCATGTTCACACACTGCTCGTGTTCAGTGTGCTTATTCGTGTATACCCACCGCTCGTGTTTGGTGGTTATGATATTCGTGTACACCCATTGCTCGTGTTCAATGGTTATATTTTGTGTTCGTGGCGTATCGTGATTGGATCCATCGGTATTAGTTAGGGGTGGGAGAGTAGGAGTTGATTATGTGATCAAAGCCATTGTTATATCGTGTATATTCTGGTTACATACCTCACTTGTAATCCGTCTTAGCTGATCATGTTCACCCAACATGATCACATAATAAACTTGTATTCTGAGGCACATTAGTTAGTTTAGATTGCAGTTATTTTATTATATTATGATATTTATATTGTTGATTTATATTCTCGTACCTTACCTATATATCTTGTTCATTCATTCATTTGTTTAGTGATCTTGTATTTTATTTCTATATCTGTTTATATGCTCGATTATGCTATTAAAACTGCTTTTAGAGGTATGTACTTCGCTCCAATCCTGACTGGATATATTTTTCCAGATGACTGGTTTATAGAGCAGTATCCCATATTCTATGGGTCGCAGGACGGCGTACCTTTAGAGGATACTCTTATTGACCAGGAGGACTTAGTTGTAGAGCCTGAGGAGGTCTAGTTATGTTTGTATTGGATTGTATTAGACTATTATTTTAGTAGATTCACTTCTTGTATATTATTTCAGATTGTGGATTGTATCTTTATTCTTTCCTTCGCTATTTCATTCGTGCTTTATCTTCCTTAGTTTATTTTGTGATTGAGATTAGTTATACTTGCAAGATACCATATTGCTCCTCCGTTTGGAGTTGAGATGATTGACAGGTAGCATATTATATTGTTAAGATATAAGATAGTTAGAAATAACCCAGACAACGTTCTACTGTCAATTCTACAACGTAGGCTGGGCGTAACCATGTACTCGTGATCGAATATCCGGGTGTGGGTCGTGACACATTTTTAGTGGTGGCCCATGCAGGTCTAGATTCATAATTAGTGTAATTTTGTAGTTGTACTCGTCTAGAGTACTGCTACGAGCCTGCTTTAGGAAATAGGATTTAGGCTGAGAGTTAACTCAATCACACCTAGAAAAATTCTAAAATCTGTTTTGTAATCCTTATCTATTGAATATTGTCTTTTACTTTGAATAAAGTTCTGCCTTCTTTGATGTTATCGTATCATATTCAATATTGATTTCGTATTTCAATATATCTTCAGGATGCCGCCGAAGACACGTTTCTAGCGATCAGGTGCCGCGACAGCACGATCAGTCACTTCATCACCCTTGAGGGCAGCACCCTCAGACAATGGTCCAGCACCTACTTTCAGGAGGTCAGCTTCACCGGTCCAGGTGGGCGTATCGGCAGCAGCTTTCGGAGGTGCTCCACCTCCAGTACCGAGGACAGGGCAGACAATCTCCGAGGATCTTTTACCTCCACCACCAGTCATTGATCAAACACAGATGTTTATATTTTTTCAACAGATGATGGAGGCCCAGAGGGCCCAAGATGAGGTGCATCAGCGATAGTCAGAGTTTCTGCGACAGAGCGTAGAGAACGCTAACCAGATCGCACTTACAGCAGTAGAGAAAGCTACTACAGCCCAGCCACAGACAACACTAGCTCAGTTTATTCCGTATCAGTCGAGGCCGGGTACCATCATCGACTTCAAGAGGATGGGCTCGAGGGACTTCAGGCGCTCAGAGGGAATTATCTATGCGGATGAGTGGATCGAGGATATCGAGCGAAACCTGTGACTGGTGCAGATTCTAGAGATGCTACAGATAGAGGCAGCAGGTTGTATGATGTTCGACATTGCTTTGACATGATTTCGAATAGACCTAATAATTTCAGTACCAGGACTCTCTTGGGAAGCGTTCAAAGGGCTTTTCAAGGAGAAGTTCTTCCAAGATATGGCTCTTAGATCCTTGGAGAGTTAGTTCCAGTACCTCGTCTAGGAAGGTATATTAGTGGACGAGTATGCGGCAGAGTATTACGGTCTAGGTCACTTCGTGGAGGGTCATAACTCTAGATGAAGGGCAAGAAAGTTTAGAAAGGGCCTGAACCAGGAAGTCAAACCCCACACCAATGGAGATCCTACTGCCACCTTCGAGGAGATACTCAAACTGGCGCAGAGAGCGGAGGATGACTTAGAGCTTGGCTCTAAGAGGCCGGGGGACACAGGAGGATCCAGCAACAACACGGGTCCAGCAAAGAGGCCTCACTTCCAGCAGCAGCATCAGAGGCCTTACCAGCACCAAAGGTAGCAGTATCACGGGCCAGCTAGAGCGTCGGCTCAGCAGATACATCTGATCCAGAAGGCAGCAGTTTCTTGCACTTTCTATAAGAAGCAAGGACTCGGATGGGATGCATGCAGGATGAGGCTAGGCCAATGCTTATTCTGTGGATCGGGAGATTATCAGTTGCGGGCTTGTCCTAAAGTCCCATCTCGTCCAGCTCAGGGTAGAGGATAGGCACAGAGGGCACCCGCTAGACCACCAGTGGGCCAGCAGAGAGGATCGCTTCCACCACAGCAGTAGCAGTTTGCCCAGCATCAGCAGCAGAGAGGAGCACAGCGACATCGGCGAGCTTTTGCCTTGACTATCGAGGAGGAGGAGCCGGTTAGTGATATCATCTGAGGTTCAGTTTATCTCGATTCCTTTTTAGCTCATATTTTGTTCGATTCTGGTACGTCTCATAGCTTTGTATCTGTATCTTTTTCTTTAAGGCATCATCTTGAGTCTGAACCGTTGGCGAAGACTTGCAAGATCATGACCGAGGGTGGCATTATCCTGGTCAGTGATATTTGTAAGAACCAGAGAGTTTTTTTGGGAGGCCGAGAGCTGAGCGTATGTTTACTCGTAATGCCACTTTCAAGTTATGATATAGTACGCGGGATGGATTAGTTGAGTAAACATCACGCTAGTATCGATTATCGTGGAGGCAGAGTTTTATTTCAGATACCAGGAGAGCCGGAGTTCGAGTTCGTCCGAGGAGTAAAGTAGAACAAAGGCGATTTCTGTGGAGCTTTGGTAGAAGAGCTATCATGACCCGTACCCGGAATTTGGGGCACGAGTACGTGGGTAAGTCCAGCCTACGTCGCAACATCGGCGGTAGAATGCTGTCTAGGTCACAATGCTATCTAATCAATCTCACATGAGTATCAAACTCCATAAGGAGACACGGATATCACAATATAATATAAAAATACTCAATCACAGAACTAAAGCACGATAAGATATCAGAGAAAATAAATGAAATACAAGACAAGTCTAAACAACAAAAATAGTCTAACCTGCAAACAATAATATCCAAGTCTCCAAGTATGCCGAAAATAAGTCCTCTAAGTCGCAGTCTGGAAAAATATTTCCAGTCAGGATGGAGCAAAGTACAACCCAAATAACAGTTCCAATTAATTGATAAGGACTATAAAATAATAAATAGATGATGCTATATACTGAGAGAAGACAAAAAATAAATGCAATGTCAAAATAAGAGAACAAGCAATATATGCAATATGGTATAGTCAGTGCATATATGAAATAAAGAGAAAGAACTATAATATCATATATAGGTGATGTGGTATATGAACTGAAATGAAGAACTGTAACTATTCTAAGTGTTTGAAATAGTAATTTCAAAATATGATCGGCTTGGGAACTTGTACGATAGCTACATGGCCTGGATAATCATACGTGAGGTGTATGATTAACACTAATAATATCTACACTTGTACGATAGGGATTTTATCACATCTTTTACTAATTATTTCCCCGCCCCTAACTAGTATGGTGGATCCAACCATGACATGTCACGATACATGATCAATGTCTAATATATCATGTACAATGTCTAATATCAATGTCTAAGATCAATGTCGTGTACAATGTCAATATAATAACCAATGTAACATCTTATGACTGTAGATCCAATCATATACTAATACGTGTAGCATAGTATCAAGAATCAGATGTAACATTTCTAAATACTTGAATTATATAAATTATCAAATAACAAAACTTATCAGAGTATACTCGCTTGTGGTCCTTAGCTGGTAGAATCAGAATCCAAGTCATAATCCAAATAGCCTATGTATTACAAATTTACCATATCAAAAGATAATTTATTTTAATTTATTTAATTATGGAGTAATTACTCTAAAATCCTATTTTAATCTTATTATTCTAATTTTTAGGTTAATTTCTAAATTTTGTCCAAAGAAACTAAATTTTACCAATTTGAGACTCATGGCACGCAAATCGATGTGATATATTGACCAAAAAGTCAACCGATGCAAACTCAACTTTCATGCATGTTTTCCTGTAGATTTCAGTATTAAAAAAATGCTAAAATTTATGGCTCGTCTGAATTCAAATTCGTTTGGGAATTATTGCATATACCAAAATCGTATTGTGCAATGGTGGTTAATTCTTAACCTAGAAGTTCTACAGAATTAATAGTATAGAAATATTTCGTATTAAATTCTGGAAAAAATATATGTCAATGATCTTGAAATGGTTCATAATTCTGATTCCTGGTTCTCCCAAAATTATGAAAACACCGAGACGCATCTATTTTCGGATATGCTGTGCTCTACAAATTTTCTAGAATTTAATATTCATAATTTTGTGAAAAAATTTATATATTCAGAAAACTAACCTCAATACGATTCTAATGCAAGAAATTGGGCTATATTTGGAGTCCGAAGCTATGAGATATCATCTTTTTAATTCGTCATAACTACTAGAAAATGAGGCTGAATTTATGACAAATTTTGACTATTTTTGGACGAAAAAGAGAGGAGTTAGGGAAAGAAAAATATGAAAGATAAGTTTATTCCATAAGTCTACTAAGTATTTATAATGGTGGGGCCTACTTAATTGAATACGAATAGGATTGGCTAATTTGGATATGATTAGTATCAGTTTAAATAGGGATAGGATATGCATGAAGTTACTTTCCTAGTAGGCTCAGGATTTGAATTAATTTAAAATATAGTTTAAATTTATCTCAATAATTTATAATCTTAAATAGAATTAAAGATAATACAAATAATTTATATATAATATTATTAATATCTATTAACACTAAATTAGCATCTATCTAATATTAAGACTTTATATATCCAAATAAATCCTCAATAATTCCAAAAATCCAAAAATTTCTTAAAATTCTAAATAAATTACAAAAAATATATTTAAATATTTTAACGCTAAAATAAATATTTGGTAGTAACAACATGCAAGTATGGTCTAATAGTAAATCATTGAAGTCCTAGATATTTACGTTTTTTAGGTTTTAATTACCCAAAAATTCTACAGAAATCTTAAAAAATCTAAAATAGCCTAAAAAGGATTCTAAATAAATATTTACATAAGTAAATATATCAAAAAATTTATTTTTTAATTAACTAAGAGAATACTCTAAAAATATTTGTTGAAAGACAAAAGCTAGTGTAGCACTCCAAATATCGAAGCAATAGTAAGGTACAATATTCAAATAAAATCACAATAATAAATATAATCCACAAATAATTAATCCTAAAAATACTAATTAAAATCCATAATCCTTTAATTCGGTCAGGGGTTCATCTAGTGGGCTTCTAGGTCTAGTCTACTAACTCATGCATTATATATATATATATATATATATATATATATATATATATATATATATATATATATATATATATATATATATATATATATATACACACATCATGCAATTATTTAAAAATAAATTTACACAATGATTATAATAAATAAAAAGACAAAAATACCCCTATTTTAGGATGTGGTAGTGACAAGAGCAGGAGCTGCCACATCCATTGATTGCAGAGTTCTTGGATGTCTTTCCAGAGGAGTTGTCGGGGTTGTCGGACAGAGATATGGAATTCTCTACAGATTTTGTGCCAGGCGCAGAGCCGATATCTCAGCACATCTATAGAGTAAAAAAAGTGAACTGGCTGAGTTGAAGAAGCAGGTGGATGAGTTGCAAGACAAGGACTTTATCTGTTCCAGTTCATCACCATGATGTGCTCCAGTACTTTTTATACCAAAGAATGATGGGTCGGTATGTATGTGTATCTACTACAGGGAACTTAATAACCTCCCTATCAAGAACAAATACCCGTTGCCACGGATAGATGACTTATTTGACCAGTTGAGTAGAGCGAAGGTATTCTCCAAGATAGATTTGAGCTCAGGGTACCACCAGGTGAAAGTGAAGAGGAAATACATCCCGAAGATAGCTTTCAGGACTCACTATGGGCAGTTTGAATTCTTGTTGATGCCGTTTGGATTGACCAATGCCCCGGCAGAATTCATGAACCTGATGAACAAGGTATTTCATCAGTACCTGGACTAGTTTTTTGTAGTCTTCATTGATGATATTCTGATATATTCGAAGACCCCAGAGGAGCATGAGCATCACTTGAGGATTGTTCTGGAGACCCTCATGAAGGAGAAGTTGTATGGCAAGTTATCGAAGTACAAATTCTTCCTTGATAAGGTTGAATTCCTTGGGCATGTCATTACCGGAGATTGAATTTCGGTAGACCCGAAGAAGATCTCAGTAGTTGAATAATGGTATACCCCGAGTTCAGTAGCAGAGATCAGGAGCTTCCTTGGATTAGTAGGCTACTACCGAAGGTTTGTTCAGGACTTTTCCAGACTTGCAAAGCCGATGACTAGGCTGACTCAGAAGGACGTAGAATTCGTTTGGATATATATAGCTACATAGATGTGTATAAGTGTTTGTGTGAGTGGCTGTATTGGTTTTGTGTGTGTGTATGAGGATGAGAGTTCAGTTAGTGACTGTGCCGTGCACAGAAGCAGTGGGTGAGGGAGAGCAGAGTGTTCAGAGCAGCGGATACTCTTAGTCAGTGCACAGTGAGTGTGCACAGCAACGGATACTCTCAGTTAGTGCACAACAAATATGCACAACAACAACGGATACTCTCAGTCAGTGCACAAAAAATGTGTACTGCAGCAGCAGATACTCCCAGTCAGTATACAAAGTGCACAGCAGCTACGGATACTCTTAGTCACTCCACAGCAAGTGTGCACTGAAACCCAACAGAGGCAACAACCAGGGAATGCTCTCAGCAAGAAACCACAGCAAGAAGGGGAGGCGCTATGCAGCTGAACAACAAGCCTGCTCGAGGCAGGGCAGTATGCAGCCTCATGTATCAGTTCAAAGACAATATCAGTAGAGGCATCAGTGTATCCCTGTTTATATTTTAGTTCAAGGTCATGAGGTCTTGGTTAATAGTTAGGTAGTTGGTATATATAATATCTATGTAGATAGTAAGTATTAGATATAGTTAGTTCGATATGTATATGAGATATATTGTAGTAGCTAGTATATGTTAATAGCTAGTATATTAGCTTAGGGTATCATATATGTGTTAGCTAATTATATTGAGGTGTTGGGTTACCTTGGGATACCAAGGTATTGGGTCGATACCTAAGGTTTTGAGTTTGGGTATTGAGATAGGTGCCATACGCTTTGGTACAAGGCCAAGGTATCCTATTTTAATTGATTTGATATAATATTTTACTATTTGACTTGAATATATATATAAAATATTATTTTTATATTCAAAACTTGTGTATCTTAGGATATGGCTCTTTTAGTGCCTTATTGTCTCTTAGATTAGTTAGAGTAGCACAGCTTCATAGTTTATCGACTTAGTGACTTAGTATTAGACTATTGCAACCTAGATTTCATTAGTTTAACTTAAAAATTGCGTATCAACCTAGAATTGTATCAACTTCTCTTATTTTATTCTTGAATCTTGTATTGATGCAACATACCATATATAGGTTGTGTGACACCAGCTTGGACATCGAAGACTTGCATGGGCCACTACTAAAAATGTGTATGACTCGCACCCGGTGTAGGAATACAAGTAGTGAACAACGCCCAGCCTACGCCGCAGTATCAACGGTAAAATGATGTTTGGGTAAACTATCTATTATAATTATGCCACCAACAATATGAATCTACTCAATCATATGTCTAAGATAAAAATAAGCATGAATACGATAAAAGAATAGGAGAGTCACAAATACAACTCATGAGACAAATAATAATATCAAATTAGTCAAAGAATACTGAAATAAGGCTGGAGATAAATCAAGTACAAAAGAACTAACAACTAAACTATGAAGCTACGAGTCCTGGATCGTCTGTCTCAGTCGGGATGAGACCCTCCTGAGCTAAGGTCTCTGTCTCTAAGCCCACAACATCCTGAGGTCTGTTGTGAGTGAGGTATCACTCCTCAGTGTCATCTGAAAAAAATATATCCAATCAGGAAAGAAGCATAGTACATCTCTAACATCAGTTCTAATCAATGATATAAACTATGTAATAATAAATAGATATGAATATACAAGATGCAATATATATACAAGAAATAAGCAATAATAGAAATACTAGAATAAATACAATAATGAGCAATATAGAAATAAAAAAGAATACTAATGACTAAGTGGGTGAGTACCAGCTTTAATATGTGATCGACTTGGGAACTGGATACAATATTTATGGCCTAGCTAATCATACGTGCGGTATATGATTAACACTATTCAATGAACAAGACTTGATACAAGGAGGATATGATCACATATCTACACTACATACTCTCTGCCCCGACTGGTATAGTGGATCCAACCATGGTACGTTATGACAAGGGATTTACTAGGTAGGTAGCTAATCTCCTCTAAGAATTAATGTCTGTACATGTATAAGAAGAACAAGAAAATAAGGCTTGAACAAGATACACCATACAAACCAAGAAATAATATCTCATGACTAGATCCGGATATACCAATCCGTGTAACCACCGTGTCAAGAAATCAAGGATATCTATACTAGATACAAGAGACATAGAGGATACCATAAATGAAAAACTATCAGAGGAAGTACTCGCCTGACCTTCGGTGAACAGTATCACAAATGTCCAGTGCGGTGCCTAGAAGACCTAAAGAGGGAATATTACATCAATATTGGATTTTAGAATAAAAATAAGTTAAACTAGTCAACATCTAGGTCAAAGAGCTATTTCTAAGTCAAAATAGTCAAACTAGATCAACTCTAAGTCAAATTAGTCAAACTTGGTCAAACTAGCTATTTCTAGGTTGTATGAGTTTATCTCTAGGATATTGGGTCTATACACTATGAAACTAGGAACTAGGATACTATGAAATCACTAAGATACCGCATCTCAAGATATGCAACGTAAAAGATATGAAAATATCATATTATGCATATATGAAATCAATAATATAATATTCCTAACTAATAATATGCTAAGTGGATACCTTGGCTTTAAACCAATGCGGTATCTCACTACTGCACCCCCATCTTGATACTCAAATCCAATACCTTGAGTATCGACCCAATACCTTGACATTTACCTTGGTATCTCAAGGTAATATCATCTCAGTATATATTAACTACCCAATACAAAACTATATACAAATATGTATTACTAGTACACAACTACTATACTAACCACTAACTATTAATACATATATATATATATATATATATATATATATATATATATATATATATATATATATATATATATATATATATATCTTATGTATCTCTAGTTGTATATGTATGTTTGTGAGATATATATATATATATATATATATATATATATATATATATATATATATATATATATATATATATATATATCTCACAAACATACATATACAAATAGAGATACATAAGATATATATATATATATATATATATATATATATATATATATAACTACTAATTAACAACAAGTATCTACATATATATAACTAACTAAACTAGATAACTAATCACTAATAAACTAGCTAACTATCAGATAAACTAGCTAAACAAAACTGTTAACTAACAACTAACTAGTTAAAAATAACTAACAACTAACTACCTAGCTGTACACTGGATGTTGATACCCTGTTGCTGCTCTGCTTGTCTGTGCACTGTTGTTGCTCGCAATGGCTGTTGTTGCTCGTGCAACATGTTTAAGCTGCTGCTGCTACAGCTTCTACGTTTGCTACTGCTGCTGGTGAAGCTACTGCTGCTACTGCTCGCTGCTGCCTGCCTCGTAGCAATTGCTCAAGACTGCTGCTGCTACACAACTAGCTGCACACTGCTGGAGGTTCTTGCTATAAATGCAATACAAAACTGTTGTTACTCGTTGCATACTGAAACACACACTGCTGACCTCCCCTCTATCAACATACACCCACAATACAAAACTACAAACACTCACACACAAAAGCACCTATGCACAAACACCTATATATATATATATCTATATAAACATCAACAATATACATATCTATGTATATAGTATATATCTATAACTCACACACATATATATATATATATATAAACAACACAAAGATATATACAACTCAATATGTATATATACATATGTAATATGATAATTAATATACTAATAGCTATACACAAGGCAATTTGGATCTAGAAATGCAATGTAACAATCACGTGGAGTGCATCGCACCCGTATCACACTAGATCTATGATGTGCTTGCGATACGAGTCCACCACACAACCAAACATGCCCTGAAGGACAAGAGAAAGTCTAAAATAGTATTTATGAATAATACAAAGAGTCAAATATATATATCTATGTGTCCGTGTCAAAATGTGACATGCTCAAACCCTGTATCGGAAGAAAACCAACAAATCAATCCGTATATTCAAATTATTGGGATACGGCCTACACGTATCTATTTGTGGATACGACATTAACCACATATAATCAAACACATGTCAATTTGGTCTAAATGACCAATTGACAAACACAACATGGGAAGAGAAAATTATAGATCTAGATTTGAAATGAAAATAAGGAGAAAAAAATTTCCCTCCTCTATTTAATATGGCCGGCCATCAAACCCATTCCCCAAGTTTCTATGCAAAGTCTAAAATACTCCTTGGGGCCTCTCATAAAGAAATAATTAAGGAGAAAAAGTTCTAGTCTAATGGGTTTAACTTAATTAATCATCCTACTAATGAATGGGCTTATAATTGGGCTCAAATCTAACTAAATATAAATGATGGTCCATGGATCTAATCTAAACTAGTTAGGTCCACTAACATAAGTCCAAAATAATAAACTAACATCTAACAATAATATAATAAATAATTATACAACATGTATAATATTTAATTAATTTTAAAATGACCAAAATACCCTTTCCTAGAAAATATGGTAGTGACAGGATCGAGTCAGGAGATATTATTTATTTGACTCATGCATCAAATACTTCTTACACATGTACTTTATCGTGTGGTTCGGGTATTCCTTGTGCTCGGATCTCTCGTGTACTCCGTGTGCTCATATTATATTCGTGTGCATAACGTGTCGTAATTTGATCCAAGAATATTAGTCAGGGCGGAAGAGTAGGAGTTGGTTATGTGATTAAATATTTAGCGTATTCGTGTGCATGCCAATTATACGATACATGTATAATTGAGTTACCATAGTATAGACTTATGCAACCCAACCCGATCACATAATGAACTTATACTCTAAATTACTTAGATATTATCACCATCTCTCTCATTTACCGTTCACTAATTTACAGTACACACCATATTTCTTGTATCAATTTATTCCAGTTATCCTAGTTTATATGCCTAGCTCAGCTGCATTTTTTATTTCATATTACTTATGCATCTTGTTTACTTTTCTATTGCTGTTATATATATTCTCTACCATGTATATAAAACTACTTTCAGAGTATTGTACTTTCCTCCAATCCTGGCTGGATATATTTTTCCAGACGACTACTTAGAGGATTGGTGTCCTACCTATTACGGTCCGCAGGATGGAGAGCTAGCTGAGGTAGCACCCTTAGCCCTGGATGATCAGGCACTAGTTTTTGAGCAGACACATCTAGCTATAACAGACCCTTAGCTAGTATTCATTGTACTGAATGTCTCTAGCATTAGACTATGGTATGTTGATTACATTGAGACCATTTATGTTGTTGTTAAACTCTAGATTTGCTATTATTATGACTTATGATTCTCTTCTGTTTATGACATCGTGCCATTACCTATCTCTAGTTTGATTGATTGAGTAATGATGCTATATATTTATCTTATCCTCCTTTTGGAGTTGAGTTACCATTGACAGGTTGTATATATATATATCTTGCATCAGTTTGCTAGATAGTATTGTGGACCTTTACAGAATTCTACCCCTGATTTTGCGGCATAGGCTGGACATACCCATGACTCATACCCAATTTTTGGGTGCGGGTCGTGACACATTTTTAGTGGTGGCCCATGCAGGTCGAGGTCGCAACTAGTGCGATCTCGTAATCGTACTCAAAGTTGAAAACTATTACGAGCTTGCTATAAGATATATGGTATAGGATGAGTGAATACTCAATCACAATTAGAAAATTTTCTAATCTATTGAATTTTGCTAATGCTTATTCAGTCTAAATATTGTTTTTCTTGAATATTATTGTGCTTCCTTGATGATATCGTATCTATAGCTTATTAGTCTCTTTGTTTCGATCTGTCTTTAGGATGCATCCGAAGACCAGGTCACAACGATCGGCAGCAGCGCCTTCCGAGTAGTCGACGACTTCTCGACCCCTTGTCCGAGCAGCAGCATATGATGTTCCACCTCCACCAGTTCGGAGGGCTGCCTCACCAGTTCAGGTGGGAGCCTCAGCTATTTTTGGGGGTCCTCCTCCTCCCCCACTCGCTTAGAGGATTGTTCCAGCCGTTGTTGAGGGATATCCCTCTTCTCCTCCAGCAGTTCAAAGGTCTAGTTCAGCAGGATCGGAGGGTCTTCCACCCCCGCACAGATGTTCGCCATTTTCTGAGAGATGTTGGAGGAACAGCAAAGACATGCAGATGTACTACGCCAGGGCATTGAGAATGTCCACCAGGTTGTATTGGCCGCAGTGGAGAAGGTGGCGTAGCCCCAGCCACATGATGCATAGCCCAGACCGGCAACATACAAGATTTCAAGAAATTGGGTCCCCACAACTTTAAGGGGACAAAGAATATTATCTATGCTGATGACTGGCTCGAGCACTTAGAGCATATTATGCGCTTGTCCTGCCTTGTCCAGGACATGAGGATAGAGGTAACTGGATTACAGATGTCAGATATTGCTAGCACCTGGTTCCGGAATGAACCACGGATTTTTGATCCAAGGTTGACATGGGGTGGCTTCAAGGATCTGTTCAAAAGGAAGTTCTTTCATGCACGGAGAAACTCAACCTAGAGTGACAGTTTCAGAACCTCTAATCGGAGGGCGTATCGGTAGAGGAGTACGTCAAAGAGTTCGGCAGGCTAAGTAGGTATACAAGGAATATGGTACGAGATCCGGAGGACAGGGCGAGCCATTTCAGGGAGGGCCTAAACTGGGACATGAATACCAAAAGACGTACGCGACAATTCTTGCGGAGGTCCACAAGGTCAAAAGGGACCTGAGTTTGAGGCCCAAGAGGGACCGAGAGATATTCGATAGCGGTAGCGTGGGCCGAGCCAAGCGGCCCCTGTCCCAGCAATAACAGCAGCAACGGACCTTCCAGTCTCAGTGTCAGTAGCCTTAGAGACATCAACATCAGCCTCTTATCCATCCGTTCTGTAAGAAGCTAGGATACAGATGGGACGTCTGCAGGAAGTGGTTGGGAGTATATTTGTTTTATAGAACAGAAGATAACCAATTGAGGGACTGCAGTCTTGCACTCGCTCGTCTAAGTCAGGGTGGAGCTCCTACTCAGAGAGCACCAGTTCAAGCACCAGCAACACAACCGAGGGGACCTCCACTCCCGACCCAGCATCAGTGCTTCGTGCAGCATCAGCAATAGAGGGGACCACCACAGGGGCGAACTTTTGCCATGACGATTGAGGAGATGGAGCTAATTGGAGACTTTATCGTAGGTTCGGTTCTGCTAGATTCTATTCCAAGATTAGCTTTGTTTAATTCTGGTGCTTTCCATAGTTTTGTATTATTGTCTTTTGCTCTTAAGCACCATTTAGAGGCTGAATCTTTGAGTAGGACTTGCAAGATCACGACTGGGGGTGGCATCATCCTGGTCAGTCATGTTTTCAAGGATCGAAGAGTTACTTTGGGTGGGCGGGAGTTGTGTGCTAGCTTACTTATAATGCCACTTCCGAGCTGCGATATTGTACTTATGATGGATTGGTTAGGTACCATGCTAACATAGATTTTCGTAGAGGTAGAGTTTTATTTCGACTGCCGGAAGAGCCAAAATTTGAGATCGCCAGAGGAGCAACGGAGCAGAGCGAGGAAGTCTTTTGTGGAGCCCTAGTGGAAGAGAAGGAGTTTCCACATCCTTTGATTGCGGAGTTCCTGGATGTCTTTCCAAAGGAGTTGTTGGGGTTACCGTAAGACAAGGACGTTGAGTTCTCCATAGACTTGGTACCAGACGCATAGCCGATATCACAGCATGTCTATAGGGTAAACAACAGCGAGCTGGAAGAGTTGAAGAAGCTGATGGACAAGTTATAGGAAAAGGGTTTTATCAGATCCAGTTCTTTACTGTGGGGTGCACCGGTATTGTTTGTACCCAAGAAGGATGGGTCGGTACAGATGTGTATCGACTACAGGGCTATGAACAACATCATTATCAAGAACAGATACCCACTGCTAAGGATAGATGATCTCTTCGATCAGTTGAATGGAGCAAAGGTATTCTCGAGGATAGACTTGAGGTTAGGCTACCACTAGGTGAAGGTAAAGAGGGAAGATATTCTGAAGACAGGTTTTCGGCCCCGGTACGGCTAGTTTGAGTTCATGGTGATGACGTTTGGGTTGACCAATGCTCTGGCGGTATTCATGAACCTGATGAACAAGGTGTTCCACCAGTACCTTGATAAGTTTGTGGTAGTTTTCATCGATGATATCCTTGTATATTCGAAGATACCAGAGGGGCACTAGGAGCACCTAAGAATAGTTCTGGTGACTCTCAAGAAGGAGAAGCTTTATGGAAATCTTTTGAAGTGCGAGTTCTTCCTAGACAAGGTTGAATTCCTTAGATATGTGGTGACAGGAGATGGGATCTCAGTTAACCCGAGAAAGATCGCGGTAGTGGAGTCATGGGCTACTCCAAGTTCAATGGCAGAGACCAGGAAGGACGTATTATTTGTGTGGACAGAGGAGTGCCAAGCCACTTTTGATGAGATGAAGAAGATATTGACGACAGCTCTAGTGTTGACATTTCCATTGGAGACAGGTGGATTCACTATTTATAGTGATGCTTTAGGGAATGGCTTGGGTTGCGTTCTGCAGCAGAATGGAAAGGTGATTGCCTATGCATCCCGTCATGCCTCGTTCCTAGAATACTGGATAAATACAGGGACTGATATGGCCAAACACACCTTACAGAATACCGAAGTAAGCCGCAATGTGTTAAGGTTATCTAGAAGATAAATGGGTGAACTCTAGTATGCTATGACATCAGTCCTAAGGCCGACATATCCTATAATCTCAATCCAACAACACAAGTATAAGAGTATATCATACATGAAAGTTAAGATGCATTCCAAATTATATGTCACATATGATCATGAAGCTAGTGAATACAAAATGCTGCTCTAGACGAGTTTAAATATACATGATCAATATACCAACCATGGTCTAATATATAAACATCATGTTAACCGTAGTCAGAGAAGTGATCACAAAATAAGGGGCTACCACTACCTCTTTCTAAAATATCACAAAAGTAATAACACTTTGAGGGGTGGAGGAAGGGAACCCTACAAGGTGGAGTAAGAACCCAAAGCAACAAGTATTATAAAGGAGCTCGAGGTGATAGACCAAACACATCATAACATAAGCAAAAGTGACATATAAGAAATAAATGCAGATTGATACTAGTACGGTACCAATGTACTCGTCTCAAGAATAATACTGGAAGAACTGATAATAACTGTAAAAATAAAATTAAGGCGATGAGTGGTAAGAGTGCATAGGAACTACTCTGGATCGGGCCTTAAACGAAACAAGGACCGAGGTTGCAGGCCTTTACCCGAACAGAACTTAGCACCCTAACTACGCAAGAAATATTAAAGAGATAAGCTAAACGAATAAGCAAACATTCATTTCATGGCCAAACATGCCTACCGCTTGCTATAATTAACTAACTAGGGTTATCACAAGCCCTAATTACTAGAAATGCATTGCTAAGAATATTGCTACTACCGACACTACAGGCAACCAGGATGGCCAAGGGTACGCTTGTCTAGTAAATTTAAATGCACAATCAACCATACAATAAAATAATTTGTCTTATCACAAACAATAATTGAACTTATAAGCATAAGCGTAAACGTGTGAATCAAAAACTGGTCTTATAAATATAAAGAGGTTTTTTTAAGTGAAACTGATTTTTGTAAACATAAAGAGATTTTTGTATGTGAAACTGATTTTTGTAAACATAAAGATATTTTTGTAAGTGAAACTGATTTTTTTGTAAACATAACTTATCGAAAAATGGTCTGGTAACATAACTGAAACTGAAACATATACTAGAATACATATATAGAATTTTATAACAACTTTTAGTGCCTCATCACGCATAAACTTGGTCAGTTATGGATCCCTTGCCTAGCAGGATTGTCCATGCTGCTTGGGGCCTTTGGGGATCGGGGTAGCCGGTAGCACAATATTCTTTCATCACAATGATCTAGGTAATTGTTATCTTATTTAATCATTACTAAATTAATTTAAGTTCTCGAGTCGTGGACACTCGAGAACTTCCCTAGAATGATGGATCACAGGTACGAGCTTTTCATGAGTTACAGTATCTGCAACTCGCGATATATTGGGCAATACTCACACTCGATTTCCTGATGCCAAATGTAATAGATTTTTATACACAGATATTTTTACGGTATCGTGAGGATTATAAATTAGTATATAAACTGGTTTGATAACGTAAACTTGTATCGACATAAGGAAGCATACAACAATAATCACTAAAAGGAATTACAGAGAGAACATATCAATAGGAAACACAAAAATTCACACAAGAATTCCTGGCTGCATACGTCCGTTGGCCATATGGACTCACTGGCTGAATGGATTCAATGGCCGCATGGATTCGCCGCATGGACTCACTAGCCTCATAGACTCGCTTGCCATATGGACCCAATGGCCGAGTGGATCTACTGGCCGTATGGATTTACTGGCCGCATGCACCCACTGGCTGCATGGACTTACTCTTGGAAATAGCAAATTTTGTATTCATTCAACGGGTGAAAACACAAGGTGTTCAAGGATACTTTTATAAATAAGCAGTCATGCATCCAAAAAGATGGACATATGCTGTTAGCATGCGATAAGAGTTCAGGCTGCATAACCATCTCAGGCTGCATGGAACTCTTGGCCGCATGGCTCGTTGGCCGCATGAAGCCTTCGTCTTCTCCAATAGCAAGTTCAGCCATGGCCAAAACTACAAAAAACCAAAAAAATATTTTCTTCATAAAAACTTTATTTAAACTCCAAGTCAAGTGAAACAAAAGCCAAATTGCATGAAATAAAATGCTCTAACATAAGGAATAACTATTTTTCAAAAATATTAAGTTTTAATATATTAAAATGAAGGAAAACTCATAGAACACATAAAAACCATAAACTTAAAACTAAGATCTACAAAATCTATATATCAAAATTCAAAACTCCAAGAACTAAATATGATCAATAACTCCAGGAGAACATTTTCCTTTAAATACATTTTTAAAACAACAATATATATAAAAATCTAAAAAACGATAATTTTACCATTGAGCAAGATGTACTTGCCTTGGGTGGCTCCTAGCCTCTACCTTGTTTGATGATAAACAAAAGAAATTAAGAGTAGGTTTATACGAAACCCTTTCTTTGTTTACAAACAAGAAAAAAGTATAATTAATCCTATACGAGGATGTTAATTACAAAAAAATGATTCTGGGGAAAAATTGCTATAGGAGTCTGATCTGCGGTCGATCATTTTGTCCCTTGGACCACACGATGATGAAGAAGTGCTATAGAAGAAGGAGAAGAAGCTTTAAATATTACAGGAGGGATTGGATTCTCGTTGCCAAAGTCGTCAATCACTACTCTCTGTCTGTGCTCTATTTGCTCTCTTTTTCGTCCTTTCTTCCTTGATTTCGACCTTTTTTTATCTCGACCCCCTGTCTCCTGTGACCGAAAGTCTCTATTTATAGAGCTCGGTCACAGTAACTGACCAGTCGGCGTAGAAGCCAAACAGTGGAGAGAGTTGCACCTTTTTCGTGGCGGTTATAATAACTGCTACCAACGTCTGAATGATCTCCTGAATCGGCGTGTGATGCGTGTCCCATTATGAGGTAACATGTATAATCGCTCATCGAAGATCACGGCATGCAAGCCACATAGGTAACTGCCCCTCGCGTAAAGATGGTTGGCATAAAAGCCAAATAACTGTCTCGTTCGCATAAAAGTCAAATAGTTATCTTGCTGGCATAAAAGCCAAGTAGCTGTCCTGTTGGCGTAAAAGCCAAGTAGCTGTCTTGTTGGCGTAAAAGCCAAATAGCTGTCTTGTTGGCGTAAAAGCCAAATAGCTGTCTTGTTGGCATAAAAGCCAAGTAGCTGCATAATAGGTAACCAGCGTAAAGATAGCCAAATATTCTTCCTTGACTGAGGTCTTGAGCGTATTCTGGGCCAAATAGCCCTATCACGTACCTTTGCAAATATTGCTTGAGTTGGCATATTTCGAGGAGATAGCATACGGCGTACTCCTATAGATGAAAATAGCCTGGTTGGCGTAACATGCAGGGATAGTGATGTGAGCGTATTAACCCTAGTCTTAGCTCTCTCGGTCATTAAAAATAGAACAAAATCTTGTGCATTAAATGCAGAGATCTGCCCCCATCTCGCACATTAACTGCAGAGATATACCTCTAGTTCTGTACGAAGAACAGCTTTTGACGTGGCATCTGGTTTCATCTCATCTTGAGCGTAAAAACTCATCTCTGCCTGTGTAGAATAAGCAGCGTATTCCTTGAATGCGTAAAAATGACTTGTATCAAGGATTATGTCACTAAACGATAGTCTGGGTCTCTGTGCAGAATCATCATTACAGTCGTCCTCTCGATCGTCGTACAGTACTCTTTGTCAGGAGTCAGGTTCACTGTTTTGTCTGACAGGTTCATTCGAGGAATACGAAGAGTTCCTCGTACAACTTTATGCTGTATTAAAAGCAGATATATTTTACGCCGGAGGGGCAATGTAGTAACCTTTTTATGCCAAAATAGCCTGGAAGTGCTGCCTTACGCGGGTAGTTTTGGAGCTTTGTTTTATGCTGGATAGCGTTGAAGCTCTGTTGTACACCAATGGCTCTGAAGTCATATTTTATGCCACACAGTACTGGAGTTCCATTTTACGCGGGCTTCATGCATGTTGGGGGTTTTATGCGTATAATTTCCCAGCATATTTTTTATGCTTCTACAAGACCCCCTTCAAAGTTTTCAAATTTCTCGTAATTTGAAATACTTTGAATGAAGCATAAAACGGTCAAATTTGACTCGTTCTGCGAGGCTAATTTTTTGAAGATATTTAGGAAGTTGTTGGGATTAGGTATGTTCTCTTCTACCTATATAAAGGCAAGCGATTGAACCTATTTTTCCATACTTCCTTCACCAAAAAGATGGTTGCCAAGATTCATCGGGCTGACCTGAGGGAGAAGAAGATTATGCTCTTCCAGCATGTAAGGAGCCGTAAAAGGAGGCATCTTCGAGCAATTATCCTCTGCAACGATGGATCATAGAAGGATATCATAGCTTTCTTTGCTCGGGATAATCAACAATTTTATATGGCGATTCGTCCAGGAGAGAGGAAGGGTCTCATCGGACCACACAGCTTGCTAGCTATATTTTCTCCCATTATGAAGCTGGACGTAGGTAGGCAGTTTGGCCCTGTCTTCCAGTATTGTGTTGGGTCTGAATCCCTAACACAATTCTAGGGCGTGGCTTCCATAGCGTATGGAGGGTGGCTTAAATAAAACAGGCCCAGTTTTGTATCCTCCCGTCATTAATTATTTTCTTGTTCATCGGCCGAAGAAGCCGATGAAGTACGGTAGAAGAAGAAAAAGATCTCCATCAAATGAGAACCTGGCACAACAGATTCCGAGCGTGATCTTGAATTTTAATAAAAAATCCTTTGTAAAAAAAGGATTTTCATCATATGTAATCACGAAAATGAAAAATCTTTTGTAAACTGGATTTACATCATATGTAATCATGATTAATAGACTTGTCTTCTTTTACGCATTGCTGATTTGCCATATTTGCTGTAAGGAAGTCTGATAATGTGCAGCTTCGACACGTTGAGTAATTTTTCGCTGACCCTGATAAACGCTTATCCGGTCACGTTCCAACTTTTATGCGTAACGGAATATGCATAAAAAGCTCTTTAGCCTTAAGTTGTCTTGAAGATCCAACTGTCATGCTATTTTTGGACGAAGAGTCGCATAAAATTCTGAAATATCACTTCTCTTATACGAAGAATTTATGTTCAGAACATCATCTTCAAGAATGGCTTCCCCGAAAATCTCTCGAAATAGGGCGAGAAATATCCGCCGAACAGGCCATACTTGAACTTAGATATAAAAGATTCTAGCTAGACTTCGAATGAACTTCCAATGGCCCAAGAAGAAGATTCATCTTTAATGCTGACATCTGTGTGTTTTAGGCACTTGGAATATTTTATAGCCAAAAATGAGTATTTTTTGCGTAAACCCTTGTAATTGGCCTTCTGTAGCTTCTGAGCGTAGAATCGTAGATTTGTAGCTTTTGAGTGTAAAATCATAGATTTGTAGTCTCTGAGCGTAAAAGCCTCTGAGCGTAAAACCATAAATTTGTAGCCTCTGAGCGTAAAATCATAGATTTGTAGCTTCTGAGCGTAAAAACTTCTGAACGTAAAACCATAGATTTGTAGTCTCTGAGCGTAAAATCGTAGATTTGTAGCTTCTGAGCATAAAAAGCTTCTGAGCGTAAAATCTGGATCCGTTACGCAGCATGACTGTCCGTCTTCTTTTGCTGATGTGGTCCCCAATCATAACCGAATATTAAAAATTGAATTTGGTTAAGGATTCGAAGAGTTACTGAACTCTATAAATAGCCCAAGGTCTTGAGAGAGAAAAATACTTTATTTGTCTTTGCAAAACCCTTCGTCTCTTTGAGAACTCTTTGTCTTCGTCTCTTTTTTGAGAACTTTGAGCTTCGCCATGGCACCGAAACAGGCTTCTACTGCTAAGGGAAAGAAAACTGCTTCCTTATCTCGCTCCTCTGCTCAAGCACGAGCAACCCCCAACAGGCCGAGCGAGCCCCGATCTGAACGAAGTGCTCCTCCGATGAGTTATGCTCCAGGCATCACAAGTAAAGACTTCGAGAGGAATAGAGAACCTTTCGCACACGTTGTACATGTATGCGAAATAATACGCCCGTATTTCTAATGTGTCAGCGTAAAAGAACTCTATATTTTTGCAGTCTGGCATAAAAACTCAGATTGTCAAAATTTGGCGTATACTACAAACTTTGAGTTTTACGCGCTGGATGTAAATTCTGGCATAAAAACTCAAATTTTGGCAGTCTGGCATAAAAAGCTCAGACTGTTAGATTTTGGCGTATACTGCCAACCTTGAGTTTTACGCAATGGAAATAGATTCCAGCGTAAGGCTCAAGTTTTTGCAGTCTGGCGTAAAAGCTCAGACTGTTAGTCTTTGGCGTATACTGCAACAGTGTAGCGTCTAGCATAAAAACTGACTTATTTTTTTGCATTTTACAGTGGACCTGCAGACCCCTCCTTTGGCTGAAGTGATGGGCTCTGCTGCGGGGATGATGAATTCTAACTATCTGGAGGACTTGTCGCATGTGACATTCTCCATCTCTGGAACCGAGTATCCTCAAGAAAGGGGAACTCTGATCTCGTCCCAAGGAGAACGAATGCTGCTGAGTATGATCAGTGGGGAGCCCCTGACATACATAGATGGGACTGAATATAAGAAACCAGTTTCTTATTTGGGGATGTTATCGATAAACAATCCCAGACTAAGCCCAAGAAGGAAGATTGGATGTTTACTGTTGAGGGCACGATCATGTATCTGCCAACGAAGCCTAGAGATTACCCTATCTCGGCATTCTTCCATGCCACACATCCCAGGAAGATGGTATGGACTCTGACTCCAGATCTTCAAGGGCGGCCAGGGAAGATCTCATACAAGAAAGGAGTGAACCGAGGAGTCTTTCTGAGCAGTCCTTCAGGCCATGTTATGCCTTTCAGAGGATTACAGTCGGGCAGCGTCCCGAGTGAAGACACTTCACTGATCCCGCCGGTTCAAATATCGACTTTCTGCAATGACTTTATGGGGCAGGGAGGAGTGTACCCTAAGTTTAACCCTGGGACCAATGGATGGCTTAGCCCCGGGAATCTTCGATGGGCCAGTTTAACTGTCTGGGCCCTGAAGTACTTCCAGATGGAGCTGAAGAGCATTGGTTTGTTTGCGGCTGTGAGTGCCACTAGTATTAGGCTGCCTGTCAACCCCAACTTGTTCTTAGCCTTGATGGAGCGATACAACTCGCTTACTGGGACTTTCGCCACTCCGCTAGGTGAGTTGGGCTTAGCCCTTCATGAGATGGTAGAGATTTCAAAGCTGCCAATGGGAGACTCCTTATGAAGAGTACGTTCCCATAAATACGGAGCTGAGGGATACAAACCCTCGGACAGTGGCGGTATACCAGGAGCTGATGAGCCACTATCTTGCCTGCACCACCTTCTACAAAGAGCCCTCTGACTTGGCTCATATCAACAAATGGGCATCCTACCTCTTCTTCCATCAGGCCAGAAATGCTAAGCCGGACAAGGTTGTAGATAGCCGAGATAAGTGTCACTACCACATTCTGAAAACAGGGGTATTTTCGACTTTTTACAATATTTAATATTATGGTATTTATAATTAATTAATTGCCTGATAGTATTTAATTTAATAATTATGTGATGTATAATTAAATATAATTATATGCAGTATTTATTTATTTTATTTTTAGCTAGCAGACTTGACCTAGAAGCCAGTAGATGAGCACCTGTCCGAATTATGGAATTTTGTATTTAATTGTTTAAATTAGGTTTATTTATTGGAGATTGTAATTAATTACTGTATTTTATTTAATATTTTTGCGCATTGCCTTTGCTTCGATATTTGGAGCACTATCCAGACTTTTGTCTTCCAACAAATTTCACCATCTTGCCCTAGACATGCCCGTCTTCCATTCTGCTATTTTTTGCAACTCATAATTATGCTCTTTGTGCATTATTTCTAGCCGCACAAAAATCGTCGCGGACGTTATTTTTATTTCCTATTTTTGTATCGTTGTGCGTTCCAATTGTAATTTGGGGACAATCTTGACCTATTTTTCGTGCGGCCCAAATTAGGGAAATATTCTGTTCTGAGTCTTCTTCATTTTTGGTATTGATGACTTGACCTGATTTTGGCCCCATGTACTCCTAATTAATTGTTGAACACAGCTTGCATTTATTTCTATTTAATTTGAGGATACCATTTTATCTGATTCTGAAATTCCAAATTAATTCCAGTGCCCTGTAAATTCAGCCCATACCCATCTTACAGTGCCCCCTGACCCTACAAAATACCGGACCCCGAATCGCCCGCCAAATTTTCGTCATTTTATGTGTTTGTGCAATTTCCCGAATTTAAGGGGGCCAAATTGCAAATTGGCATTTTGTGGCCTCACCCAATTATTTTAATCAATGAGGGAGCCTATTAATTTTAATTAAGAACCCTCATCCCCCATGAATAATTTTCTCATGTTCAATCCTAGCCATTCATTTGAAATTGACCCATCACAACCCTCCATCACACCCTCTCTCTCCCTATTTAATGCCTTGTCTACATCAAACCCTAATCCCAAGAAACCTAGAAAACAATACCCCCTCACAAGCCACCTCCCTCTCTCCTACGTTGGAAAACTTCTTTCATTTTTCTACTTCTTCTTCCTTCCTTTCTTCTTCTTCTTCTCCTTCTTTTCTTCTTCTTCCTTCTTCATTATTTTGAAATTCAAATATTTAGAAAAGGGGGGGGATCCCATCTTCACCAATCCACTGTTCCCCGGCCGAGACTGTTTCCCTGCAGCCCGATCCTCCGGTGGCCGAACCCGAGCACCCCTGGCTGCTCCTCCCTCCGGCCCGGCGACAGCTTCCCCCTCACGATCAACTACCACCACCATCCACCACCATCACCATTCACCACCACCAACCAGACCCCGAGCCGACCCCGCTGTCCCCTCCGGCTGCTCTCCGGCCTCCCTGCCGAGCTGCACATCCCCGCAGCCGATCCCGTGCTCCGGCGACCGAGCCGAGTTCTCCTCCTCCCATCCTCTTCAACCTGTACGTCGGCGTTCAGCCCAGCCGATCCTCCGGCGGCCACTGATCGGTTTCCCGATGGCTCCCTCTGCCGCTGCGACCCGCTACGACTCCCCTCCCTCTGTCGTTTAACGCCGGCGGCCCACTGCTCAACTCCGACTCGACCCCATTGCAACCTCCGGCCTGTTTCAACCTGACCCCGAGCTCCTCCCATCATCCTCGACTCCGGTACGGCTCGACCCCGGCGGTGCAGCACAACCTCCTCAACTTCCCCCCCCCCCCCCGCTGTGAACTCCTCCTACCTCACGACGAGTCGAACACAGCCATCTCCGGCCTGCCACCCCCTCCGGCCTGAGCTCCGGCCAACCACAGTAAGTTTCTCCTCTTCCTCTCCCTCTTCCTTCTTCTTTCTTCCTGTGCGTATGTATATACATATATATATATACGTGTATATATAACTATATACTTATATACGTAGTAGTATAAATTAGTATATGTATATGTATGATTTAATAAATATATATATGTAATGTACATACGTATATACATGTTTATATATCTAATTAATGTGTATAAATATACATGTATGTATATTTAATTAATATGTATATTAATGTGTATATACCTAATGAATGTATATATATATTTAATGTGTATAAATATACATAATACATGTATATTCTAATATGTACTTTTGCATATATTTAACTAATGTGAATGTAATGGTATGTTAATAATCAATGTATTAGTATGTTAATATAATTAATGCATTAGTAATGTTAATTAATATGTATATTATTTCTTTTGTAAACATTTAATTGTATAGGTATAGGAATGTATTAATTAACTGTATATGTAATTATGTATTTTTAAATTAATGTTTAAACAGTAGTTTATATATATATCTGTGTTATATTGATATATATATAAATACATGTAAACAGGTATATAGTATACATTTTTAATTGGTATATGATACATATGTGTAGATATAACAAATGTATTTTCCACTAAAACATATATATGTATGTTTTTGGTATAATTATATATTGGTAATATATATATTAAAATAAATATTTATGGTATAAATATGTGTACCTATACATATATGTATAAACATATTTTTGGTATATATGTACAATATACATATTGGTATATGTATACTCTAGTATGTGTGTATTGATGTATATATACATGTATTCAGGTATATGGTATATAAATTTTATTTGGTAACTGATGCATATATATATATTCTCTGAGTATAAATGTATATTTATTTATGTATATCCTACTAGATGACCCTAGTTGACTAGTGCCCTGCCTGGCATGGCCCTGAGGCTAGTGTTTATAGACTGTATGTTAGGGTAGCATCCGATACAAGTGTTATAATTGTGTTATGTTTATAGGACTGTTGGGTTACCCAGGGGATACTCTGGAACAGGACACCAATAAATACCAGCTAAGGACCCAAGGCAAGTACATTCTCTGATAATTTCTAATTCTTGATAATTGCTATAAGTTCAATGATCTTGAAATGTTACAACTGAATCTTTGACACTGTGCTACACGGACTAGTATAGCTTGGATCTGCAGTCATGAGATGTTACCTTGATTATCGTATTGACATTGTACACGACATGTATATTTAGACATCGTACATGATAGACTTGACTTGCTCGTGTATCGTGACGTGTCATGGTTGGATCCACAGTACTAGTTGGGGGCGGGGAAGTAGTTAGTAAGAAATGTGATCATAACCTCTTATTGTAGTTTAGAAATTGTAAGTGTTAATCATGCTCTTCACCCATGATTAACCAGGCCTTGTAGCTATCGTACATGTTCCCAAGCCGATCACATTTTGAAACTACTATTTCAAACACTTAGAATAGATTTCAGTTCCCTATTTTAAAATCATATACTACATCACCCGTATATGATAATGCTTCTTGTTCTTTTATTTCCATACATGCACTGATTGTATCATTTGCCTATTACCTGTCTCTTTATATTGCCTGTCTCTCTTAAATTGTAATTGCATTTATTTCACTGTCTTCTCAGTAGCTAGCATGACATGTTTTATTGTATTATAGACATTATCAATTAATGGAACTGTTATTTGAGAGTGTTGCTTTGCTCCTTCCTGACTGGAAATATTTTTCCAGACTATGCCTTAGAGGACCGCTGTCCGACAATTTATGGACCATATGGTGAGTAGCTGCAGACTTGGTAGTAGTTGTGATTCCAGGAGGTCTAGTCAGAAGTGCTATTTTTAGTTAGTGCTTTAATTAGACTATTTGGTACCGGATTTGTCTCCGGCATTGTTGATGATTCTTGGATATTGTAAGTTAAGTTATTTTTCTTGTGTGGACTTGTGTTGTATTTAATTTTAGTTTATTATTCGAAATCTTATCGTGCTGTAATCCTGTGATTGAGTATATGTTCATCTTATTTGTGACATCCGTGCCTCCTAATGGAGATTGGATGTTTGCGTGACATTAGTTAGATAGTATCAAGACCTAGACAGCGTTCTACCGCCGATGCTGCGGCGTAGGCTGGACGTACCCACGCACTCGTGCCCCTAAACCGGGTGCAGGTCGTGACACGTTTTTAGTGGTGGCCCATGCAGGTCGAGACTTCGCAATTAGAGCGATATCGTAGTAGTGTGACATCCTTGTTATACTACTGCGTGCCTGCTATAGAATCTAGGACATAGGATACTAGGACGAGAACTAATACTCAATCACAATTTCTTGAGAGATTCCTGGGATGACCCCTGAGAATCTTGTTAAAACTTCCAATTTAAATCATTCCCTTGTTCCGTCCATTCTCACTTGTTGATATTGATTTGATTATTGTTGATTAGGAATTAAATTAGGATTTTGGTTTCATTGTAGGGTTTTGATTTCATATCAAGATATATTTATAGACTGATTTATGGTATTATTTGATGATGCCCGTCAATGAGGACAGTGAAAATGATTAATATTAGAGCTATTGGACTACAGAAGGTGGATTTAAAATTTTTTATTTAAGATTGAAAATGAATTTCAAATTTTAGGATTCTGAGAAGATTGAAATTGTTATTAAAATTTATTTTGAAGATTCCAATGAATTGCAAAAACTTTGAAATTGAGGAGTTGAAATATGGCTATTAAAAATTTATTTTGAGGAATTCAGATTCGATTCAATAAACCTAGACAAGTCTGTAAGAATTTTGTGTGATTAAGTTTTATTTCAGTATTTAAATAATTAACCTTGAGGAAAGTGTATGCATTGCTACTTTAAAAGTTTATTCGAGGAGTTATTTGAGGAATTTTATTTAAGGATAAGAATTTATAGTAAGAGAGATATATTAGTATACAATAGATGAGATGCATGTGTAAGGATCTGTTGGCTTGAGCATGATTGATATCTCACTGCCAACTGGCTTAGGTGTTCATCTAGGATTGTATTGAAGAGAGCAGTACTTAGTATAGTGTATTGGAATTGATATGCATTGAGTGATCAACTGTTGCAGTAGGTAAGGAAGCTAGCAGTGAGAGTGTTTGTGATAGAACTGTGATACCTAGGGGATAGAGATATCAGACCATGGATGCATCTTTGACTTGTGCAATCACAACTAGGGTTTATTTCCAATCTATTTATCTTGAATGTTGCTTCCTTAGAACTGTACTGTCCTTCCTTGATGATATCGCATTTTGCCTAAATTGATTCTTTGGGATCTGTCTTCAGGATGTCGCCGCAGACACGGTCTATGAGAGCGGGAACATCAGCTTTAGAGGGGCCTGCCACCTCTCTACCTGATGGACAGACAGCCGTAGTTTCTCCTACATCTCCGATGCACGTAGGTGATCCTCCTCCTCCACCTGTTAAGAAGATTGCTGCAGCTGTGACGGACAACCTTCCTCCTCCACCGACTCCGATTCCCGGAGGTTTGCCCATTGACGGAACACAGATGTTTACCTTGATTCAAGGCATGGTAGATGCCCAGAGAGTGACGGCAGATGCTCAGCGAGTTCAAGCTGAGGCTCAGAGGGTGCAAGCAGAAGCGCACCAGGCACAAACCGAGCTGATGAAAGAAAACATGGAGAATGCTCATCAAGTGACTCTCCAAGCTTTGGAGAGAGTAGCACAATACCAGCAGTTTCCTGGCCAGCAGCAGAGATCAGGCACTATAGTGGATTTCAAAAGAATGATGCCTCGAGAGTTCAAAGGCACCGAAGGAATACTCTACGCTGACGACTGGCTAGAGGATATAGAGAGAAGCCTGCGATTGACCCAGATTCCGGAGAACTTGCAGATAGAAGCCGCTGGCAGTCAGATGTTCGATATCGCACTCACGTGGTATCGCACTGAGCCGAGAATTACTGCACAAGGACTCACTTGGGAGACCTTCAAGGAACTCTTCAAGGAGAAGTTCTTTCCCGACGTGGCATTGGGAACCTTGGAAAGTCAGTTTCATGACTTAGTTCAAGGAAACATGTCGGTCGATGAGTACGCTGCAGAATTCTGTCGATTAAGCCGTTTTGCATCGTCTATGATTCGGGACCCAGAAGATCGAGCCCGGAAATTTAGAAAGGGACTGACAAGAGAGATTCGGTCACGTACTTCTGGTCGTCGTACCGCTACCTATGAGGCTATCTTGATGGATGCTCAGATTGCAGAAGAGGATCTGGACCTCAGGCCTAAGAGGAGTCATAATACTTTTGGATATACAAATGATAGCGCAGGACCAGCCAAGCATCCCCGTATTCAGCACCAATAGCAGTACCAAGTACCATTCCATATTCAGCAACAACCATGGACATTTCAGCATCCACCGCAGTACCTAGCACCAGTTCCTATATAGCAACATCCATGGGAGTATCAGTATCAACAGCAGTACCAGGCACCAATTCATGTTCAGTAGGATCAGCAACAGCCTCCAAGAGAGACACAGCAGACTTGTCATTTCTGTAAGAAGCCAGGTCACCTTTGGGAGAGCTGTAGAACGAGGCTAGGACTTTGTTTGCACTGTGGCGCTGCGGGACATCGAGTAAGGGATTGTCTTCGAGTTCCTGATCCTCCCGGCCCACGCACAGCTTCAGATTATAGAGATCCAGTTAGGCTACCTGTGGAACCGTATATTGCTCAGCACCCGCAAAGGGAACCACCCCAGCAGGGCGGGCATTTGCGATGACGGTCGAGGAGACCGATACTGCAGGTAATGTGTTAGCAGGTTCTGTTCTTTCCTTCATTCTGTTCCTATCTATTTGATTCTTTCCTTCTTTTTGTTCCTACCTATTTGATTGATTGACTGATACCTTAGTACCGTAGCTTGTATGTATGATTTCTTGTTATGATGTAGTTAGTAGTTCACCCTGATGCATAGACTGCAACACCATAACAAATGAGACCATAACCATGTATGTTCCCCCTAGATTGTATGTGGTATGACTATAGGTAGAATTTTCTTAGACCATGATTATTGGTGTTGACTGTAGTGAAGATTCATGAAGGAGTTATTACTTGACAAGAGGAACAAGATGATTAAAATTTGAGGATAATTATTGATTTAAATAAATGGTTAAGAAATTAACATGGCATAATTGGTGGTTAATTAATTCCAAGAAAGATTATGACATGTTTAAGTTGGTTATTAACTTGGAAATTTTGGGAAATTTATCAATGTATTTATTTAATTGCAAGTTATGAATTCTAGAACTTTATATTTGGATGTAACATTTGGAGAATCCTTAAATATCATATTGTTGAGTATTTTGAGGAGTGGATATTAAATTCCGGGTATTGAATTATTGACTCAAAACTTTCAAGGTAATTTTAAGGAACTTTGATTCTATTTTGAGGATTTTTCAGGAATACAAATAATTCAGAATTTTGAAAATTTTGAGAGGACATTGTGGATTATTAACTTATTTCATGTATGATGAATTTAAAATTTGAGGGAATAATATATGTATGATAAACACTACTATGAGGATTTTAAATTTCGAGGACGAAATTCTTTTAAGGTGGGTAGACTTGTCACTACCACATTCTGAAAACAGGGGTATTTTTGACTTTTTGCAATATTTAATATTATGGTATTTATAATTAATTAATTGCCTGATAGTATTTAATTTAATAATTATGTGATGTGTAATTAAATATAATTATATGCAGTGTTTATTTATTTTATTTTTAGCTAGCAGACTTGACCTAGAAGCCAGTAGATGAGCACCTGTCCGAATTATGGAATTTTGTATTTAATTGTTTAAATTAGGTTTATTTATTGGAGATTGTAATTAATTACTGTATTTTATTTAATATTTTTGCGCATTGCCTTTGCTTCGATATTTGGAGCACTATCCAGACTTGTGTCTTCCAACAAATTTCACCATCTTGCCCTAGACATGTCCGCCTTCCATTCTGCTATTTTTTGCAACTCATAATTATGCTCTTTGTGTATTATTTCTAGCCGCACAAAAATCGTCGCGGACGTTATTTTTATTTCCTATTTTTGTATCGTTGTGCGTTCCAATTGTAATTTGGGGACAATCTTGACCTATTTTTCGTGCGGCCCAAATTAGGGAAATATTTTGTTCTGAGTCTTCTTCATTTTTGGTATTGATGACTTGACCTGATTTTGGCCCCATGTACTCCTAATTAATTGTTGAACACAGCTTGCATTTATTTCTATTTAATTTGAGGATACCATTTTATCTGATTTTGAAATTCCAAATTAATTCCAGTGCCCTGTAAATTCAGCCCATACCCATCTTACAGTGCCCCCTGACCCTACAAAACACCGGACCCCGAATCGCCAGCCAAATTTTCGTCATTTTATGTGTTTGTGCAATTTCTCGAATTTAAGGGGGCCAAATTGTAAATTGGCATTTTGTGGCCTCACCCAATTATTCTAATCAATGAGGGAGCCTATTAATTTTAATTAAGAACCCTCATCCCCCATGAATAATTTTCTCATGTTCAATCTTAGCCATTCATTTGAAATTGACCCATCACAACCCTCCATCACACCCTCTCTCTCCCTATTTAATGCCTTGTCTACATCAAACCCTAATCCCAAGAAACCTAGAAAACAACACCCCCTCACAAGCCACCTCCCTCTCTCCTACGTTGGAAAACTTCTTTCATTTTTCTACTTCTTCTTCCTTCCTTTCTTCTTCTTCTTCTCCTTCTTTTCTTCTTCTTCTTTCTTCATTATTTTGAAATTCAAATATTTAGAAAAGGGGGGGGATCCCATCTTCACCAATCCACTGTTCCCCGGCCGAGACTGTTTCCCTGCAGCCCGATCCTCCGGTGGCCGAACCCGAGCACCCCTGGCTGCTCCTCCCTCCGGCCCGGCGACAGCTTCCCCCTCACGATCAACTACCACCACCATCCACCACCATCACCATTCACCACCACCAACCAGACCCCGAGCCGACCCCGCTGTCCCCTCCGGCTGCTCTCCGGCCTTCCTGCCGAGCTGCACATCCCCGCAACCGATCCCGTGCTCCGGCGACCGAGCCGAGTTCTCCTCCTCCCATCCTCTTCAACCTGTACGTCGGCGTTCAGCCCAGCCGATCCTCCGGCGGCCACTAATCGGTTTCCCGACGGCTCCCTCTGCCGCTGCGACCCGCTACGACTCCCCTCCCTCTGTCGTTTAACGCCGGCGGCCCACTGCTCAACTCCGACTCGACCCCATTGCAACCTCCGGCCTGTTTCAACCTGACCCCGAGCTCCTCCCATCATCCTCGACTCCGGTACGGCTCGACCCCGGCGGTGCAGCACAACCTCCTCAACTTCCCTCCCCCGCTGTGAACTCCTCCTACCTCACGACGAGTCGAACACAGCCATCTCCGGCCTGCCACCCCCTCCGGCCTGAGCTCCGGCCAACCACAGTAAGTTTCTCCTCTTCCTCTCCCTCTTCCTTCTTCTTTCTTCCTGTGCGTATGTATATACATATATATATATACGTGTATATATAACTATATACTTATATACGTAGTAGTATAAATTAGTATATGTATATGTATGATTTAATAAATATATATATGTAATGTATATACGTATATACATGTTTATATATCTAATTAATGTGTATAAATATACATGTATGTATATTTAATTAATATGTATATTAATGTGTATATACCTAATGAATGTATATATATATTTAATGTGTATAAATATACATAATACATGTATATTCTAATATGTACTTTTGCATATATTTAACTAATGTGAATGTAATGGTATGTTAATAATCAATGTATTAGTATGTTAATATAATTAATGCATTAGTAATGTTAATTAATATGTATATTATTTCTTTTGTAAACATTTAATTGTATAGGTATAGGAATGTATTAATTAACTGTATATGTAATTATGTATTTTTAAATTAATGTTTAAACAGTAGTTTATATATATATCTGTGTTATATTGATATATATATAAATACATGTAAACAGGTATATAGTATACATTTTTAATTGGTATATGATACATATGTGTAGATATAACAAATGTATTTTCCACTAAAACATATATATGTATGTTTTTGGTATAATTATATATTGGTAATATATATATTAAAATAAATATTTATGGTATAAATATGTGTACCTATACATATATGTATAAACATATTTTTGGTATATATGTACAATATACATATTGGTATATGTATACTCTAGTATGTGTGTATTGATGTATATATACATGTATTCAGGTATATGGTATATAAATTTTATTTGGTAACTGATGCATATATATATATTCTCTGAGTATAAATGTATATTTATTTATGTATATCCTACTAGATGACCCTAGTTGACTAGTGCCCTGCCTGGCATGGCCCTGAGGCCAGTGTTTATAGACTGTATGTTAGGGTAGCATCCGATACAAGTGTTATAATTGTGTTATGTTTATAGGACTGTTGGGTTACCCAGGGGATACTCTGGAACAGGACAACAATAAATACCAGCTAAGGACCCAAGGCAAGTACATTCTCTGATAATTTCCAATTCTTGATAATTGCTATAAGTTCAATGATCTTAAAATATTACAACTGAATCTTTGACACTGTGCTACACGGACTAGTATAGCTTGGATCTGCAGTCATGAGATGTTACCTTGATTATCGTATTGACATTGTACACGACATGTATATTTAGACATCGTACATAATAGACTTGACTTGCTCGTGTATCGTGACGTGTCATGGTTGGATCCACAGTACTAGTTGGGGGCGGGGAAGTAGTTAGTAAGAAATGTGATCATAACCTCTTATTGTAGTTTAGAAATTGTAAGTGTTAATCATGCTCTTCACCCATGATTAACCAGGCCTTGTAGCTATCGTACATGTTCCCAAGCCGATCACATTTTGAAACTACTATTTCAAACACTTAGAATAGATTTCAGTTCCCTATTTTAAAATCATATACTACATCACCCGTATATGATAATGCTTCTTGTTCTTTTATTTCCATACATGCACTGATTGTATCATTTGCCTATTACCTGTCTCTTTATATTGCCTGTCTCTCTTAAATTGTAATTGCATTTATTTCACTGTCTTCTCAGTAGCTAGCATGACATGTTTTATTGTATTATAGACATTATCAATTAATGGAACTGTTATTTGAGAGTGTTGCTTTGCTCCTTCCTGACTGGAAATATTTTTCCAGACTATGCCTTAGAGGACCGCTGTCCGACACTTTATGGACCATATGGTGAGTAGCTGCAGACTTGGTAGTAGTTGTGATTCCAGGAGGTCTAGTCAGAAGTGCTATTTTTAGTTAGTGCTTTAATTAGACTATTTGGTACCGGATTTGTCTCCGGCATTGTTGATGATTCTTGGACATTGTAAGTTAAGTTATTTTTCTTGTGTGGACTTGTGTTGTATTTAATTTTAGTTTATTATTCGAAATCTTATCGTGCTGTAATCCTGTGATTGAGTATATGTTCATCTTATTTGTGACATCCGTGCCTCCTAATGGAGATTGGATGTTTGCGTGACATTAGTTAGATAGTATCAAGACCTAGACAGCGTTCTACCGCCGATGCTGCGGCGTAGGCTGGACGTACCCACGCACTCGTGCCCCTAAACCGGGTGCGGGTCGTGACAATAAGCCCTTGAACCTCCCGAGCATGCTTAGTGTCAACACGGTCGATGACCTCATTGAAGACGCAGGAGCTTCAGATTATATTCTCGATGAGGAGATAGGGGGTTATCCTGCAGGTACTAAAGCCTTCAGTTATATGAGGCATTGTTGCAAGCCTCTGTCAAGGGAAGCTCAACTGGTTGGCTTACTCTCTATTTGGCTACGCCGATGGGTAGTGCCTGGCATCGCGTCTGCGGATCGCATCCATCGTAACACCTTATGGCCCGCAGTGCGTTTGGTGTTTGGAGCAAGACTGGGCCTGCTTCCTGCCATGGTATGTAGATATCAAGCAGGCCTGAGGGCCATTACTGATGGGCTGCTTGCAGATGATACACAGCGTGAAGGATATCCCAGAGTGGAATTACCATTCCTATACCTGATGGGATGGTTAATCCTTCACAACACCAGGGTAATGTCTCCCGGCTCTGCCAGCGGTTCGGAAAATAACTTCTTGTTGAATTACAAGAATTCCCTTTGGAATGTGGCGAGCGTCATAGATTGTCGGCGAGCATTAAATTTTGCCCATGGTTGGAAGCTCTTATGTACCGTCCCCCTCGTACATATCAATCAACAGGGGACTAAACTTCAGCATACGGGCCATGGGAAGATCATTTTTTCTCCTGAAGCCTTTTACTGGTTGGTCTGCATTAGACCATCTCACCTGCTGTACAGAAGTGAGGACCACTGCTACTTGGAACCTTATCTGCCTAGCCGGTTCGCTAGACAATTTGGGTACGACCAGTTGCACGTGGGGAATCCTATCACCAGCTTCAAGTCCAAAGGTGGACTTATTGATGGAGCCAGAGGATAGCGGTATTTCATCACGGGTTGTACTGGTATAATCTTTGCTGTTCTCGCGACTTCTCTCTCCATGGAGTTGCGCATTCTTCACTCGTACGCACAGTTTTATGCGTCCATCAATACCTTCCATCGCAATTTTGATGTGTATGAAATTTTCAAGATGCCCTCCCATAAGTCCACTGGAAGAGAGAAGATCCCATCTGTCTCCTCTGATGAAGGTGAAGAGACTACCGGTGCAGACGAGTTCGTGTTGATAATACCGAGAGGCGTAATAGCTCCACCAGTAGAGCCTCTCGTTATCTCCAATAAGCCAAAGGCTTCCACTCTAAAAGATCCTTCCTCCCGCAAGAAGAAGACGGTTAGAGGTCCGAAAAGGGCTTCCACCAAGGGGGCCTCTAGGAGTGAGCCTATTGTTTCCCCTGTTGGGGATGATTCTTTGATCAAAGGTCCTTCGCCTTTTAGAAAGGGAACCTGCAGCTACTACTGCTACTGGTAGTGCTTCGAGATTGCCTTCGAGACCAAGCATATTAAGAATCAATATACCTTTATCCAGACAAATAATAGGAATAACCCCTCCTTCGTCTGTAAGTATTTCCAGCGAGATTCCACCCGATGAACCTCGAGTGGATCTGGGTGATGACTGGGATGACTATCCTCAAACGTCAGTTGGTGCACCCTCTTCTCCAGGAATGACAGCTTGTTTAGTATCATTAAGAAATGATTTAGCTATACAGGCTAGAAATGCAACATACATACCATCGGCCATGGGTAAATGTTGTTTTTACGCTTCTGTCAGGAAAATTAACATCAAATTAATATTAACTTTCTCTTGTCTTCTTTTCAGGCGAAGACATCTCTGGGGAGGGCGGAGTTGACACAACCTCTGACTTTGTTGCGGATCCAGCTGATGATACGGCAGTGCTCGACGTCGAAGAAGCATGCTTTGAAGCTGCCGATCTTTCATCCGCAACATTCTCGGATGTCATCCCGCCAGTAGCAGTTCAAATAACATCAGAGGAGGATGAGCCCATTATCTCGACTGTCCCTCCTTTGTTGAGTATGCCACCAACTTCAACCATTGCTGGTGTTCCTTCTTTTGTTGTGCCATCCGTTGAAGCAACGGCTGTGGCAACATCCTCTGTGGTCATCCCCGAAAGGAGATTTATCGGTATTGCAGCCACTCCCAGCGTACATTCGATCTTTGCTATGCTAGTTGAACAATACACTAGCATATTCTACCGCACTTTGAAGGAATTGATATCCATGGTGTTGGAGAAGAACCTAGGCTTTGATGCTCTGCAGACATCCTCCCAGCTTATGATGCTCTGCAGACATCCTTCCAGCTTATAATCGCTCATCGAAGATTATTCTATACAAGCCACATAGGTAACTGTCCCTCGCGTAAAGATGGTTGGCATAAAAGCCAAATAACTGTCTCGTTCGCGTAAAAGCCAAATAGTTATCTTATTGGCGTAAAAGCCAAGTAGTTGTCATGTTGGCGTAAAAGCCAAGTAGCTGTCTTATTAGCGTAAAAGCCAAATAGCTGTCTTGTTGGCGTAAAAGTCAAATAGCTGTCTTGTTGGCATAAAAGTCAAGTAGCTGCGTAATAGGTAACCAGCGTAAAGATAGCCAATTATCCTTCCTTGATTGAGGTCTTGAGCGTATTCTAGGCCAAATATCCTTATCACGTACCTTTGCAAATATAGCCTGAGTTGGCATATTTCGAGGAGATAGCATACGACGTACTCCTATAGTTGAAAATAGCCTGGTTGGCGTATTTCGAGGAGATAGCATACGGCGTACTCCTATAGTTGAAAATAGCCTGGTTGGCGTAACATACAGGGATAGTGATGTGAGCGTATTAACCCTAGTTTTAGCTCTCTTGGTCATTAAAAATAGAATAAAATATCGTGCATTAAATGCAGAGATCTGTCATCATCTCGTGCATTAACTGCAGAGATATACCTCGAGTTCTGTACAAAAAATAGTTTTTGATGTGGCGTCTGGTTTTGTCTTATCTTGAGCATAAAAACTCATCTCTGCCTGTGTAGAATAGGAAGCGTATTCCTTGAATGCTTAAAAATGACTTGTATCAAGGATTATGTCACTAAATGACAATATGGGTCTCTGTGTAGAATCATCATTACAGTCGTCCTCTCGATCGTCGTGCAGTACTCTTTGTTAGGAGTCAGGTTCACTGTTTTGTCTGACAGGTTCATTCGAGAAATACGAAGAGTTCCTCGTACAACTTCATGCTGCATTAAAAGCAGACATATTTTACACCGGAGTGGCAATGTAGTAACATTTTTACGCCAAAACAGCCTGGAAGTGTTGCCTTACGCGGGTTGTTTTAGAGCTTTGTTTTACGCTGGATAGCGTTGAAGCTCTGTTGTACGCCAATGGCTCTGAAGTCATATTTTATGCCACATAGTGCTGGAGTTCTGTTTTACGCAGGCTTTATGCATGTTGGGGGTTTTATGCGTATAATTCTCCAGCGTATTTTTCATGCTTCTACATACCTCTCATGGTCCAAGTCGCAGCAACTTTCCCTATGGTTAGGGTTAGGGGGAGTTTGAGGAAGAGGAGGAAGGAGAGAAATAAAATGAAGAAGAAGGAGAGGAGAGAGAAAAGCCATATATATATATACTAAGAAAGGAGAAAATAGGGTTTACTTATGGGTTCACCCAAAATGAACCGAACCAAGAGTCCATTCTACTTGCGGGTCCTAAATCGGGTCTATGGCAATGCCAATGGGTATCCTACTAGTCTCGGGTAGTCTATCTCAACAACAGAAGAATAAAATAATAATAAAATGATAGGAACCAACATATGAAATACAACAAGAATACATTATCAAGAAAAATTAAATTTTATAAATTCAAGGAATACTAAATATGGGATCGGGTGTGACATCTCTACCCTCCTCAAAAAAATTATTTTCTCATAATTTCACCAAGGCTTCTCGAGCTGGAACACACGAGAAAGTTCAAGAAAACAAATCATAATTCAAATAATTATACTAAACAAATAGCAGTAATAGAAAAGATAGTTGTAGAAGTAATGGATAAATGTACAAAAGCAACACACAGAGAAATAAAGGCATATGGATACATATACTCCCCAGTAAGTCGAATAGAAACTCATCCTCGCTTGACTATGTTGACTTACAAAATGGATAAGAGCCAAGCCTAGCAGTAAGTCAGTACCAACGACTATACCGAGGACATGACTCTAATCCAAGACATACCTTCGCAGTCGAGACACATGATAGACATCACGTATCAGGAGATGTGCAGGCAAAAGAGTTGGATTAGAAACTCGCCTCCACTCGCCGAATAAGTCGTGCTAACCCTTGCACTCCAGACATGGTGGAATACAAGGCCATCGATAAGAACCCAAGATATAATCCCAACGCTTGGATGGCTAAAAATAATATATCAGAGATGAAATCATGAAGATGCTACCTGCAACCCTTGAGATACTACCCTCATGCTGGATAGGATACTGAAACTGCCCCAGAAATTGCGCATACAACTGCACTCTGTGCTGCCTAACCCTCTGAGCTCGAGATAGTAAAGGTTGCTGCACAAACGACTGTACTATTAGTATTGGCTCATCTTGGTCTACCACTACAGGTTTTAATAATTTAGGTGACTAAAATGTCTGAGATGGCATGCCGGGCATAGCTGGTCATTCTTGAGGCGACAATTGCGGGCAATTTCTAACTGTATGACCTATAGATAAACATTGGGAACATCGCCCATTTTCCTTCCAACAATATGATCTAAAATGCCCCTATCTTTCCACAGTAGGTACATCCTTCTGGTTTCTTCGGGTAAATACGGAGCCTTCAGAAGGAGGAACAGGCTGAGTGTCCCTGAAGGATAAGGACATAAGAATATCAACAAGGGACGTGAATAAAATAATTATATCAAGCAACCTTGAAGTTCAAGGAGGACAAAAAGTACAAGCTACAAGTGGAGTTCAATCAAAGATATGTAGAGGATTAAGATTCTAACAAGATGAGTCCTCCCACAATTCTGAAAAACAGACCTGCATGGGCCACCAATAAAATCTTGTCATGCCCCGTTCCCAAAATACTAGGTAAATACGAGGACTGACATGGCCAACCGCACCTTACAAAATACCGAAGTAAGCCACAATATGTTAAGGTTTTCTAGAGTACAAATGGGTGAGCTCTAGCATGTTATAACGTCAGTCCTAAGGCCGACAAATCCTATAATCTCAATCCAACAACACAAGTACAAGAGTGTTTCATACATGAAAGTAAAGAGACATCCCAAATTATATGTCACATATGATCATGAAGCTAGTGAATACAAAATGCTGCACTAGCAGAGTTTAAATATACATTATCAATATACCAACCATGGTCTAATATATATATACATCATGTTTACTGTAGTCAGAGAAGTGATCTCAAAATAAGGGGCTAACACTGCCTCTTCCTAAAATACCACAAAAGAAATAATACTACGAGGGGTGGAGGAAGCAAACCCACTCTCGAGCTTCGGCTGCAATCCTTCGAGTGCGAGCCATCTTGCTGGAAGGGCGTTGAATCTTGATTCTTTTTGGGGTAACCTGGCCATGCAAAGCCAGTAAGGTCAGAACCCCAAGCAACAAGTACCACAAAGGAGCTCGAGGTGATAGACCAAACATATCACAACATAAGAAAAAGAGATATAAAAAATAAATGCAGATTGAGACTTGTACGGTACTAATGTAGTCATCTCAAGAATAATACTGGAAGAACTGATAATATGTGCATAAATAAAAGTAAGGCGACGAGCGGCAAAAGTGCGTAGGAACAACTCTAAATCGGGACCAGAACCCTTAAACCAAATAAGGACCGGGGTTGCAGACCTTTACCCGAGCAGAACTTATCACCCTAACCACGCACCGAAAGAAATATTAAAGAGACAAGCTAAACGAATAGGCAAACATTCATTTCCTGGCCAAACATGCTACGGCTTACTATAATTAACTAACTACGGTTATCACAAGTCCTAATTACTAGAAATGCATTGCTAATAATATTGCTACTACCGTCACTCCAGTCAACCCGGATGGCCAAGAGTACGCTTGTCTAGTAAATTTAAATACATAATCAACCATACAATAGCATAATTTGTTACTTATCACAAACAACAATTGAACTTATAAGCATAAATATAAACTTGTGACTCAAAAACTGGTCTTGTAAACATAAAGAGATTTTTGTTAGTAAAACTAATTTTTGTAAACATAAAGAGATTTTTGTATGTGAAACTGATCTTTATAAACATATAGAGGTTTTTGTAAGTGAAGCTGATTTTTTTTGTAAACATAACTTATCGAAAAATGTTCTGCTAACATAACCGAAACTGAAACTGAAACTGAAACATAACTGGAACATATACTGGAATGCATATACAGAATTGCATAACAACAACTTGTAGTGCCTCAGCACGTATATACTTGGTCAGTCATGGAGCCCTTGCCTAGCAGGGTTGTCCATGCCTTATGTGGCCCTTGGGGATCGAGGTAGCCGGTAGCGCAATATTCTACCCTCCCAATGATCTAGGTAAATGTTATCTTGTTTAATCATTACAAAATTATTTTAAGTTCTCGAGTCGTGGACACTCGAGAACTTCCCAAGAATGATGGATTATGGTTACAAGCTTTTTACAAGTTATCATATTCGCGACTCATGATACATTAGGCAATACTCACACTCGATTGCCCGATGCCAAATGCAATAGATTTTCATATACAGATATTTCCATGGTATCGTGAGGATCGTAAATTAATACACAAACTGGTCTGTTAACCTAAACTTGTATCGACATAAGAAATCACATAAAAATAATCACTAAAAGGAATTACAGAGAGAAAATAACAACAAGAAACACAAAAATACTGGCCGCATGGACTTACTGGCCGCAAGCTCCCACTAGCCGCATGGCCCCATTGGACGTATGCACCCAATATCGTCATGGACTCACTCTTGGACTTAGTAAATTGTTTATTCGTTCAGCGAGTGAAAACACAAGGTGTTCAAGGACACTAGTGTAAATAAGCAGTCATACATCCAACAAGATGGACACAGGCGGTCAACATGAGGCAAAAGTTTAGGCCGTATAACCCTCTCGGGCCCCATGGCACTTTTGGCCGCATGGCTCGCTGGCCGCATGAAGACTTCATCTTCTCCAACAGAAAGTACAACCATTGCCGAAACTCAAAAAAATTAAAAATTTGTTTTCTTCAAAAAAAATTCATTTAAACTCCAAATCAAGTGAAACAAAAACTAAATTGCATGAAATAAAATGCTCTCACATAAGGAGCAACTATTTTTCATAAATATTAAGTTTAAATAGATCAAAACCAAGAAAAACTCATAGAACACATAAAAATCCTAAACTTAAAACTCAGATCTACAAAAATTTATACATCAAAATATAAAACTTCAAGAACTAAAGATGATAAGCAACTCAAGGTGAATATTTTGCATCAAATACATTTTTTAAAACAACAACATATATAAAAACCCAAAAATTTATAACTTCACCATTGAGCAAGATGTACTTGCCTTGGGTGGATCCTAGCCTCTACTTCTTACGGTCCAAGTCGCAGCAACTTTTCCTAGGGTTAGGGTTAGGGGGTGCTTGAGGGAGAGGAGGAAGGAGGGAAATAAAATGAAGAAGAAGGAGATAAGAGAGAAAAGCCATATATATACTAAGATAGCAGAAAAAAGGGTTTAGTCATGGGTTCACCCAAAGTAAAGCGAACCTCCATTCTACATGCGGGTCCAAAACTGGGTCTATGGCAATGCCAATGGGTATCCTACTGGTCTCAGGTAGTCTATATCAACAATAGAAGAATAAAATAACAATAAAATGACAGGAACCAACATATGAAATAAGCATGAATACATTATCAAGAAAAATTAAACTCTAGAAATTCAAGAAATACTAAATTTGGGATTGGGTATGACACATCCATGCAGTTATGTATTCATGAGAAGAACTACCCTACCCATGATTTGGAGTTGACAACAGTCATTTTTGCTCTAAAGCTATGGAAACATTATCTGGATGGAGAGCGTATGGAGATCTTCACAGACCGTAAGAGCTTGAAGTACGTGTTTACACAAAAGAAGCTAAATATGAGACATCATAGGTGGTTGGATGCGATGAAGGACTTGGATATATCACTATAGTACCACCTAGGGAAGGCTAACGTGGTCGTCGATGCCTTGATCAGGTATCCGGTGGCAATATTCCTAACGTCAGATAGATATCTGTTGGTCGACCTTGAGAGTTTGGGTATTGAGGTGATAATTCCCGGTATCGAGATACGGATGTGGGGATTATAGATACAGTCTGAGATGATGGATTGGATCAGGACTACACAGTATGATGATGTGACACTGAGGAACATCAGAGCACAAGTTCAGGCAGGATTATCGGATGACTTCACCATTGCTGAGGATGGTTCCCAGCGGTACGGTACTAGGTTGTGTGTACCGAGTGGGAAGTTACACGAGGTAGTTATGCAGGAGGTGCATCGCTCTCAGTACTCTATGCATCCAAGTGCCAATAAGATGTATAGGGATCTGAGAGAGCTTGTCTGGTGGAATGGTATGAAATTGGAAGTGGCGTACTTCGTATCCAGATGCTTAGTGTTCCAGCAAGTGAAAACAGAGAGGCAAAGGCCATGCGGTTTACTTCAGCCATTACCCATTCTAGAGTGGAAGTGGGAGCATGTTACCATGGATTTTGTTTCGGGGCTTCCGCGATCTCCAGGATGGAAAGATACGATTTGGGTTATCATAGACAGGTTAACCAAATCAGCCCATTTCTTGCCATTTAAAGTGGGTACGTCTAGGGAAAAGCTTGTGGAGATGTATATGCGGCAGATTATCAGATTACATGGGGTCCTATTTTTTGGGGAGTTTGGAGGCTAGCTTAGGCACCCAGCTCAAGTTCAGTACTGCATATTACCCCCAAAAGGATGGACAGTCGGAGAGTACTATTCAGACTCTCGAGGATATGCTACGCACATGTGTTCTGGACTTTGGAGGTTCTTGGAAGAATCGTCTCCACCTGGTAGAGTTTTCTTACAACAACATTTACCAGGCAAGTATTGAGATATCACCATTCGAGGCATTGTATGGGCGAAGATGTCGTAATCATTTATATTGGGATGATGTTGGTGAGAGAGCATTGTTGGGACCGGAGATGGTTGTGGATATAGCTTAGAAGGTAAAGCTTATCAGAGATAGACTCCGGGTGGTGCAGGACAGACAATGGCATTGTGCCGACAGCCACCGGAGACCTTTAGAGTTTCAGGTAGGTTTTGTTTTGTATTGCTTGTGATTATTTTATTGTAGATTGAGTGTTAAGACGGTATTTTATTCTAGGTTGGCGATCAGGTGTTCATACGGATTTCTTTAACACGGGACATGATTGGCTTTGGTGGAGGTAGGAAGCTTAGTCCACGGTACATCGGATACTTCGGTGTTCTTATGAGGGTCGGTGCATTGGCCTACAGACTAGACTTCTACCTGCACAAGAGGGAGTACATGACATACTTTATGTGTCGTAGCTGAGATGATACGTGGCAGATCATGTCACATATTAGATTACTCCGAGATTGAGGTGGGTTTGACTCACGATTATCCAGAGAAGTTAGTGGAGATTCTGGTTCACTGAGAGAAGGTGTTACGAAATCCGACGATTCCTTTGGTACGCGTCATGTAGAAGCATCACTATCCGAGAGAGTCTACCTGGGAGAGGGAAGCCCAGATGCGTGGTATTTTCTTTCTTTTTGTGATTACTTGTGTAGTGCTAATTCTTTCTTAAATTTTGAGGGCAAAATTTTTCTAAGGATGCTAGGATTGTAACCATCACTTTTCAGGATAGGGGTAGTTTAGTCATTTTGGTAATTTTCATTATTGATATATTTTATTTCATAATAATTGGTATAGGTTATTCCTCGGACATACAAACTCTTGTCCCACTACTATAACCAATAGGTGGGTTTTGATTGGAGTTGCTAAAGAGGCAGCGAGACCGGCAAGTGCGTCAGCCTTGATATTTTGCAGCCGTGGCACATATTCTATTCAAAAACCTACAAAAGTGGAAATTATGTCGACGACCACCTGGTGATAAGGGAGTAGATCCTCGTGGCGAACCTCGTACTCACCACGGACTTGAATAAGTATTAATTTGGAGTCACCATAGGCTTCTAGAAATTCAACCTCCAATTATTTAGCTAACTAGAGTCCAATGATAAGGGCATTGTACTCTGCCACATTGTTGGAGTACGGCTCCGTAAGTGATTATGCGTGATGGATGACTAGGTCATCGGGAGAGATTAACATTATCCTCACTCCGGTGACAATATTGCCTTTGGGCCCTGTTCTAGAAGCACCGTCAAAGAACATTCGCCAAAATGATCCTTCCGCTATAGCTGTGTTATACTCTAACACTTCATCGAGGATTTCATCGTAGAGCTTTGAAGTTTTCGGCACCAGATGGGCCATCAAAAAATTGGCCAATGCTTGGCCCTTGACAGCCTTTTGTAGGACAAACACCATATCGTAAGGCGATAGTAGGATTGCCAATGTGGCTAGACAGGAGTAGAGTTTCCCGGGCTTGGTCATGAGGACTCTGAGGGGGTTCACTCGAGAGATAACATGGATAGTTTGCCATGTTAAGTAATGGCAGGTCTTTTGGACAGTGAATGCTAGAGCAACACACTCCTTCTTAACCAGATTGTATCTATGTTCTGCACCGATCATTATTCTGCTGAGATAATAAATATCTTGCTTATAGCCTTCAGCGATATTTTTGGTGAGAAGGACGCCGAGAGAATGATCCTTTGCCCGGACGTAGAGTAAGAAGGACTTTTCCATGATTGGGGCCACCAACACCGGGGGGTTCGTGCGGTACTTCTTAATTTTGTCGAATGCTTGCTTGAATTATTTTGTCCAAGCAAAAGAGACTCCTTTCTTCATGAGTGTAACTACCACTTTTCCCGGAGAGGATATTTTTGTCATTTCATATTATTAATATTGTTAATAATATATTTATATATATTGCATATTACTAATATAGTTAGTGGTTTGTGTTAGCCATTAGTTAGACTAAGTATTAGTGAGCCTAAATACTCGACTTGACCCATTAGTTCAATCAATTAGTTAAGTCATAGTTGACTCGTTAATTAGAGAGAATGAATATAATATCCCTTTCCATAAATATTAGAACATTTCCTTAATTAAAACTCTTAATTAAATATCCTTCATGACTAATTATTGGGGGCAATTAGGACATTATGCAATGACTTGGAGAGGGGGTAGTGGCCAACCCTAATAGAAAGGGGAGACTCTCTCTCTCTCTCTCTCTCTCTCTCTCTCTCTCTCTCCCTCTCACCTTCCTTCATTATTCATTTAGATCTCCAATTGAGTTCTTCTCCAAATTGACTCAATTCCTCTAATAATCTATCTCAAATCACTCTTAATCTCTTCCATTTTCATTATCTAAGGAGCCAAAAAACTTGGATTGCAATGGGCACTTGAGAAGAAGGAGTTGGGTAGAAGCTTATGTCCTAATTGTGTCCATAGAGTGATTCATTGGAAATCTATCTCCCAATTGGTATAATCCTTATTTACCTAGTAATTTCTACTCTAGTTATTGTATTTGACCATAGGAACCCTTCCATGGATAAAGATTATCCATAGGAGGAAGAACTAGGTTCATAGGAGCTATATTGTGACTTCTACATTGAGTTTTGAGTCTAATTTAAAGAAAATCTGAGATTGGTGCACCAAGTATTTGTCATTTGGCCAATCTAGTCTATTTGGACTTAGAATGGTTGTGTGAAGCTAGCTACGTGTCCACAATTGGATACGGGAAGTGCATATCATGATACGTCATGATACGGGGGTAAGATTTGAGTATTTTCATGCATTTGGTAGCCTATTGTGTCACCCCCTACTTGATTGTATTAGAATCATTTTTTATATTATTAATATTATATTTATATATATTAGATGTTTTCTATGGGTTATTGGAGGTATACTTGGTGTTTAGAAAGAAGTATAATGAAACTTGGTGTGGATACTCATTATTGCACACCAAGTGTTTAGTGCCGGGTTGTGAGAGTGTTCATAACAATAGAATCAAGTATATGTATATATATAAGTGCAAATATACATATAAAAGTGTATATAGATGTAATTATTTACTTGTATATGTGATTGTTTATATGTGTGAGGGTGCTTGGGTTTCTGTGTGCATCAATGGTCTAGGGTGTGCACTGCTTGCTATGATACAGTAGCACAACATTATGAGCAATAAGTAGATGCTTGGGAGCTCGGGTGATTGTTATGTAGGCTGTATTCAGGTGCATATGCATAGGTGAGGGGTGTTGCTACATAATTGCAAGCAAAGAAGAGGTATTAACAGCTGTATCAATAATATTGGATATTGGTAAGTAATCCCTAAAGATGGCCAGAGTTGAGAGAGAGAGAGAGAGTGAGGGAGATGCAATGTGTTACCAAAGGGTAAAGGGAAGTATTAGTGTGTTTGTATTAGTATGAGGATGTATTAGAGCTTGGGCAAGCTAGATGCTGCGAACACAGCATGTGGGTAGTAGGTAATCGAGTTACAGTTGTGCCATGGACTGAAGGAGAGGTTGAGATGCATGTAGAAGCATGCAAAATCATGTAGGTCATATAAATGTCATGCCCCCATAAAAGAAAAAAAATAGGCCGTAGAGGAGCTACATGTTGCATGAACAACCTAGCAATAGATGAGCCACATGCGGCTTGATCAACCTAGCCGCAGATATGCGACATTCGGCATGATCAACTAAAGATCTAGAAGCGGCATAGTATACTTTATGTGGTCCAAACAACCACAGAGAATGGAGCCGCATAAGACTCCCTTGATACAGCATTCGATGTCTATTAGACTCTCTGATACATTACTCATCACACTGAGATGCTTGGAGACTCGTGAAGATGATGACTCAAAAAAAGATGAAAAGTCAAATCAACTCATTGATGACTTCGACAGACGTACCATGCCACATGCTCACTCATATGCGACTACATACCCATGCGGCCTCGTGATTATGCGGGAAGAGTATCCAATCGACCATGTATATATGATAGCTCACATGCGGCTACATAGCCATGCGACCTCGTCATCATGTGCCCAGAGTGTCTATCCGACCAAGGCCAAATGACAGCACGTATGCAGCCGCAATGCCATACGGCCAGAGTGTCCATTCGACCGAGGCCAAACAAGGGAACATCTGCTACCACAATGAGGGCACATATGCAGCTATGATGTTATTTGGCTCGACTAATAGGAAATTTTCATTCCAATCGAAGAAGATTTCTCGCACGGTCAGTGTTGACTACGTGTCCAACTAACCAATTCACACACACAACGGGTTAAAAACAACCCCAAGATCTCATCAATAGCGGATCCCAACCAAAGCTACGTGGCAGCCTGCCCATGGTATATGGCTACAGTTGCAACCGTATTTTGTTGAAGGAGCTCCATGCGACCACCAAACAGAAGCATATGTGGCACCTATCGCCCATCAGCAAGATGGCTATAAATAGAAGCAACTTGGACGTTCCAAAGAGCTAGTTTTTCAGCTTTAGAGATCATACAAAGGCGGAGCTACGTACGTGCACACAAGCTTGGGAGAGAGAAAAGAAGATAACATCCTCATTCCCTCGTTAGACCTTCAACGGAGTAAAGGAGTCGCTACAGCGCTCGATCTCCATCGTCACACTACCCAGATTAAGTATTGTACTTAGATCTTCTACTTAGGATTTTTTTTTTGCACGTTTGTTTGTTATTAAATGAAAGTGTACCCATACTCACTTGTAATGGTGAACAACATGGTCAGGACTGGCATACCAACGAGAGTACGACATCCCCGATGATAGTGTGCTCCCAATCGCCACATCTGATTCGGGTCCATCCCAGCCTCCAGCAAGGACAAGCAAAAGAAACTTGCTTCAACAGGCCACTGTGCAAAGATACTGCTTAGGTGCTGGAGAAGCCTTATAACTTTGACATCTTGGCATAACACGCCAAAACTCCAGCGAAGTTTTCACTATTCTATCTTCTCCGACTCTCCAAAGACACTCGGGTTGCTCTGAGTGAGGCATTGCAGAATGATGACACCTACTTGGCCTAGGTTAAGCCGCCAGCTGAGGATCATGCCGCATGTCCCTACTGCAAAAAAAGTGGTGGAGGCAATACCTAACATCATGTTATCGCAACACGATATGTAGTTGAAGAACAATCATCATGATCATCCTCTATTTTACATAGGGCACATCGGCGCCATAAAGGTGGACTAGATGCACATCGACCCCATCTCATTAATCAGCATCATCCTGTGAAGTCCTCTTTAGACTGTGGGCTTTCCGATCCATCGTCTGGCAGTGATCAATACTGCCATCAGTGGCTTCAACGCTGGGAGAAGCTATCCTTTGGGCAAGATTCGCTTAAAATATCAGATCGATGACTTAAAAACAGAGGTCACCTGCTATATCATAGATATAGACGTATCCTACAACGTCTTGTTGTGACATCCATGGATACATCAGTATATGATCGTACCTTCAATCTTGTACCAGTGCTTGAAGTACGTAGACGATCACGACATCGTTAAGACAAAATTTGTCGATGTTGATCCATTTAAAGGAGTCAAAGCCTACTACTCCGAATCGATCCTCTACAAGCAAGTCCACCAAGATAAAGGTGGAAATGATGCCAATGATGAGGCAAAAACTGGGATACATCGGATGAGCCCTTAAGAGTCCATATCAAAGCACGCTCTCCCGACACAGTTTGTGAAACTGCAGAGGAAAGCACCTGAGTCTCTGGTCGTATGCCTCCAATGATCGAGTCAACAACCGATTGAAGATCCAACACCTACTATAACTTTTGAACCTCTAATGGTAAAGCTGTATAGGAGACCTCTAAAGCTATCGATCGTACTTGGGGTAGATCACGGGAAGGATGAACTGGAGGAGTACGTAGCTGATCATACTAACATCCCTTCTCTCGATGATGTAATTTTGGAAGATGAGATACCTTATTTTATCAATAAAGGGCTAACTTTGAACGACTCGGATGTTGTACATCTCAACACGCTATATTCTCTTAAGTGGATAGTCCTCAATCAAGACTCCTACTTCATGCATACACAGGTGACTACCACCTATGCATTAAACCAAATTATCCCTAGTAAAAACTCCTACTTCATAGTTCTAGCAAGTAAAAAGGGAGGCAAACTCATCATCTTTGGCAGAGTAGACAGTCTCCAATCCTTTGACCCAGAGGAGCTGGAGCTGGAGCCAGAACCAGATACCGGGATTCTACTTCATCGGTATAACTCTCGAGCCAAGAACCTCATATAGATGATGGGATATGATCTGAAAGCCGTTAGGGGCTTGAACTATGTCAAATACCGATGGTTGCCTCTGTATTTGCAGGATCCTACAAGCAAACCTGATAATTACTACCATAAGACCAACCGTGGCCTATGGTACGTCATGCCTCCTGTAACCCCCGAAGTCTCGGATGAAGAAGATGAGTTACACTCTCACTCTTCAGAATCTTCCTCTTGGGACTCTAACAACAGTATCAGGGCGATGCTCAAACAAACATTGTTTGACAATATGGTGTCAGCCTACCCTGAGGAAGACGACAAGGATCCACCAAGATTCTTTGAAGTAGAACAGTGGGCCCAACGCCTAGACGCACAATGGGAGGTACGGTTCAAATAACGAGAACCTCATACTAAGGACGAAGTCGTACAAATTGATCTGGGCGACAAATCCTTCCCTAAATCTATCTTCATCAGCAAGAGTCTGTCCAATAAGGATCAGAAATCCCTACTATAGCTCGTCAGAGAATATATCGATATCTTTGCCTGGAGTTATGAAGACATGCCGGGACTGGACCCCCAAATTACGGTCCACAAATTCAATATCTTGTTGAATGCTAAGCTAGTCAAGCAACATAATTTACAGTTCTGACCGAATATTATGAATGCCATCAAAGCTGAAGTCAACAAACTGATTGCTAGTGGCTTCTTCCGCGAAGAACAACATCCGGATTGGGTAGCCAATATTGTGTCTGTCATAAAAAAAAAGGAAGATCCAGATCTACATTGACTTTCGTGACCTAAATACGACATGCCCTAAGGACGAGTTCCCTCTTCCGATCACAGACATAATCATTGAAAATACTTGTGGCTTCGACCATATATCCCTCATGGACAGGTTATCAGGATACAATCAAATCAAGATATTTTCTGACGATGAGAAGAACACATCGTTTCCAACGCCGATAGGAGTGTACTACTACACATTCATGCCCTTCTGTCTGAAAAACATCGATAATATATACCAGCGAGCTATGAGCACCATATTCCTTGATTATCTATGCAAAATGGTAGAGTATTACGTTGATGACATCGCCGTCAAGAGTCGCTCCAAAGATGATCACCTCCGGGACTTGAAGACTTTGTTCGACCTCATGTGTGCACACCAACTCAAGATGAATCACAAAATCTTTTCTAGGGGTCTCTAGCAGCAAGTTCTTGGGTTTTGTCATAACTTCGAAGGGTATCCACATAGACCCTGACAAGACTAAAGAAATCCTTGAAATGTTCCTACCGAAGAACCTTAGATAACTTTGTGGCCTTCAAGGAAGACTAGCATACATCAGGAGCTTCATATCAAACCTCTCTGGACATTATCATTTGTTCACTCAGCTTATGAAGAAGGGAGTCTCATTTGTCTGAAATGAAGAATGTCAGTGCGCATTCGAGGAAATCAAGGAGTATCTCATGAATCCCCTAGTATTGGTAGCCCCCATTATGAGAAGACCCTTCTTACTATTTGTACGAGTGATGGACTACTCCCTCGGGGCTCTGCAAGCCCAGACAACCGATGCAGGTCACGAACATGCTATCTATTATCTCAGCAAAATAATGGTCGGTGCAAAGCACATGTATAACCCCATTGTGAAGGAGTACCTCGCTCTGGTCTTCGCATTCATAAGACTCAACATTACGTGGTAGGGCAAACCATCCATGTATCTCGCGAGTTAATCCGCTCAGGGTCCTTATGACTAAACCCAGGGCGCTCAACTCTCGCCTAGCCATATGGGCGATACTGCTGTCTCTAACGATATGCTATTTGTCCCACAAATATTGGTCAAAGGACAAGCATTGGCAGATTTCTTTGAATCCCACCCTGTACCGAAAACCACAAAGTTGTATGAGGAGATCCCAAACGAAGTAGCAGACTCAAACGTGAACATAAGCGCAAAACCCGTTTGGCGAATATTCTTCGACGGTGCTTCAAGAACAGGGCCCAAAGACGATATTGTCGCTGGCGTCGTGACACTAACAAAATATGGCATATTAGTGATAATTTTAGCGACGTCATAAGTAAATGTTGCTAACTTATATTAATTTAGTGACGAATTAAACTAACGTTGCTAAACATTGCAGTTTGCGACTAATTACTACGATTAGCGACTACAATTAGGTATTAAGAAGAAAATGTTGCTATGAGTCGTTAGACATTGCTACTTTTTTTTATTTTGCGATGTATAGGGACAAAAAAATTGAGACGTCGCTAGTTTTTTTCTATTTATGATGTTCAACGACGTTAGTATAAGACGTCGCTAATATTTTACCTATGGCCTGGTCATTTTCACTTCCCCTATTTCAAACTTTTCCCAGATCAAAAATTTCTCCCTCCCCTCCTCTACTCCGGCGATCAACCGTCGGACGGCCCCTTCCCTCCTAATCTCCAGTGACCCTCGTGCAACTCCTCTCCTCCGTCGCGTCTACTCCCCTCCTCGTCCTCTCCTCCCTCCGGCATAGTCCTCCTCCCCTCTTCTCTCCGACAAGTCTTCTCCTCCGCCGCGACTACTCCCCTTCGACGCGGTCCTTTTCGTCGACCCCTCCCTCAAGCGCTCCTCATCCCTTCCTCCTCGCTCGGTAAACCCTAACCCTGACCCGAACACAACCAGGACACACACACAGAGGACACAACCAGGACACATAGACAGACACACACACATAATACAACTCTAACACTGACACATATGGTACATGGACAGACACACAAACACACACATATAACACAACCCTAACCCTAACACATGGAAAATACACATACACACATGACACAACAATTTTAATTAGTAAAATTAGATAAGCATATATTTAGAAGAAAAAAAATGGTAAAGTTATTTTTTAATTATATATTGGTAGAGATAGATATTAAAGTTCCTACCATTATTCAAATACCTCCGAACTCATATTTATATTAGTATAAAAATTTAATTGATTTTGTATATGATCCATTTGTCGTGCTCAAAGTGAACAAATTGGAAATATTCCTCGTGGTTAGAGGTAGAGACATTAGTACATTATTAGTAATGTTCACTTGCGCATCGCACTAAAAAGAAAACAAAAATCTATGATATTATTAAAAAATTAGATAAAAATTTAAATTATACTAAAATAGTTTAAACATAATTTTAATTAAAATTTGTCATAAATATATTTTTATAACTTTGGATATATGTTTAGATAATACCTTGTAGTTTGTGATATGATACAATGGTACTCAAGTATCAATGAGTAAATTTGTGCGTAAGTAAGTATAGGTATTGAGTTACCAATGTAAGTATCATTGTATCATATTACCAATATAAATTTGTGGGTAAGTAAGTGATAAATGGGTATCATGGTGATATGATAATATGCTACTCAACTATCAATGAGTAAATTTTTTGGTATGTAAGTATAGGTATTAAATTACCAATGCAAGTTACTAAGGTATTTGATAAGGGTAAGAGATAAGTTTTTAGTTAAGATACCAAGTATGGGTTAAGGCATTGGAGTTGAGGGCAAGATAATAGATAAGTGTCTAGGTAATGGGTTAAGATACTAGTAATAGCTAAGGTATTCTAAGAAAAATTTGTCGGTAAGTATCAGTATATGTTGGGTCCGAATAATAAATTTTGATCCAATTGTATCCCGCACTTATAAACTAAATTTATAATATTTTAATTTATAGTATTCTTAATTTATAGCTAGGTCAAGATATTGTAAGGTATTATTAGGGATATATGGATATTTGGTTAAAGTATTATTGTGATGTGTTAGTATATAGCTAGCTAATGGATATTAGGCTAAGATATTGTAAGATATTTATTATATATATTCTATATTAAGTATATGATACATAATATAATATAATAGGTAGTATAGTCTATATTAACTAGTATAAATTAGAAATCTAGTATAACAAGGTATTGAGCTAGAATGACTTGATAAACCCCTCCGACGCGGCTATACCCCTCGCACGACTCCTCTCCTACGACGTCAATTTACTGAAATTTGAAATCTTCAGCTCTACTTTTCGCTCTAGTACCAAAATCCATGAGACATAAGTCTTCTCTTCTCTTTCATATTTCAGTCTCATGGATTTTGGCACCAGAGCATAAAGTACAGCCAAAGGTCCCATGGCTTCTAGGTTTATTTACCTATTTCTTATTAGGTTTCTAGATAGGTCAAGATATAAGTGAGTATATTGAGTATATGAGTGTCCACGTGTTCCTTATGAGTCATATTTCTGGAAAAAAATTACTTCTGCAAGCCTTTTTGATTCTTTTCGAGTTTGACTTAAATAACCAAATTTTGACCTAGAGACTGAGTTTCAAGTTAGTGTCATAGATATTTGAAAATATGTCCTAGTGTCAAGATATAAGTGCATATCAATATGTTATATTGTGTATCCACATGAATGGCTCACAAGGAATACATGACAACACCATATCCTCAAATCGGAGGTCTATATGTCTACTAGGTTTGGAAATTAATATCAAACTGTCACGCCCCAGTCCCAAAATGTCAGGAACTAGGCCACGTGTCACTGGCCAGCTGACACGTCACTAAGGGCTTAATCCACTTTGATGGACCCAAAGGGACGTGCTACGCTGTCCTAAATTACTACAAGTATAGAACAGGTAAAGCTATCTCATCCACAACAAAATGTCAGAAAACAAATGCTGAAATATATATATAACTGAGTCTGATACAGTACACAACTGGTGAGATTACAAGCCTACTACAAAAACTGATAATAGCGCAGAAAAATCAAATAGACTAAGCAGTGTCTATCTGATCAAAACATCTCCATCTCTAGGTAGCAGCATCTAGGGTCAAGCCTACTCTGAGGGTGTCTCCTCGAGCTCTTCCTCAGTAGCACATCTGGCCTCCTGATCAGGCCCGTACACTGTGGGGTAGAAAGCCTCATCTAGATCTGGCAAGGAACCAGGTCCTCAGTGGGACGTAACAAGATACAGAAAATGACATGCCATGTAATGTAAAAATACTGAATAAAGAAAAATAAATATAGGGTACTAACCATACTAAGTGAAATGCAAGTAAAGATCCAGTAGTACGCATGGGAATGTGTGGCTAGACATACGCTGACGTAATTCACCAATCGTGGCGACTGGCTAATATAGGTGTCGTATGCCCCCGACTCAGGGAACTCTGCAATCGACCATCATTGGTACGAAGGTATAAAACATTATTGGAGGGGGTGTCCCATACGTCAACTAGTTATCTTTCCCATCCCAATGAATCTAAATGTCAAATCGTACATTTCCTGAGTTATTCTAATCCGTGATGCGGGTCACACGTACTGGTAGCTAACCAAATACGCAGCTCACATCCATATATGTAAATGCAACCATGTTGCGTGTTTCCGTGATAGGGTTTAGGAGAATATATTAGGATATTCTCTCAGCTGTTGGTGAGTCTGTAATATCATGTCAACATAACAGTTGACTGTACCCAAGGCAGTCTCAGGTGGTCATGGTATATGAATTTCAGAAGCAAGAAGGATATAACAATATTTGAGAATTTAAACATTTAACTTGGCAAGGTATACTTGCCTACTCCCTGATAGTGTTGAAACCCTGATTTTACAGTCAGTTGTGAAGGTGCTGGTGACAGGGGGTCACTAGCTGTGCTGAAGTTGGTTTCTGTTAAAACAGATAGGTTTCGTGAATATCCAGGCTGTAATATAAAACATATATATATATATACATATATATAGTATAGATATATATATATATATTAGTAGGCATAGATATAATATATATATAATAGTATATATATATAGAACAGATAAATGCAGGTAATAATAATATATAGTAGCAGGATATATCCACTGCGATAGATATATAATATTTATCAGGGTGTATCCTCTGATATAAATAATATAGGTAAATTGAAAGAACATGACAGAATTTAAATACATATATAAATAATATTTATCAGGGTCTATATATGACCACTGGATAAATATACAATAATTATAAATATGTATATATAATTAAGCTGTAATATCCAGCATATTATATAATATTATAATAAATTGAAATGACATTGCGATAATTGAAATAATATATATAACTATAAGCTGTATTATCCAGCTGGTATAAATATATATATATATATAGATAATATATATATATAGATATTTATATATAGTATAAGTAGATAATATATATATATATAGATATATATATATATAATAGGTGCAGGAAAATTAAAATGCAGGAAAGAAAAATAAAGAAAATGCAAGTATATATAAATATATGTATACACATATATTTATATAATTTAAAAACAGAAAATTACATATATTAATAATTATATAACATATATAAATATGTTATATATATTATAGTATACATATAAATATATATAAATACATATAATATATATATACTATAGATATATATATATACAATATTACATAATATAATATGGTAGATATACATATATACATATACATATATATGTAAAATATATATATAGATATATATATAATATATATACAGTATAATATACTGTAAATAGTATAATACATACATATATAAAATTATACATATAAATACATAGTAATATACATATATATATTCATATATATATATACATATACATATATATATGCATGTATTATAGATTATATACGTATTTTTAAATAGTATAGTATATTTATACCTTACAGGTGGCAAGGGGGGTCCCACGCGGTGCTGCCGGCGGGAGGACGGCGGCGGAGCTGGCCGGAGGCGGCCGGAGGAGCAGCAGCAGTGGCAGTGTACACTGGCAGCAGCAGCAGCAGTTGCAGTCTTGCGGGGGCTGCCGGCGGCGGAGGAGCTGACGTGGTGGCCGGGCAGGGTGAGGGAAAGGTGGAGGGAGGAGTGGCGGTCAGTTTGGTGGTGGTGGCGGAGGTCCACGACGGTGGTGGTGGCGGCTAGGGGCGGCCGGAGTTGGAGAGGGTAGTTCGGGTTGGGGGTGGTTGACGGCGCTGCGGGGGCTAGGGCGGCCGGAGCAGGCGTCGTGGGGAGGTGAGGGGGTGGTCGTCGGAGAGAGGAGGTCGGGGCGAAGCGGTGGGGTAGGGTGGCGGTGGTCGGCGACGGCCGGAGGCGGCGGGGAAGGTGGTTCGGGTGGAGGTGTTGCTGTGGACAGTGGGGAGAGGAGGAGGGTGCGGGGGCTGTAGCAGCCGGAGCAGGGCGGCGCCGGCGGTGGTACTTGGCCGGAGGGGAGAGGGGAGGGTGGCGAAGGGTTGGCCGGAGTTGGGTGGCCGGCGGTGGTCGGAGATGGCCGTGGCGGGGGTGGGATGGTTTGAATGAAGAAAACCTAGGGTTTATATAGGATTTTGCCTAATGGCATTTTCGTAAATACCTTGAAGTTCAGGGCTATTTTGGTAAATTTAATTTTTGAGATATTTTTGGCTGGATTTTTCTGGATTTCTGGGTGGGTCCCACACACCTATGGCCTAGCCAATAGGATTAGGCCACCTAGCATGCAATTTTGCATTTTAACCCCTAACTTTTTAATAATTGCATAAATGCATGAATTTGTATTTTGCGTAATTTCGCAATTTACCTGATTTTAAATACTGATTTCCTGAAATTCTAAATTGTATAGAAATGAGGGAAAATAGCTGGGGGAAAATATTTTGGACAGTGTGGGGTGATTCTGGGCAGGTGCAGGGTCTGATATTGCAGGTGATACAGTCATCGTATTTATTATTTAATAAATACTGCGCACGGTGTTCACTAATTATTTAGAGGCTATTAGAGTCATAATCTTTCTACGGTGTCAATACGATAATTGAAGTATAATTAGAGTAGAATATTATCGTATTTTTGTTTGGCAAAAACATGTGCCTACTGGTCCTCAAATCTCTAAGGGTACAGAGATGGGTAAAGAGCAGAAAATTAAATAGGAAATAAATACATACGTTTGTAACGATATTTGTGCGACTAAAACGAAGCATCAAACGAGGTTTCTGGAAGTTGCACAGAATACAGAAAAAGTAGTCTGACTAGTCTAGAGCAGGAATGTGAAATTTGTTTAGGGTTAACAGCTAGTGTGATGCCCTAGTCAATTGTGTAATGAACAGGTGCACAATCAATATAATATATAATAAATAAAAATTTAAAAAGTTGCACTAATTCTAATTAGTCAAAATTAATTCCTAATTTACTGAAATTTGGTCGAGGGAGTTTACAATCTACCCTCCTTAGAATATTTCGTCCTCGAAATAAAACAACCATATAATGAGAATGAAAAAGGACATATGATGATAAAGAAAGATTGGATTTGAAATATTGGACATACCCTGGTTTGGAAATAGGTGGGGATAACGCTGACGAATATCCTCTTCTCGTTCCCAGGTGGATTCACCTGGTGCATGATGTCTCCATGCAACACGAACGAGAGGAATAGTCTGGCCTCGCAACACTTTCTCGCTACGGTCCAGAATCTCTACAGGCTCCTCCTGATAAGATAAGCTTGGCCCGATGGTGATCTCTGAGTAGTCTAGCACATGACTCGGGTCTGGAATGTACCTCCTCAGCTGAGATACGTGGAAGACGTCATGTACTCCCTCCAAAGTCTGAGGTAGAGCTAGTCTGTAAGCAACTTCTCCGACGCGATCTAGCACATCGAAGGGTCCAATGTACCTTGGACTTAGCTTCCCTCTTCCTCCAAATCTGATAGTTCCTCTAGTAGGTGAGATCTTTAAGAACACATGCTCCCCTACTTGGAACTCTAGAGGTCGGCGATGAATGTTGGCCCAGTGCTTCTGCCTGTCTTGTGCAGCTCGTAGGTGTCCCTGGATCTTCTTTACTTTCTCCACCGTACGAATAATCAGCTCTGGTCCCAAGATCTGTCTCTCGCCAACATCGCTCCAGCATACTGGGGAACGACATTTCCTTCCATACAAAGCTTCAAAGGGAGCCATTTGAATGCTCGCTTGATAGCTGTTGTTGTAGAAAAATTCCACCAGGTGTAGATGATCTTCCCATGATCCGCTGAAATCAAGCATGCAGGCTCTCAGCATATCTTCAAGTGTCTGGATGGTGCGTTCTGATTGGCCATCTGTTTGTGGGTGATACGAGGTGCTGAACTTGAGGCGGGTACCAAGACTTTCTTGCATACTTCGCCAAAAGTAAGATGTAAATCTCGTATCTCTGTCAGATACTATGCTGACTGGCACTCCATGCAGACGTACTATCTCCTTCATATACATGTCCGCCAAGACTTCTGTGGATTGCCCGACTCTAAAAGGTAGAAAATGAGCAGCCTTAGTGAGTCTGTCTACAATTACCCAGACAGCATTACGACCACTAGGACTTCTTGGGAAGCCCGTAACAAAGTCCATCGTAATGTGTTCCCATTTCCACTCGGGTATTGGGAGGGGTTGAAGTAGACCGGCAGACCTCTGATGCTCAGCCTTGACTTGCTGACACACCAGACATTTGGCCACAAAGCGTGCTATCTCCCGCTTCATTCCATGCCACCAGTAATATTGCCGCAGATCTCTGTACATCTTTGTGCCTCCTGGATGTATAGAGTATACTGAGCTATGAGCTTCTGACATAAGCTCATTACGAAGTTCTCCATTTGGAACATAAAGACGATTTCCACATCTTAGAGTCCCATCTTCGTGTATGCGACAACCGGTCTGGAGTCCAGCTTCTGTTCTTTGTCGAAGCCTCTGAAATCTTGCATCTGTTGGTAGAGCAGCTTTGATTCTTTCCACCAAGGTTGATTGCAGCTGGTAGTTTGATAAGTGACCATCAATTCCTGGCACAATGATCTCTATTCCCAACTTTGCTAGATCTCTCAGCAGATCTGGTTGGGTGATCATAAAGAATGCCGAGGGTCTTCTGCTTAGAGCATCTGCCACCATATTAGCTTTCCCTGGATGGTACTGTAGATCAATTTCAAAATCCGCCATCACTTCGAGCCATCGTCTTTGTCTCAGATTTAGGTCCTTCTGGGTGTAGACGTACTTCAAACTTTTATGATCGGTGAATATCTCCACTCTTTCGCCATATAGATAGTGTCTCCATAGCTTCAGGGCGAAGATGACTGCGGCAAGCTCCAGATCGTGAGTGGGGTAATTCTTCTCATGAGTCCTCAACTGTCTTGAGGCATAAGCTACAACTTTCCCATGTTGCATTAAGACACAACCAAATCCTTTTCCGGATGCATCGCTATATATGACGAAACCTCCGGATCCAGATGGTATAGTCAAAATGGGAGCTGTAGTCAGACGCTTCTTCAAGTCATCAAAAGCTGTCTGGCAATCTTCAGTCCATATGAACTCCTGCTCCTTGCGAGTAAGACGGGTAATCGGCTCCGCGATTCTTGCAAAGTTTTCTACGAACCTCCGGTAATATCCGGCAAGTCCTAGAAAGCTTCTCACCTCTGAGACGTTGGTCGGGGTTGGCCACGTCTCAATAGATGAGATCTTTGCTGGGTCTACCGAGATGCCTTCTCCTGTGATAACGTGTCCAAGAAATGCGACACGGTCCAGGAAGAATTCACACTTGCTCATCTTAGCAAAAAGGCTCTCCCGTCTCAGCGTCTCTAATACCAACCTTAAGTGCTCTTCATGCTCCTCGTGGCTTTTTGAATACACTAGAATGTCGTCGATGAAGACTACCATGAACTGGTCCAGATATTGGTGGAAGACTCGGTTCATCAGGTTCATGAATACAGCAGGTGCATTAGTCAATCCAAACGGCATCACCAGAAATTCGTAATGACCATAACGAGTTCTGAATGCTGTCTTTGGAATGTCTTCTCTTCGTACCTTGACTTGATGGTAGCCTGATCTCAAGTCTATCTTCGAGAATACTACGGCTCCTGTTAGTTGATCGAACAGGTCGTCAATTCTCGGCAAGGGGTACTTGTTTTTGATTGTCAGAGCGTTGAGGGCTCTGTAATCAATGCACATGCGATATGTTCCGTCCTTCTTTGGTACAAACAACACTGGTGCTCCCCAGGGTGATGCACTAGGACGAACAAATCCTTTGATCTGTAGTTCCTCCAGTTGAAGCTTCAGCTCGTCAAGCTCCTTCTTCGCCAGTCGGTATACATTGGAGGATACTGGTGCAGCTCCGGGTATCAGCTCAATAATGAACTCTACTTCTCTGTCAGGCGGTAGGCCTGGCAATTCTTCTGGAAATACGTCCTCGAACTCTGCTACAATTGAAGGAAGTGCTGTCTCCATCACCATGTAAGCTCTAGGAGTCTGGCCTACTCCTTGCTCGATGGTTCCACGGACATATTCGAACTCTGGGTGATCTGGGGGTCTAAAGATAACACTACCCTTTCGGCAGTCTAGGATAGCATTATTCTGGCTTAGCCAGTCCATGCCTAAGACAACATCGAAATTTGGCATTGGAAGTACCAAAAATCGCGCTCTTAGTCCTCTACTACAAACAACTACTGGGCAGGTTTTGATAATGTTGGTAACTGGAACAATACCTCCTCCAGTAAGTATTTTCCAACACTTGGGTAGCGGCGAAGTAGATAGTTTGTGCATGGCTACGAATCTACTGGATATGAAAGACAAAGTAGCCCCAGAATCGAATAATACAGTTGCAGGTAATGATGCAACTAAAATGGTACCTGTTATAGTTTCCCCTTCAGGTTCTTCTGCAACGGCAGCTAACGCAAAGGCTTGTCCCTGCCTTTGTCCTCCGACTTGTGGTCTGGCCTTGAACTGGGCCTCCTGAGTAGGCAAGGGTGCTCCTCGCTGATATCCTCCTGATGTGGAGGGAAGCATCTTCTGAGTTTGAGCTCCTGGCTTCTGCCCTTGCTGAGGTGCTGCATCTCTACGTTGTGGGCAGTCTTTGGCCATATGATTTCTAGCTCCACATAGCAGGCATAATCCCAGCTTCTTTCTACAGTCATTGGCAAAATGCCCCTTCTTGCCACAAAAGTGACAAATCGGGAGCTCCCTCTTCTGGTAAGGCCCCGTCGTCTGTTGCGTCTGATATTGGGGACGACGTATAGGTCCTCCTGCTCCGTGCTGATTCTTGGCCGGGAAGGTTGGATTTGAGCGTCTGGCTCCTCGGCCAATGGCTTCTTGCTCCCTGGCTTCAGTAAGAACCTCGTTGTAGGAGATTCTCGACTGCGTTGTTGTGTGCCTCTGAAGCTCTTGGTTAAGGCCATGGTGGAATCTTCTAGCCTTCTTCAGCTCGTTCGGGATCAGATCAGTACCGAAACGACTTAGTCTGCTAAACTCCGCGTCGTAGGCATCTACCGTCATGTTTCCTTGCTCCAGGTGCAGGAACTGGGAGTATAGGGCATTCTGGACTGTCTCTGGAAAGTACTTGGCGTTGAAATGCTCCAGGAATTGTTGCCAAGTTTGGTCTTTGCCGACGCTGCGCTCTATGGATTCCCACCAGTGATGGGCGTTGCCAAGAAGTTGGCCCCTCACAGCGGTCATCCATAGGTCGGGAGTGAGTTGCGATCCTTCTAGCAGCATTTCGGTGTTGGAGATCCAATCGGAGATCTCTTCAGGAGTCTCGTTGCCTTTGAAATCCCTCGGGCTCATTTGACGGAAGCCTCGAACTGTGCCCGCTGGTAGGACAGGTACGGGTGTCGGAGTAGTAGTTCTCTCCAAAGCCGTCATCAACGTCTGTCGCAGAGCTTCAGTTTGCTGCCACTGAGACTGTCTCAGGGCCTCAGTTTGTTGCCACTGGTTCTGCAACATAGTCTGGAGAAACTGCAACATTTGAGTTTGACCCTCAAGTTGTGGCATCTGGATAGGCAAGGCTGGAGGTGGAGACAAAGGTGTCTCTGCATGTGGAGTTGGTGTCATCTCCTGGCTAGAATTTTGGTGATTGGACGGAGTTCCTTGGGCACTTGGCGAAGGGTCTGTTGCTTGGTCAGCCCCATTATTCGCAAGTTTCCCGGGTATGTCCATATTTCTGAGGAAAATAGGATAATTAGAAAACACAAAGGAGATAATAAATGATATCAAGCATGATGCAATAATAAAGATTGTAAAGATGGTGTCAGTGTGGATGAGACCTAATATTTCTATCCTATTGCAGGCTTGCTGGGCATGTTATCATACCACTAGCAATAAAACTAGACCTGCATGGGCCACCACTAAAACCATGTCACGCCCCAGTCCCAAAATGTCAGGAACTAGGCCACGTGTCACTGGCCAGCTGACACGTCACTAAGGGCTTAATCCACTTTGATGGACCCAAAGGGACGTGCTACGCTGTCCTAAATTACTACAAGTATAGAACAGGTAAAGCTATCTCATCCACAACAAAATGTCAGAAAACAAATGCTGAAATATATATATAACTGAGTCTGATACAGTACACAACTGGTGAGATTACAAGCCTACTACAAAAACTGATAATAGCGCAGAAAAATCAAATAGACTAAGCAGTGTCTATCTGATCAAAACATCTCCATCTCTAGGTAGCAGCATCTAGGGTCAAGCCTACTCTGAGGGTGTCTCCTCGAGCTCTTCCTCAGTAGCACATCTGGCCTCCTGATCAGGCCCGTACACTGTGGGGTAGAAAGCCTCATCTAGATCTGGCAAGGAACCAGGTCCTCAGTGGGACGTAACAAGATACAGAAAATGACATGCCATGTAATGTAAAAATACTGAATAAAGAAAAATAAATATAGGGTACTAACCATACTAAGTGAAATGCAAGTAAAGATCCAGTAGTACGCATGGGAATGTGTGGCTAGACATACGCTGACGTAATTCACCAATCGTGGCGACTGGCTAATATAGGTGTCGTATGCCCCCGACTCAGGGAACTCTGCAATCGACCATCATTGGTACGAAGGTATAAAACATTATTGGAGGGGGTGTCCCATACGTCAACTAGTTATCTTTCCCATCCCAATGAATCTAAATGTCAAATCGTACATTTCCTGAGTTATTCTAATCCGTGATGCGGGTCACACGTACTGGTAGCTAACCAAATACGCAGCTCACATCCATATATGTAAATGCAACCATGTTGCGTGTTTCCGTGATAGGGTTTAGGAGAATATATTAGGATATTCTCTCAGCTGTTGGTGAGTCTGTAATATCATGTCAACATAACAGTTGACTGTACCCAAGGCAGTCTCAGGTGGTCATGGTATATGAATTTCAGAAGCAAGAAGCATATAACAATATTTGAGAATTTAAACATTTAACTTGGCAAGGTATACTTGCCTACTCCCTGATAGTGTTGAAACCCTGATTTTACAGTCAGTTGTGAAGGTGCTGGTGACAGGGGGTCACTAGCTGTGCTGAAGTTGGTTTCTGTTAAAACAGATAGGTTTCGTGAATATCCAGGCTGTAATATAAAACATATATATATATATACATATATATAGTATAGATATATATATATATATTAGTAGGCATAGATATAATATATATATAATAGTATATATATATAGAACAGATAAATGCAGGTAATAATAATATATAGTAGCAGGATATATCCACTGCGATAGATATATAATATTTATCAGGGTGTATCCTCTGATATAAATAATATAGGTAAATTGAAAGAACATGACAGAATTTAAATACATATATAAATAATATTTATCAGGGTCTATATATGACCACTGGATAAATATACAATAATTATAAATATGTATATATAATTAAGCTGTAATATCCAGCATATTATATAATATTATAATAAATTGAAATGACATTGCGATAATTGAAATAATATATATAACTATAAGCTGTATTATCCAGCTGGTATAAATATATATATATATATATAGATAATATATATATATAGATATTTATATATAGTATAAGTAGATAATATATATATATATAGATATATATATATATAATAGGTGCAGGAAAATTAAAATACAGGAAAGAAAAATAAAGAAAATGCAAGTATATATAAATATATGTATACACATATATTTATATAATTTAAAAACAGAAAATTACATATATTAATAATTATATAACATATATAAATATGTTATATATATTATAGTATACATATAAATATATATAAATACATATAATATATATATACTATAGATATATATATATACAATATTACATAATATAATATGGTAGATATACATATATACATATACATATATATGTAAAATATATATATAGATATATATATAATATATATACAGTATAATATACTGTAAATAGTATAATACATACATATATAAAATTATACATATAAATACATAGTAATATACATATATATATATTCATATATATATATACATATACATATATATATGCATGTATTATAGATTATATACGTATTTTTAAATAGTATAGTATATTTATACCTTACAGGTGGCAAGGGGGGTCCCACGCGGTGCTGCCGGCGGGAGGACGGCGGCGGAGCTGGCCGGAGGCGGCCGGAGGAGCAGCAGCAGTGGCAGTGTACACTGGCAGCAGCAGCAGCAGTTGCAGTCTTGCGGGGGCTGCCGGCGGCGGAGGAGCTGACGTGGTGGCCGGGCAGGGTGAGGGAAAGGTGGAGGGAGGAGTGGCGGTCAGTTTGGTGGTGGTGGCGGAGGTCCACGACGGTGGTGGTGGCGGCTAGGGGCGGCCGGAGTTGGAGAGGGTAGTTCGGGTTGGGGGTGGTTGACGGCGCTGCGGGGGCTAGGGCGGCCGGAGCAGGCGTCGTGGGGAGGTGAGGGGGTGGTCGTCGGAGAGAGGAGGTCGGGGCGAAGCGGTGGGGTAGGGTGGCGGTGGTCGGCGACGGCCGGAGGCGGCGGGGAAGGTGGTTCGGGTGGAGGTGTTGCTGTGGACAGTGGGGAGAGGAGGAGGGTGCGGGGGCTGTAGCAGCCGGAGCAGGGCGGCGCCGGCGGTGGTACTTGGCCGGAGGGGAGAGGGGAGGGTGGCGAAGGGTTGGCCGGAGTTGGGTGGCCGGCGGTGGTCGGAGATGGCCGTGGCGGGGGTGGGATGGTTTGAATGAAGAAAACCTAGGGTTTATATAGGATTTTGCCTAATGGCATTTTCGTAAATACCTTGAAGTTCAGGGCTATTTTGGTAAATTTAATTTTTGAGATATTTTTGGCTGGATTTTTCTGGATTTCTGGGTGGGTCCCACACACCTATGGCCTAGCCAATAGGATTAGGCCACCTAGCATGCAATTTTGCATTTTAACCCCTAACTTTTTAATAATTGCATAAATGCATGAATTTGTATTTTGCGTAATTTCGCAATTTACCTGATTTTAAATACTGATTTCCTGAAATTCTAAATTGTATAGAAATGAGGGAAAATAGCTGGGGGAAAATATTTTGGACAGTGTGGGGTGATTCTGGGCAGGTGCAGGGTCTGATATTGCAGGTGATACAGTCATCGTATTTATTATTTAATAAATACTGCGCACGGTGTTCACTAATTATTTAGAGGCTATTAGAGTCATAATCTTTCTACGGTGTCAATACGATAATTGAAGTATAATTAGAGTAGAATATTATCGTATTTTTGTTTGGCAAAAACATGTGCCTACTGGTCCTCAAATCTCTAAGGGTACAGAGATGGGTAAAGAGCAGAAAATTAAATAGGAAATAAATACATACGTTTGTAACGATATTTGTGCGACTAAAACGAAGCATCAAACGAGGTTTCTGGAAGTTGCACAGAATACAGAAAAAGTAGTCTGACTAGTCTAGAGCAGGAATGTGAAATTTGTTTAGGGTTAACAGCTAGTGTGATGCCCTAGTCAATTGTGTAATGAACAGGTGCACAATCAATATAATATATAATAAATAAAAATTTAAAAAGTTGCACTAATTCTAATTAGTCAAAATTAATTCCTAATTTACTGAAATTTGGTCGAGGGAGTTTACAATCTACCCTCCTTAGAATATTTCGTCCTCGAAATAAAACAACCATATAATGAGAATGAAAAAGGACATATGATGATAAAGAAAGATTGGATTTGAAATATTGGACATACCCTGGTTTGGAAATAGGTGGGGATAACGCTGACGAATATCCTCTTCTCGTTCCCAGGTGGATTCACCTGGTGCATGATGTCTCCATGCAACACGAACGAGAGGAATAGTCTGGCCTCGCAACACTTTCTCGCTACGGTCCAGAATCTCTACAGGCTCCTCCTGATAAGATAAGCTTGGCCCGATGGTGATCTCTGAGTAGTCTAGCACATGACTCGGGTCTGGAATGTACCTCCTCAGCTGAGATACGTGGAAGACGTCATGTACTCCCTCCAAAGTCTGAGGTAGAGCTAGTCTGTAAGCAACTTCTCCGACGCGATCTAGCACATCGAAGGGTCCAATGTACCTTGGACTTAGCTTCCCTCTTCCTCCAAATCTGATAGTTCCTCTAGTAGGTGAGATCTTTAAGAACACATGCTCCCCTACTTGGAACTCTAGAGGTCGGCGATGAATGTTGGCCCAGTGCTTCTGCCTGTCTTGTGCAGCTCGTAGGTGTCCCTGGATCTTCTTTACTTTCTCCACCGTACGAATAATCAGCTCTGGTCCCAAGATCTGTCTCTCGCCAACATCGCTCCAGCATACTGGGGAACGACATTTCCTTCCATACAAAGCTTCAAAGGGAGCCATTTGAATGCTCGCTTGATAGCTGTTGTTGTAGGAAAATTCCACCAGGTGTAGATGATCTTCCCATGATCCGCTGAAATCAAGCATGCAGGCTCTCAGCATATCTTCAAGTGTCTGGATGGTGCGTTCTGATTGGCCATCTGTTTGTGGGTGATACGAGGTGCTGAACTTGAGGCGGGTACCAAGACTTTCTTGCATACTTCGCCAAAAGTAAGATGTAAATCTCGTATCTCTGTCAGATACTATGCTGACTGGCACTCCATGCAGACGTACTATCTCCTTCATATACATGTCCGCCAAGACTTCTGTGGATTGCCCGACTCTAAAAGGTAGAAAATGAGCAGCCTTAGTGAGTCTGTCTACAATTACCCAGACAGCATTACGACCACTAGGACTTCTTGGGAAGCCCGTAACAAAGTCCATCGTAATGTGTTCCCATTTCCACTCGGGTATTGGGAGGGGTTGAAGTAGACCGGCAGACCTCTGATGCTCAGCCTTGACTTGCTGACACACCAGACATTTGGCCACAAAGCGTGCTATCTCCCACTTCATTCCATGCCACCAGTAATATTGCCGCAGATCTCTGTACATCTTTGTGCCTCCTGGATGTATAGAGTATACTGAGCTATGAGCTTCTGACATAAGCTCATTACGAAGTTCTCCATTTGGAACATAAAGACGATTTCTACATCTTAGAGTCCCATCTTCGTGTATGCGACAACCGGTCTGGAGTCCAGCTTCTGTTCTTTGTCGAAGCCTCTGAAATCTTGCATCTGTTGGTAGAGCAGCTTTGATTCTTTCCACCAAGGTTGATTGCAGCTGGTAGTTTGATAAGTGACCATCAATTCCTGGCACAATGATCTCTATTCCCAACTTTGCTAGATCTCTCAGCAGATCTGGTTGGGTGATCATAAAGAATGCCGAGGGTCTTCTGCTTAGAGCATCTGCCACCATATTAGCTTTCCCTGGATGGTACTGTAGATCAATTTCGAAATCCGCCATCACTTTGAGCCATCGTCTTTGTCTCAGATTTAGGTCCTTCTGGGTGTAGACGTACTTCAAACTTTTATGATCGGTGAATATCTCCACTCTTTCGCCATATAGATAGTGTCTCCATAGCTTCAGGGCGAAGATGACTGCGGCAAGCTCCAGATCGTGAGTGGGGTAATTCTTCTCATGAGTCCTCAACTGTCTTGAGGCATAAGCTACAACTTTCCCATGTTGCATTAAGACACAACCAAATCCTTTTCCGGATGCATCGCTATATATGACGAAACCTCCGGATCCAGATGGTATAGTCAAAATGGGAGCTGTAGTCAGACGCTTCTTCAAGTCATCAAAAGCTGTCTGGCAATCTTCAGTCCATATGAACTCCTGCTCCTTGCGAGTAAGACGGGTAATCGGCTCCGCGATTCTTGCAAAGTTTTCTACGAACCTCCGGTAATATCCGGCAAGTCCTAGAAAGCTTCTCACCTCTGAGACGTTGGTCGGGGTTGGCCACGTCTCAATAGATGAGATCTTTGCTGGGTCTACCGAGATGCCTTCTCCTGTGATAACGTGTCCAAGAAATGCGACACGGTCCAGGAAGAATTCACACTTGCTCATCTTAGCAAAAAGGCTCTCCCGTCTCAGCGTCTCTAATACCAACCTTAAGTGCTCTTCATGCTCCTCGTGGCTTTTTGAATACACTAGAATGTCGTCGATGAAGACTACCATGAACTGGTCCAGATATTGGTGGAAGACTCGGTTCATCAGGTTCATGAATACAGCAGGTGCATTAGTCAATCCAAACGGCATCACCAGAAATTCGTAATGACCATAACGAGTTCTGAATGCTGTCTTTGGAATGTCTTCTCTTCGTACCTTGACTTGATGGTAGCCTGATCTCAAGTCTATCTTCGAGAATACTACGGCTCCTGTTAGTTGATCGAACAGGTCGTCAATTCTCGGCAAGGGGTACTTGTTTTTGATTGTCAGAGCGTTGAGGGCTCTGTAATCAATGCACATGCGATATGTTCCGTCCTTCTTTGGTACAAACAACACTGGTGCTCCCCAGGGTGATGCACTAGGACGAACAAATCCTTTGATCTGTAGTTCCTCCAGTTGAAGCTTCAGCTCGTCAAGCTCCTTCTTCGCCAGTCGGTATACATTGGAGGATACTGGTGCAGCTCCGGGTATCAGCTCAATAATGAACTCTACTTCTCTGTCAGGCGGTAGGCCTGGCAATTCTTCTGGAAATACGTCCTCGAACTCTGCTACAATTGAAGGAAGTGCTGTCTCCATCACCATGTAAGCTCTAGGAGTCTGGCCTACTCCTTGCTCGATGGTTCCACGGACATATTCGAACTCTGGGTGATCTGGGGGTCTAAAGATAACACTACCCTTTCGGCAGTCTAGGATAGCATTATTCTGGCTTAGCCAGTCCATGCCTAAGACAACATCGAAATTTGGCATTGGAAGTACCAAAAATCGCGCTCTTAGTCCTCTACTACAAACAACTACTGGGCAGGTTTTGATAATGTTGGTAACTGGAACAATACCTCCTCCAGTAAGTATTTTCCAACACTTGGGTAGCGGCGAAGTAGATAGTTTGTGCATGGCTACGAATCTACTGGATATGAAAGACAAAGTAGCCCCAGAATCGAATAATACAGTTGCAGGTAATGATGCAACTAAAATGGTACCTGTTATAGTTTCCCCTTCAGGTTCTTCTGCAACGGCAGCTAACGCAAAGGCTTGTCCCTGCCTTTGTCCTCCGACTTGTGGTCTGGCCTTGAACTGGGCCTCCTGAGTAGGCAAGGGTGCTCCTCGCTGATATCCTCCTGATGTGGAGGGAAGCATCTTCTGAGTTTGAGCTCCTGGCTTCTGCCCTTGCTGAGGTGCTGCATCTCTACGTTGTGGGCAGTCTTTGGCCATATGATTTCTAGCTCCACATAGCAGGCATAATCCCAGCTTCTTTCTACAGTCATTGGCAAAATGCCCCTTCTTGCCACAAAAGTGACAAATCGGGAGCTCCCTCTTCTGGTAAGGCCCCGTCGTCTGTTGCGTCTGATATTGGGGACGACGTATAGGTCCTCCTGCTCCGTGCTGATTCTTGGCCGGGAAGGTTGGATTTGAGCGTCTGGCTCCTCGGCCAATGGCTTCTTGCTCCCTGGCTTCAGTAAGAACCTCGTTGTAGGAGATTCTCGACTGCGTTGTTGTGTGCCTCTGAAGCACTTGGTTAAGGCCATGGTGGAATCTTCTAGCCTTCTTCAGCTCGTTCGGGATCAGATCAGTACCGAAACGACTTAGTCTGCTAAACTCCGCGTCGTAGGCATCTACCGTCATGTTTCCTTGCTCCAGGTGCAGGAACTGGGAGTATAGGGCATTCTGGACTGTCTCTGGAAAGTACTTGGCGTTGAAATGCTCCAGGAATTGTTGCCAAGTTTGGTCTTTGCCGACGCTGCGCTCTATGGATTCCCACCAGTGATGGGCGTTGCCAAGAAGTTGGCCCCTCACAGCGGTCATCCATAGGTCGGGAGTGAGTTGCGATCCTTCTAGCAGCATTTCGGTGTTGGAGATCCAATCGGAGATCTCTTCAGGAGTCTCGTTGCCTTTGAAATCCCTCGGGCTCATTTGACGGAAGCCTCGAACTGTGCCCGCTGGTAGGACAGGTACGGGTGTCGGAGTAGTAGTTCTCTCCAAAGCCGTCATCAACGTCTGTCGCAGAGCTTCAGTTTGCTGCCACTGAGACTGTCTCAGGGCCTCAGTTTGTTGCCACTGGTTCTGCAACATAGTCTGGAGAAACTGCAACATTTGAGTTTGACCCTCAAGTTGTGGCATCTGGATAGGCAAGGCTGGAGGTGGAGACAAAGGTGTCTCTGCATGTGGAGTTGGTGTCATCTCCTGGCTAGAATTTTGGTGATTGGACGGAGTTCCTTGGGCACTTGGCGAAGGGTCTGTTGCTTGGTCAGCCCCATTATTCGCAAGTTTCCCGGGTATGTCCATATTTCTGAGGAAAATAGGATAATTAGAAAACACAAAGGAGATAATAAATGATATCAAGCATGATGCAATAATAAAGATTGTAAAGATGGTGTCAGTGTGGATGAGACCTAATATTTCTATCCTATTGCAGGCTTGCTGGGCATGTTATCATACCACTAGCAATAAAACTAGACCTGCATGGGCCACCACTAAAACCATGTCACGCCCCAGTCCCAAAATGTCAGGAACTAGGCCACGTGTCACTGGCCAGCTGACACGTCACTAAGGGCTTAATCCACTTTGATGGACCCAAAGGGACGTGCTACGCTGTCCTAAATTACTACAAGTATAGAACAGGTAAAGCTATCTCATCCACAACAAAATGTCAGAAAACAAATGCTGAAATATATATATAACTGAGTCTGATACAGTACACAACTGGTGAGATTACAAGCCTACTACAAAAACTGATAATAGCGCAGAAAAATCAAATAGACTAAGCAGTGTCTATCTGATCAAAACATCTCCATCTCTAGGTAGCAGCATCTAGGGTCAAGCCTACTCTGAGGGTGTCTCCTCGAGCTCTTCCTCAGTAGCACATCTGGCCTCCTGATCAGGCCCGTACACTGTGGGGTAGAAAGCCTCATCTAGATCTGGCAAGGAACCAGGTCCTCAGTGGGACGTAACAAGATACAGAAAATGACATGCCATGTAATGTAAAAATACTGAATAAAGAAAAATAAATATAGGGTACTAACCATACTAAGTGAAATGCAAGTAAAGATCCAGTAGTACGCATGGGAATGTGTGGCTAGACATACGCTGACGTAATTCACCAATCGTGGCGACTGGCTAATATAGGTGTCGTATGCCCCCGACTCAGGGAACTCTGCAATCGACCATCATTGGTACGAAGGTATAAAACATTATTGGAGGGGGTGTCCCATACGTCAACTAGTTATCTTTCCCATCCCAATGAATCTAAATGTCAAATCGTACATTTCCTGAGTTATTCTAATCCGTGATGCGGGTCACACGTACTGGTAGCTAACCAAATACGCAGCTCACATCCATATATGTAAATGCAACCATGTTGCGTGTTTCCGTGATAGGGTTTAGGAGAATATATTAGGATATTCTCTCAGCTGTTGGTGAGTCTGTAATATCATGTCAACATAACAGTTGACTGTACCCAAGGCAGTCTCAGGTGGTCATGGTATATGAATTTCAGAAGCAAGAAGCATATAACAATATTTGAGAATTTAAACATTTAACTTGGCAAGGTATACTTGCCTACTCCCTGATAGTGTTGAAACCCTGATTTTACAGTCAGTTGTGAAGGTGCTGGTGACAGGGGGTCACTAGCTGTGCTGAAGTTGGTTTCTGTTAAAACAGATAGGTTTCGTGAATATCCAGGCTGTAATATAAAACATATATATATATATATACATATATATAGTATAGATATATATATATATATTAGTAGGCATAGATATAATATATATATAATAGTATATATATATAGAACAGATAAATGCAGGTAATAATAATATATAGTAGCAGGATATATCCACTGCGATAGATATATAATATTTATCAGGGTGTATCCTCTGATATAAATAATATAGGTAAATTGAAAGAACATGACAGAATTTAAATACATATATAAATAATATTTATCAGGGTCTATATATGACCACTGGATAAATATACAATAATTATAAATATGTATATATAATTAAGCTGTAATATCCAGCATATTATATAATATTATAATAAATTGAAATGACATTGCGATAATTGAAATAATATATATAACTATAAGCTGTATTATCCAGCTGGTATAAATATATATATATATATAGATAATATATATATATAGATATTTATATATAGTATAAGTAGATAATATATATATATATAGATATATATATATATAATAGGTGCAGGAAAATTAAAATGCAGGAAAGAAAAATAAAGAAAATGCAAGTATATATAAATATATGTATACACATATATTTATATAATTTAAAAACAGAAAATTACATATATTAATAATTATATAACATATATAAATATGTTATATATATTATAGTATACATATAAATATATATAAATACATATAATATATATATACTATAGATATATATATATACAATATTACATAATATAATATGGTAGATATACATATATACATATACATATATATGTAAAATATATATATAGATATATATATAATATATATACAGTATAATATACTGTAAATAGTATAATACATACATATATAAAATTATACATATAAATACATAGTAATATACATATATATATATTCATATATATATATACATATACATATATATATGCATGTATTATAGATTATATACGTATTTTTAAATAGTATAGTATATTTATACCTTACAGGTGGCAAGGGGGGTCCCACGCGGTGCTGCCGGCGGGAGGACGGCGGCGGAGCTGGCCGGAGGCGGCCGGAGGAGCAGCAGCAGTGGCAGTGTACACTGGCAGCAGCAGCAGCAGTTGCAGTCTTGCGGGGGCTGCCGGCGGCGGAGGAGCTGACGTGGTGGCCGGGCAGGGTGAGGGAAAGGTGGAGGGAGGAGTGGCGGTCAGTTTGGTGGTGGTGGCGGAGGTCCACGACGGTGGTGGTGGCGGCTAGGGGCGGCCGGAGTTGGAGAGGGTAGTTCGGGTTGGGGGTGGTTGACGGCGCTGCGGGGGCTAGGGCGGCCGGAGCAGGCGTCGTGGGGAGGTGAGGGGGTGGTCGTCGGAGAGAGGAGGTCGGGGCGAAGCGGTGGGGTAGGGTGGCGGTGGTCGGCGACGGCCGGAGGCGGCGGGGAAGGTGGTTCGGGTGGAGGTGTTGCTGTGGACAGTGGGGAGAGGAGGAGGGTGCGGGGGCTGTAGCAGCCGGAGCAGGGCGGCGCCGGCGGTGGTACTTGGCCGGAGGGGAGAGGGGAGGGTGGCGAAGGGTTGGCCGGAGTTGGGTGGCCGGCGGTGGTCGGAGATGGCCGTGGCGGGGGTGGGATGGTTTGAATGAAGAAAACCTAGGGTTTATATAGGATTTTGCCTAATGGCATTTTCGTAAATACCTTGAAGTTCAGGGCTATTTTGGTAAATTTAATTTTTGAGATATTTTTGGCTGGATTTTTCTGGATTTCTGGGTGGGTCCCACACACCTATGGCCTAGCCAATAGGATTAGGCCACCTAGCATGCAATTTTGCATTTAAACCCCTAACTTTTTAATAATTGCATAAATGCATGAATTTGTATTTTGCGTAATTTCGCAATTTACCTGATTTTAAATACTGATTTCCTGAAATTCTAAATTGTATAGAAATGAGGGAAAATAGCTGGGGGAAAATATTTTGGACAGTGTGGGGTGATTCTGGGCAGGTGCAGGGTCTGATATTGCAGGTGATACAGTCATCGTATTTATTATTTAATAAATACTGCGCACGGTGTTCACTAATTATTTGGAGGCTATTAGAGTCATAATCTTTCTACGGTGTCAATACGATAATTGAAGTATAATTAGAGTAGAATATTATCGTATTTTTGTTTGGCAAAAACATGTGCCTACTGGTCCTCAAATCTCTAAGGGTACAGAGATGGGTAAAGAGCAGAAAATTAAATAGGAAATAAATACATACGTTTGTAACGATATTTGTGCGACTAAAACGAAGCATCAAACGAGGTTTCTGGAAGTTGCACAGAATACAGAAAAAGTAGTCTGACTAGTCTAGAGCAGGAATGTGAAATTTGTTTAGGGTTAACAGCTAGTGTGATGCCCTAGTCAATTGTGTAATGAACAGGTGCACAATCAATATAATATATAATAAATAAAAATTTAAAAAGTTGCACTAATTCTAATTAGTCAAAATTAATTCCTAATTTACTGAAATTTGGTCGAGGGAGTTTACACAAACTTATCTATTTACTTATTACGGATACACATGGATCATGATATGGATACTCACGCATCACAAATCGAATACTAACGATATGACCTAAATATTCACTTTGATGAACATTTGGATAATATACTTAAACGATGTCTATTCATCTTTGCAGAAGTATCTAGAAATAGATCTGAATTAATACATGCATCATCGTTCATAGATATACAACCGTTATCCTGATGACTTGTGAGGTATGCAGGATGAATACATAGAGAGAGTAGAACAGTTTTTACAGTTCGTCAAGGCATTCCCAGAGTACATGGACGACAAAAAAATTAAGTGTCCATGTGTGAAATATCGTAACTTGAAATATCATCCAGAGGTGGATGTGACATATAATTTGTACTCGAGGGATTTCACTCCAAATTACTATCAGTAGACCTCGCACAGAGATCTTGTGCCTTTATCATCGGAGTAGGAGCCTTATGTGGATCCATATATGAATATCCATGAGCATGCTGATTTTGATGACGGGTACGTGAACATAGTTTTCGACGCTGAGGGGCTAGTTTCGATACGAACAATCATGAAGCAGCTGAGGAGGCACCGAATATCGATGTTGCTTAGTTTATGGAGTTAATAGAGAATACAAGGACTCCATTGTATCCTGGTTGTGAGGATCATTCATTGGTAGATATAGCACCAGGATGTTGAGCATAAAGTATAATTTTAACATATCGCAAGAATGCTACAACTGACTGATCGAGTTGATTATAGAGATCTTGTTGAGGGGGCCAATTTACCTATATACTTCTACCGATCTAAGAGAATAGTTAGATTGCTATGGATGGGATATGAGAAAATTGATTCGTGTCGCAACGGGTGCATGTTGGACTATAAAGAAGACAAAGATGAAGTAGTGTGCAGATTCTGTGGTGCTGATTACTACAAGGCAACTGGTACTTTAAAGACTCCAAGTGTAAGAAAGCCGACCGATTCGATGTACAACCTCCCTTTGACGCCACGGTTGCAGAGGTTATTAATGGTGAAGGCGATTGCCGAAAATAAGAGTTGGCACAGGTAGGAACATATCGAAGGAGTGTTGGATCATCCATCCGATGGAGAAGCATGGAAGCACTTTGATCAAGAGTATCCCATTTTTTCTTTGGATTCGCGTAATATCAGATTGGGGCTCTCCTCCGATGGTTTCATCCCATTTGTACTTTCAGGCTCCCCATATTCGTATTGGCCTGTGATTGTCACCGCATACAACTTACAGCCTTGGATTTACATGAAGACTTCGTATATGTTTCTAACCATTATTACTTTGGGTCCGAACAATCCTAAGAGAAAGATTAATATGTATTTACAGTCGTTGATAGATGAGTTGAATCAGTTGTGGAAAGTAGGTGCCAACACGTATGATGTTTCCAAAAAGCAAAATTTTCATATAAGAGAAGCACTTATGTGGACCATCAACAACTTTTTGACCTATAGAATATTATCGGGATGGAGCACTCATGGTCGTCTCTCATGTCCGTATTGCATGGACCGTACTACGACTTTTTATTTGAAATACGAAGGAAAAATGTGCTTCTTTGATTGTGATCGATAGTTCCTGCCGAAAGATCATATATTTTGGAGGAACATGAATGCGTTCTGTGCCGACATTATGGAGAAGGACGATCCACCGCCAAGGTGGTCCAGAGACATGATAAGGGAGGAGGTCAGAGATTTTTCAAGTGCTATCGAAGATCCTATAAGGGGGTACAGGTGTGTTAGATTTGGTTGAACTCATAACTGGATGAAGAAGAGCATATTCTAGGACCTGCCATATTGGAGCACCAATATGATCAGGCATAACTTTGATATCATGCATATCGAGAAGAATATGTTTGACAACATAATTAATATTGTGATTGACGTAAAGGGAAAGAAGAAAGACAAACCTAAGGCCAGGTGGGACTTAGAAGAAATATGCAGACACCCTGCGTTGCATTTGATAGAGGAAGGGAATGGGAAGGTGATGCAGCCTAAGTCAATTTTCTCATTGGACAATGAGAACAAAGAAAGACTTTGTAGGTGGATCCAGGGCCTAAAAATTTTAGACGGGTAGGTGTCGAATCTGAGAAGATACGTCGACCTGAAGGAGAATAAACTAACGGGTATGAAGAGCCATAATTATTACGTATTTATGGCGAGGTTAATTCCAGTTGTATTTTGGGAATTCTTATCGTAGATAGTTTAGGATCCATTGAAAGAGCTTAGCATATTCTTCAGAGATCTTTCTTCTACTAAGTTACTCGTCGATCGACTAAAAATGTAGGAGAAGGATATTGCGGTAACACTTTCCAAGCTTGAAAGAGTTATCCCTCCTGGATTCTTCGACTCCATGGAGCATTTGTCGATTCATCTTTCATATGTGACACGTGTTGGTGAACCTTTCGGTTATCGATGGATGTACCCGTTCAAGCGGCATCTGAACCATCTCAAGTAGAAGGTAAAAAATAAGTCATGAGTGGAGGGTTATATTTGTGAAGCCTATGTTCTCGAGGAGATTACAAAATTTTGTTCAATGTATTTTAGGCCTTATGTTGCTACTAATAGAACGAGAGCTCCCAGAAATGAAGAAGGGTATCAAGAATCTAATGAGGAAAAACTGAAACTATTCAATGCTTTCAGAAAGCCCTCGAGTAAAATAAAGAATAGATATTTGAAAGACGACGATCTTAGGGCCACTCAGTTGTATGTATTACTCAACTGCGACGAGGATGAGGTAGAGAAGCTAGAGGGGTAAGTAATTAATACGTTGACATTTATGTTATATCAATATAATTATTACACTAATTCATATATGCTTCGTTGTGTTTCAGCACATATAATAATACGGTAAGGTCGAGTAGACCATACATAACAAATGAAGAAGTAGAATAGGAAATGAGGCTTTATTTTCCTTCTTGGTTGACATCATATATAAGGATCTCGATAATTACTTTTTGTGTATGTGTCATGCCCCAATCCCAAAATACGTAGGACTAGGAATACGTGAGCTTGCCAGTCGTATATATATGGCAACTTCAATATATGAAAACCATAACACATACGTACAATATATTATGGATAATAATTAACAAGTGGTATATAATGTCACATGTAATACTAATCTCATCCACAAAACCAATAGAAATATATAACAAAATATGGCAATGAACCGAGTATGAAATAGTCGAGAAGACCAATGGTTGGGTAGAGACAAATCCACTACCAAACTAGAATATGAAAGAAAATATAATAAGTACATCATCTAATGATCAGAGAGGCTCGAAGGGAAGACCTCATCAAAAGAGAATGGAGTAGCAAATTTTGATCCGTGCTCCTACAAATAGTCATGATCGTCTACACCAGGAATGGGACCAGGTACTTTGAGGGATGTAATAAGATACATAAAAATATGCCAAAAGTACAGTAAATAAATATACAAGAGAGACAAGAAAATAACCACAAGAAACGATAAAACTATGACAATACGACATCTAAGAGGGTGGCATGCCATGTGAACAACAGTATCAGTCATTGCTATAGGTAAATCAGGTAATAGGAACCGTAGTCCGGTGAGGCACTAACAGTCATATCACTCAGTACCACAATTCCTGTCCCAAGTACTTTAGCTTGTGCCTGGTTCGCCCCCATAACCTTCTCAGATGTATACTTGTAGGTGGTAAACAACTCCTTCTTTGATCAAACAAGACATGATGCGCCAGTGTCTACCCACCAGTCGGTGTCGACACCAGTTGTGATAACCTTTGTAATGATAGCAACCTTGTTAGGTTCACCTTGCTCTGTCTGTTTGGGCTTGGATGTACAGTCACTCCGGTAGTGGCCCTTCTTGCCATAGTTAAAACAAGTCACTTCTGACTTGGGCTTTGGCTTTAGCTTTGGATTTGGCTTTGGCTTTGGCTTGAACGAAGCCGACTTCACCTTCAGATGGGTTAAGTCATTTTTCTTATTATGAGAAGCCTTTTGCTTCCCCCTGGAATAACCAATATGTACCAAGTTGGCCTTTGCCAACTGCTTGGACCGGGAGCCAAACTTTATTTTTCCCCGAGCTTTATCTTCTTTATGGATACAGTGAAGAAGATCTTCGAGATGGATCTCCATCTTCTTACGGTACATGTCAGTCTTGAAGTTGATCCAGCCTGGAGGAAGCTTGGTGACTATAAACCCTACCATAAAATTTTTTTCCTGCTTCATGCCTTCCTCCTCCAGTTTCTGCTATATCTTCAGAAGTTCCTTGACTTATGGTAGCATTACCTTCTCGTCTTTAAATTGCATAGTAAAGAATTTCTCGACGAGATAGATTTTTGACATCTTCTCGTCAGTTTTGTAATGCGTCTTAAGAGATTCTCAGATATCTCCTGTCTTCTCTTTCTTGTTATAGGATATTGTCATTGAGTCGTCCATTGCATTAAGGATCAACAGCCTGCAGGTGTTATTGTCCTCCTTTAACTTAGAGTGCGCGTCCTATGCTATACCAACTTCGATCTCTCCTCCATCTTCAGGGATGGTAGGTTCAGGATCAACCAACACATAAGCAACTTTGACAAGACAAAGATTCAGGGAGATCTTCCTTTTCCAAATGTTATAGTGTTCGCCATCAAACTTCTTAAGCTTGTGAAAGCTGGTATCGAGAAGGTTTGATCGATTCTCCATCTAATTCGGATCTTGCTTTGAGATTGTTATTCTCGAGGCTTAACCAAGGATAGAAGAAAATGCGTGGTCGAGATCAGAGATTCACACAAAAGTTTCCACTCTAACTATTCTCGATTTCCATAAAAAAACTATGTAATGATCCTGATTACAATGTGCTCTCAAGATTACAAAGGAATCAGAAAAACAAACTTTACATTCTTTATTGCACTCGCAGTTTCATACGGACAAAACAGAATTACAACTAGCAGAAGAGAAGAGCATAGTCTGCTTCTTTGACTTCCATGATATAACTGCTCTACCCATGGAAAAGACGTATCCTCTTGTAGACCTTTCGTTCTCTAGTTCTGAACACCAGCTTGCATCACTGAAGCCTTCCACTACTGTCGAATATCTACTATAGTCTAGCGCATACTTCTGAGTCCTCCTGAGATATCTCAATACCCTTTTCACCGCCTTCCAGTATTTTACACCTGGGTTTCTCGGGAATCGACCAAGGATCCCTACGGCAAAAGCAATGTCAAGCCTTGTGGAAGTTGTTGCATACATCAAACTTCTGATGATGCATGAATACTCCAGCTGCTTGATGCTTTTCCTAGGATTTGGCTTCAGCTTCTCGTCACACCTGTACGGAGTATCGATCCCTGGAAGATCCTGATATCCATAGCATGTGAGCATCTTCTTAATATATTAGGACTGTGATAGTGCCACTCCAGTGTCCGTCCGGATAATCTTTATCTCGAGGATAACATTAGCTTCCCCTAAGTCCTTCATACTTAACTTAGATGAGAGAAAATTATTTATCTCAGTGACATGTGCTAGATCCGTACCTAGGATCAGCATATCATCCATGTACAAACAAATGATGACTCCTCTCCCGACAGCAAACTTTGTGCAAACATACTTGTCCGTCACACTGATCCTATAGTCATTTGACCTTATGACTTTGTCAAATATCTCATGCCACATCTTGGGAGCTTTCTTTAGATAGTATAGTGATTTTACCAACTTGCAGACTTTATCTTCAAGCCCTTTGACGATAAATCCTTCTAGTTGTTGAATGTAAATCTCTTTGGTCAACTCTCCATTCAAAAATACTGTTTTAACTTCCATCTGATAAATAACTAGCTTGTGAATTGTACTCAGAGCAATGAACATCCTGATGGTCGTCATCCGCGCTACTGGAGCATATTTGTCGAAGTAGTCGATCCCCTGCTTCTGAGAAAACTCTTTGGCCACCAACCTTTCATTGAACTTGTCAATAGTTCTATTGGCTTTCATCTTCTTCTTAAAGATCAATTTATATCTGATTGGTTTAGCTCCTTCAGAAAGATCGACCAACACCCAAATATTGTTGGAGGTTATTGAGTCATAGTCATCATTGATAGCCTCCCTCTAGAAGATAACATCTCTGGTGTTCATCGCCTCATCATTGGTAAGCGGATATGCTTCCATGTGATTGGTGAAAAAATCTTCTCTGAAGTCCTTCTGCCTCCTTACTCGCTCTGGTTCAAACATTGTCTCTGGTATGATAATTTCTTCTTCGACTACATCGTCTTTGGAAGCATTAGCCTCCTGTGCACCCAAGCTATTCTCCAGAATATCCATGATAACAACGTTCTTTTTCTTTGCAAATTATCTTTAAATAATTTTGTGTCACGAGACTCAATGATATGATTTGATTCTATATCATACAACCTTTGAGCATCACTCTTCTCAGAATAACCAAGGAAAATGGGCTTTGTAGTTATTATACCCAGCTTCTATATCATCAAGTCTGATAGCTTCACATATGCCAGATACTCCTGCACTCGAATGACATTCAAGTTGGTTTGACTTTGAACCAAAGTTTATGAGAGGTAACATCGGAACTTGTGTACGACACTCTGTTCAGAATGAACGTAGCTGTCTACAAAGCTTCTCCCCAGAAGCATTTTGAAAGACCCGCAGTCAACAACATTGAGTTTATTATCTATGTCAACATCATGTTCTTACTCTCAGCTACTCTATTTGATGGAGGAGAATATGGAGTAGTCGTCTCATTGACAATTTTATGTTCTTTGTAGAACAAAGCGAATTCAATAGACATATACTCTCCGCCCCGATCACTTCTAAGTCTCTTGAGTTGTTGCCCTGTCTGACATTCAGCTTCAGCACTGAACTTCTTGAACTTCTCAAAAGCTTTGTCCTTTAACTTGAGTATATAGACGAATGCATAATTTGAGTAGTCGTGGATGAATGTAATAAAATACTTTATCTTGGCCTTTGTGGAGAACTACTTGAAGTCACATATATCTGAGTGTACCAACTCAAGAATATTTATACTTCGGTTGACCCTCTTGAATGGCTTTCTGGTTATATTTGTCTGTGCACAGACCTCGCACTTATCCACCTCATTACCCCCACATTTAGAGATAAGCCATAGAATAGACATTTTGTTTATTCTTTTACGATGAACATGTCGTACTCCATTATGCCATAACTCAAGAGAATAACTAGAAGAAGATACTGTATTTATCATTTGTCACGCCCAGTCCCAAAATACCGAGGGACTAGACACGTGGCAATGGCCAGCAGCACACACTGATGGACAAACCCAATTTAATGGATCCATCAGGGCATACTTAAGCTGTAAAATAAGGTCTATGACAACATGGCACAACTAATCTTATCCACACAAGATAAATATGATCCACATAAATAAGAAATGTAAATCATCAACACAGTCTCAACCAAGTGCTTCGGGGAACAACCCGATAAATATCTGATACAATGGTTCAACAGACCAAAATATAAATGAAAGAATAAAGTAAATACTGAGCATGAAACATAGATGCTCAGGAAAAGTCCTCAACTAACACCTCGTCCTCGGGTGTCGGTACACCTCCTGTATCTGCTCCTGCTGCTGTCCCGTATACCTCGGGATAGATCTCGTCTGCAAATCCTGGGGACATAATCCGGATCCAGGTCCTCAGGGGACATAGCAAGGTACAAAATAATACAAGCCAAAATAAATGCAGTGCAGCAAATAATAAAATAAATAGGGTAAGTATGTAACCATCTATGTGAAATGCAAGTGAGAGCATCACTAATACTCAGGCTGAAGCCACTATAAGCTCTGTGTCGTGGAGCCGGTAGCGGTAATAACCGGTAGTGGGTCTAGCTCTACTCCGAGAGTCTACAACCTCGCAATAATAGAAGATATATATATATATATAGAACAGCCTGTAGCCTGTGTGTCTCTCCCCACCCAATGTAATCACACGTCTCATGTCCATGACACGCAAGATCAAAACTAATGCAGCAAGTCATAATAAGATCAATCCTGTATCCTACACAGAATCACCATGAATATCTCAGAAAGATTCTGTCTCATGAATAGTGTCAAGTATCCTGGGTCATAGTGTACTTGATAAGACAAGTACAAGAATATAAAGGGTCACGAATGTCCATCTCTAGATGACATACACAATATCGCGTACGGTGTTGGAACCCGACTAATAATCGGACGCTAAGTAAGTCACACGGTCCTAGGTTAAGCATGCACAGCAATATAAATGAAGCAAGGAAATATGCAACAAGAACTGTAAAGTTGGCAAGATATACTTGCCCACTGATGTATAACTAAGTCAAGGAAATAAGTAGCAAGACTGTAGGATTTGGCAAGGTACACTTGCCTGGGGGTTGAATACCAACAGTCGTCCCTGTATCAGTGGATCCTGTGGGTACTCCTCCAAAAGCTGTAATAAACATCATCAACATTCTCAGAAAATATCAAATAGCTAGAAACGCCTGTCCTTAAGTCCAATTTGGACACAGGGGCAAAAATAACATTTTCGGGCCAAAACGGGGTCCACATGTGGGCCACTTTGCACCGAAAAGCGTGTCAGGGTCAAAGGTCTCCAAATTTACCAAACTCAGTGTCAACAAGTCAGGAATGATGATACGAACCCAACGGAACTTCCAAAATTGGATTCCGATAAGCCGATTACAAAATCGCCCGTCAAGTAGAGCCGGTGGGGCCCACGGTACGCGATTTTGTCAACGTTCTCAGAATCGAACCAAGCTTGGGTCACAGGACCAACGTATTGCTACGAGTCTGATGGCGCAAGTTTTGTCTCGATCCGACGTGTGTACACAAAGTTACAGCGTGTTCCAGAAAGGAGGGATACGGGGCGTTGTCGGCGGATACGCGTTGATTCCGGTGTGCACGCACATCCAAATCAACTTCTGTAAAATCCCACACGTCCGTATTGACGGTGCGCACATTTTGGTGAAGACCGCGTGCGACCAAGTCGTCCCGTTTGGCGGGGCGTACTCAGTTCCGGGGTGAAACAGGGTATTGGTTTTCCTATTTTTGGATCGCGGTTTGCGATCGCCACAGGATGCGACGCACCGAGCGGGTTGCACGGGCATCGAGGGGGTTATACAGTCTACACGTTGCAACTGACGGAATCAAATACGGAGTTACGAGGTGAGAGGAAACATTACCTGAACTGGGCTCCGAGAAGTCTGAATTCTCGTGTCCTGCTCGAACTCGTGTCCGTGTGTCTGTTGTGAGTCCAGGCTAGGGTTTCAGATCGAGATAGCGACGGGGGCTTCGCCGGAGGGAGTCGGGCTCGGGGTCAGCGAGGCCGGGCAAGGGCGGCGGCTCTGTGCAGCTGGCCGGAGCGGTTCAGCCTTGGGGTGGACTCGGGTGGAGCGGGGAGAGGTCGAGGGCGGCCTGGATCGAGAGGGGAGGTCGATGGGTGATGGGGGAGCGGCGACGTGGAGTCATGGAGGAGCAAGGCGAGGTGGTCGGGCTGTGAGCGGGGAGTTAGGCGTCGTCGGCTAGGGTTCAGGCGTGGCAGAGGGAGGCGGCGCTCGGCGCTGTCGAAGTCGGGCTGTGGAGTCGGGTCGGTGGAGGGAAAAGGATGTCGACGGGGTGATCGGAGCTGCGGCAGAGTCTGCTGTCGACGGGGATGAGAGGAGAGAGAGGGTTCAATTTCGGCGCGGCTGGGCACGTACGTCGAGACGCCTTTATAGGCTGCTATAGGAATTCCGGCGGAGGCTAGGTTTTCTATTTGGGTTTCGGGTCCGGGTCGGGTTTGGCTCGGATCCGACCTGGCCCGACCCGCTGAGTTGGGTTGGCCTGGTTCAAGTTTGGTTTAGTTCAGGTTTGGTTTGGTTTGGTTTGGTTCAGCCAGGTTTGGTTCGGTTTAAATATCCAATAGCTTTTAGGGCTTTAAACGCGTCTCCGGAGTCCAATAAATTCACCGAAAATTACCCTATGTCCGGTTTTCCATTTTACACCATAAAATATTATTTCCATAATATTTTAACATCGATTAACTGCATTTAAAAATCCTTTGATCACAATTACCTTGGTTCTTCATCCAAAAAAATACCAAAAAATTGGGGAAAATTGTATTAAAATTATTCTGAAAAAATAGGGTGTTTACATCATTGTAGCAGGGATTACAAGTTGAAGTTTAAATATTCCTTCGGTACAAAATTCTTTTTCGAAGTATGTTCCTTTGTAGGACATCACCATCTGTCCAGCATTGATGTTCGTCCTAAAACCTGTGTTACAGAGCAAACTTCCTGAGACCAGGTTCTTGGCTATCATCGGTACGTGCTTCGTATCCTGAAGCGTCAGCGACTTCTCCGAAGTAAGGTTCAGTACCACCGTTCCTTTTCCAAAGACTTCATCTTGTGTTTGGTTCGCTACCATAACCTTCTCAAATATAGGCTTGTAGGTGGTGAACAACACCTTCTTTGATCAAATATGACAGGATGCGCCAGTGTCTACCCACTAATTAGTGTCGACACCAGTCGTGACAACCTGCACAATTATAGCAACCTTGTCAGGCTCACCATGCTCTGTCTTTTTGGGCTTGGATGTGCAGTCACTCTGGTAGTGGCCCTTCTTGCTATAGTTAAAATAAGTTATTTCTGACTTGGGCTTTGGCTTTGGCTTGAATGAAGCCGACTTCACCTTCAGATGGGTGAAGTCCTTTTCTTGTTGTCAGAAGCCATCTGCTTCCCCCTGGAATCGCCCGTATGTACCAAGTTGGCCTTTGCCAACTGCTTGTACAGGGAGTCCAACTTCAGTTTTTCTCTGGCTTAATCTTCAATGTGAATCTAGTGAAGACGATCTTTGAAATGGATCTCCATCTTCTTACGGTACATGTCAGTCTTGAAGTTGACCCAGCCTGGAGGAAGCTTGGTGACTATAGCCCCTACCATGAACTTGTCTTCCTGCTTCATGCCTTCTTCCTCTATTTTCTGCTGCGTCTTCAAAAGTTTCTTGACTAATGGTAGTATTACCTTCTCGTCTTCAAATTTTATAGTGAAGAATTTCTCGACGGGATAGATTTTTGTTATTTTCTCGTCAGTTTTGTAATGCTTCTCAAGAGATTTCCATCCATCTCTTGCCTTTATTTTTTTATTATAGGACTCTGTAATCGAGTCATCCATTGCATTAAGGATCAACATCTTACAGAGGTTATTATCCTCCTTCCACTTGGAGTACGCGTCCTGCGCCACACCAACTTTGATCTCTTCTCCATCTTCAGGGATGGTAGGTTCAGGATCAACTAACACATAAGCAACTTTGACAAGATAAAGTGTCACGCCCCAGTCCCAAAATACCGAGGGACTAAACACGTGGCAATGGCCAGCAGCACACACTAATGGGCAAATCCAATTTAATGGACCCATCAATGTGTACTTAAGCTATAAAAAATAATAAAGGTCTACTAAACATGTCACAATCTAATCTTATCCATGGAAGATAAATATGATCAATAACAGAATAATGAAATAAAAACCAACAACAAGTCTCAATAACGTAAATAGAGAAATAACCCGATAATAAGTCTGATACAATGGTTCAACGGACCAGAAATGAAAGAGTCTAATAATAGCAAATACTGAGTATAGATAACATATACTCTGGAGAAATCTTCGGCCATCACCTCGTCCTCGGGGATCTATTTAGCTCCATTGTCTGCTCCTGCTACTGCTTCTGCTCATGTCCCGTATACCTCGGGATATAACTTCTCTGCTATACCTAGGGACATAATCCGGATCCAGGTCCTCAGGGGACATAGCAAGGTACAAGAATAACTCAAGCCAAAATAAATGCAGTGTAATAATAAATGAATCAATAGGGTAAACTATGTAACCATCTATGTGATATGCAATATGAGAGCATCAATCATACTCAGGCTGGGACTACGATAGGCTCTGTGTCGGGGAAACCCATAGCAGCATTTTCTCGAAGGGCCAGTAATGAGCCAAAACTTTGTGTCATAGTCTAATGCACCACCAGTAATATAATATATATATAAACAGCCTTTTGTATGGTAAATCTCTCCCCACCCAATGTAATCACATGTCTCATGTTCACGATGTGTCATGTCCAGGACACGCAAGATCATATCTAATGCATCAAGTCATAATGATAGCCAGGTGTATATATAAAGTATATGTCACGAAACCTGTATCCTATATAGAATTACCATGAATATCTCAGGAAGATTCTGTCTCATGAATAGTGTCAGGTGTCCTGGGGTATAACGTACTTGATGATACAAGCACGAAGATGTATAGGGTCGCGATATCCATCTCTAGGTGACGTTACACAACTTCGCGTACGGCGTTGACACCCGAATATTATTCGGACGCTAAGCAATGTCACACGGTCCTAGGTTGAACAGATACAACATATAAATAAATTGAAGGAATATTATGTAACAAGAACTGCAAGTTTGGCAAGGTACACTTGCTTAGTATTTGGTTTCCAACAGCTACTCTGGTATCAGCGGGATCTGCAGGTACTCCTCCGATTGCTGAAATAAATATTACCATCATATTCAGAAGATATCAAATAGCTAGAATTGCCTGTCCATAAGTCCAATTTGGACACATAGGCAAAAGTGACAGTTTTTGGTCAAAGCAGGGTCCACATGTGTCCCGCTTCGTACCAAAAAATGTGCTAGAGATAAAGTTCTCCAAATTCGTCAAACTTAGTTTCTACAAGTCCAGAACAAAGATACGAACCCAACGGAATGTCCAGAACTGGATTCCGATGAGCCAATCACAAAATTGCCCGTCAAGTAGAGCCGTGGGGCCCACGATACGGGATTTTGTCATCGTTCTCTGAATCGAAACAAACTGGGTCACAGGACCAGCTTATTGCTACGAGTCCGATTGTGCAAGTTTTATTTCGATACGACGAGCGTACACGAAGTTACAACAAGTTTCAGAACAGGACCAATACGGGGCGTTATCGACGGATACGCGTTGATTCCGGTATGCACGCACATCCAAAATAACTTTCGCAAAATCCCACACGTCCATATCGACGGTGCACACCTTTCGGTGAAGTTCACATACGACCAAGTTATCCCATTTAGCGGGGCGCACCCAGTTCCGGGAAAATCAGAATTTTAAATAACCAATATTTTGGTCATTTTCACCCTCAAATTAAATACAATCTACAACTCAATAAATTACACAAAAATAGGGTTTTAAAACATAGTCATATAGTCTAAATAATTGTTCAAGCCAATTTTGAAAACATTAAACAGGTTGGTCGCAAAACCGTCTCAAACTAGCGAGTTTGGGTCATTTTCTGAATTTTTAGAAAAGGCGTTTTATTTTCTGATTTTGCGTCGTATTTTGCGACTGACAGAGGGCGCGATACCCCGAACAAATTATACGGGTATTGAGAGGGTCACGCAGGGTATGCGCACGAGTCGACAGAATAAAAAATGGGTGGACGAGGAGAGAGAAAAACTTACTAGAACAGGGATAGGTGTCGACTGTAATTGGCGTACGCGAGGCGGCGCGACGACGCTCGGCCGGCGGTGGCGGCGCTATTGCAGCTGATGGTTGCTGCGGTTGGCGGAAAGTCGTCGTCGGGGGTTCGTCGGGTCGTCGGAGATGTTGTCGGCCCTGGGGAGCTCGGCGGAGGACGGTGGCCGAAGTGGTTGATGGGGATGGTGGTGATCGTTGGTGGTGGAGATGGGGTTGATGTGTTATTGTCGGGGAGGAGGAAGGAGGCAGAGGCATCGGAGTCGGGGTGGCCGGAGTCGGGTCACGGCGAGGGTGAAGCAGCGGAAGAGCGGCGAGGTGGAGGCGGGGAGCTCAACGGGGTGGATGGGAGCGGGGGTCGCTGGGATTTATAGGGAGGCGGGGAGGAGATCCGACACCCGGTACGGGAGGGGAGAGGTCGCGGGAAGGCGGGGCAGCGCGGGTTACAACGGTGTAGGTGGAGCGTAACCGCCGGCGGTGGCGGAGCCAATCGGTCGCGGGGCGGGGGTTACAGCGGTTAGGAATTTGGGATTTCGGGTTTCAGGTTTTTGGTCGGGTTTAGGTATGGGTCTGACCCGACCCGCTAAGGTTGGTTTAGGTTTAGTTGGGTTTGGTTCAGCTTTGGCTTGGGTCGGTTTAATAATAAACCAGATTTATTTTGGTTTGTTTTAAAAACTTAGTTTTTAGGTCTTTAAAAAAATAGTTCTGGGGTCCAATAAATTCCAGAAAAATTACCCTATGTCTAATATTTTATTTTGCCCCCAAAATTATTATTTTTATCATATTTAAATATTTAATAAAATCATAAAAATTATTTAATACCAGAAATCATTTGTTTAATTAGTTTAAAAATTCCAGAAATATTCTGAAAATTTATTTTTAAATTTCTGAAAAAATCTGGGGGTTTACAATCTACCCCCCCTTAAGAGGATTGCGTCCTCGCAATCAAAGAATAACAAAATATAACCGGTCAGAAGAGATGACACGGTTGTAAAATATGTTCGAAGCATGATACAACAAAAAAATCATGATCAAAGAGAAATTGAAGGATGAGGGTTAAGCAAAACACCTAGGGAAGGAATAAAGTATTTTCCTAGATAATGAAAGTTAGGTAAATTCAAGAGTAAAGGAAATCTGGTTAGATAAAACTACATCTTAGAAAAACTAGGTTATCAATTATAAGTTCAAAATACCAAGTTTTAAGGTTAAGGATTTGATTAACAAGCACGTGCTAAAGCAATATTATAAATAGACATCTATGTATAACTTACACGTATTCGCCACTCCATGAGTCTGCGCGTCTTCCATAGTCATCGTATAAGCTTGTCCGCGTCCTTGTGGTGGATTCCTTTGCTGCTGCTGGGCCTGCTGGAAGAGAGCTGCTCGAGGCTCCAAGGGTGGCCTCTGTTGATATCCTCCTGGTGATGGTAGAGCTTGTTGGTTTACCCTTGGTGCTCCTTCTCGACGCTCAGGGCATTCCCTCACTGAATGTTGACTGGATCTGTAAGCTAAACATAATCCAAATTTATGTCTACACTCCTTCTCAATATGGCCTACCTTGCCACAGTAGTGACAAGTAGGAAGGGTTAGAGATTTGGATACATCTCCAAGTGGTGCTTGATGCAGGTGAGGTTTCTTTGCAGCTTCTCCATGCGGTGCTCTGGCTGGTGCTGATGTGAAAGGCCACTTCAGGTTGGACTCTCTCCTGGTGACGTACTCCATATGTCGAGCTGCAACAAGGACGTCCGTGTATGAAGTAGGTGCAACGGATCCGATCATTCTTTGTAGCTCAAAGTTTAGTCCGTCGAAGAACTTCTCATCCTTCTCCTCTTCTGTCGGGATCAGGGTAGGGGCAAAGCGAGTCAGATAGATGAACACCGCATTGTATTCTTCCACTGTCATTCTGTCTTGAGTGAGGCGATTGAACTTATCCCAAATTTTGATCGAGCAATAACTGGAATATACATCTCCTGAAAGAGTCTGGAGAACTCCTCCCAAGTGACTCGGTCTGGTCCGAGCCGTCTCTCCTCAGATAGCACCAGTGATGTGTATTGCCCATCAATTGTATCTGAATGGCAATCATCCAATGCTCCCTTGGAAGCTCAGTTGCTTTTAATTGATGTTGAGTGTTTGTGAGCCACTCATATACTTTAGTGGGCTCCTCCTTTCCTGAAAAGGTGCGAGGCTTTAGCTGGCAAAAATCGATGATAGATCCCGCCGATGGTCACCTAACTGTTGGGTTCGTCTGCACTAGTATGGTTACTAGGCTGTTTCTCAAGTTCTCCGTCTCATGACACTGAGCCTCTTGTTGAATTTGTTGTTGAGCTTGCATCATTGCATAGATCAATTAAAATATATGTTGTCCGTCCATAACCTGCCCTTGTGGGAATATGGGCATTGATGGAGTAAACTGTGGTGGAGGTAGAATTTTATCTTGTCGAAATCTAGAAGCATGCTAATTTGCTTGGCTGCTCCGATGAGTAGAGGGATCTACACTCAATGGCGTCACTTCATCTTCTCTGTAGGTGGCTACAGCACCTTGTAGTTTCTTCCAGGAGTTTTGTCGCTTTCTGGTGGATCTATTACTCTGCATCCAAAATAATCTATAAGAGGCACACAGAGAAATCAAGACAGGATGCAATTCAAGAAATTAATTCGAATCCGATATAGAGATCAAGAATAATTCAATCAAGTGGATGAGATCCTATAACTTATCATATCCTTATTGTAGGCTTGCTCGATCCCTCAGTTAAAATCGAAGCAATTTAGTCGTAGACCTGCATGGGCCACAACAAAAATTATGTCACGCACCAGTCCCAAAATACCGAGGGACTAGACACGTGGCAATGGCCAGCAGCACACACTAATGGGCAAACCCATAAATATGTACTTAAGCTGTAAAACAATAATAAAGGTCTACTAAACATGTCACAATCTAATCTCATCCATGGAAGATAAATATGATCAATATCAGCATAATGAAATAAAAACCAACAACAAGTCTCAATAAAGTAAATCGGAGAACAACCCGATAATAAGTCTGATACAATGGTTCAACAGACCAGAAATGAAAAATCTAATAATAGCAAATACTGAGTATAGATAACATATACTCTGGAGAAATCTTTGGCCATCACCTCGTCCTCGGGGATCGGTTCAGCTCCAGTGTCTGCTCCTGCTACTGCTTCTGCTCCTGTCACGTATACCTCAGGATATAACTCCTCTGTTATACCTGGGGACATAATCTGGATCCATGTCCTCAGGGGACATAGCAAGGTACAAGAATAACTCAAGCCAAAATAAATGCAGTGTAATAATAAATGAATCAATAGGGTAAACTATGTAACCAGCTATGTGATATGCAATATGAGAGCATTAATCATACTCAGGCTGAGACTACTATTGGCTCTGTGTCGGGGAAACGCATAGCAGCATTTTCTCGAAGGTCCAATAATGTGCCAAAGCTCTGTGTCATAGTCTAATGCAGCTCCGGTAATATAATATATATATATATATATATATAATCAGTCTTTTGTATGGTAAATCTCTCTCCACCCAATGTAATCATAAGTCTCATGTTCACGATGTCTCATGTCTATGACATGCAAGATCATATCTAATGCATCAAGTCATAATGATAGCCAGGTATATATATAAAGTATATGTCACGAAACCTATATCCTATACAGAATCACCATGAATATCTCAGGAAGATTATGTCTCATGAATAGTGTCCTGGGGTATAACGTACTTGATGTTGCAAGCACGAAGATGTATAGGGTCGCGATATCCATCTCTAGGTGACGTTACACAACTCCGCGTACGGCGTTGACACCCAAATATTATTCAGGCTCTAAGCAATGTCACACGGTCCTAGGTTGAACAGATACAACATATAAATAAATCAAAGAAATATTATGTAACAAGAACTGCAAGTTTGACAAGGTACACTTGCTTGGGATTTGGTTTCCAACAGCTGCTCTGGTATCAGCGGGATCTGCAGGTACTCCTCCGATTGCTAAAATAAATATTACCATTATGTTCAGAAGATATCAAATATCTAGAATTGCCTGTCCATAAGTCCAATATGGATACATGGGCAAAAGTGACAGTTTTTGGTCAAAGCGGGGTATACATGTGGCCCGCTTCGCACCGAAAAATATGCCAGAGACAAAGTTCTCCAAATTCGTCAAACTTAGTGTCTACAAGTCCAGAACAACGATACGAACCCAACGGAGTGTCCAGAACTGGATTTCGATGAGCCGATCACAAAATCGCCGGTCAAGTAGGCCGTGGGGTCCATGATATGGGATTTTGTCATCGTTCTCAGAATAGAACCAAATTTGGGTCACAGGACTAGCGTATTGCTATGAGTCCGATGGCGCAAGTTTTGTTTCTATACAACGAGTGTACACAAAGTTACAACGAGTTTCAGAACATGACCGATACGAGGCATTATCGACGGATACGCGTTGATTCCGGTGTGCACGCACATCCAAATCAACTTTCGAGAAATCCCACACATCCGTATCGACGGTGCGAACCTTTCGGTGAAGTTCGCACACGACCAATTCATCCCGTTTAGCGGAGCACACCCAGTTCCAGGAAAATCATGATTTTAAATAACCAATATTTTGGTCATTTTTATCCTCAAATTAAATATAATTTACAGCTCAATAAATTACACAAAAATAGGTTTTTAAAACTTGGTCATACAGTCTAAATAATTGTTCAAGCCAATTTTGAAAATATTTAACAGGTTGGTCCTTGGAAACTTCTCACTTCTGAAATATTGGTAGGGGTCGGCCATGTCTCTACTGAAGAAATCTTCGCCGGATCTACTGAAATACCATCTCCTGAGATAACGTGTCCAAGAAAAGTGCATAATCTAGAAGAAACTCACACTTGCTTAGCTTGGCATAAAGCCTCTTTCTCCTCAGCGTCTCTAACACTAGCCTCAAGTGCTCTTCGTGCTCCTCGTGGCTCTTCGAATACACCAAGATGTCGTCGATGAAGACTACCACGAACCGGCCTAAATATTGATGGAATACTCTGTTCATCAAGTTCATAAATACAGCAGGTGCATTCGTCTGTCCAAAAGGCATCACTAAGAACTCGTAGTGACCATAACGAGTCCTGAATGCTGTCTTTTGAATGTCTTCTCTTTTCACCTTTACATGATGATAATTCGATCTTAAGTCGATCTTTGTGAATACCACTGCTCCTGTCAACTGGTCGAATAGATCATCAATCCACGGCAGGGGGTACTTGTTCTTGATAGTCAAAGTATTAAGGGCTCTATAATCAATGTACATACGTATTGTACCATCTTTCTTAGGTACAAACAACACTGGTGCTAACCAGGGTGATGCACTAAGATGGATAAATCCCTTGCTCTACAACTCCTCTAGATGTAGCTTTAGCTCATCTAACTCATTCTTCGCCAATCGATACACATTAGACGATACTAGTGCTGCTCCGGGTACTAGCTCAATGGTGAACTCCACATCTCTATCTAACGGTAAGCCTGGCAATTCTTCAGGAAAAATATCCTCGAACTCCGCAACTATTAGTGGGGGTACCATTTCCATAGCCATGTAAGCTCCAGCTATCTGTCCTACTCCCTATTCGACGGTCCCTCGCAAGTACTCGAACTCCGGTTGGTCTGGCGGTCTAAAAGTGAAACTACCCTTCCGGCAGTTCAGTACGGCATTATACTGGCTTAACCAGTCCATGCCTAGCACAACATCAAAGTACGGCATGGATAACACCAAGAATCGCGCTCTCATCTCTCTACCACATACGACTACCGAGCACGTTCTGATAGTACTGTTAACCAGCACGATACCTCCTCCGGTAAGAATCTTCCAACTCTTAGGTTAGGGGGAAGTAGCTACTCTATGTATTGCTACAAATCTACTAGATATAAATGATAACGTAGCACCAGAATCAAACAATGATGTCGCAGGTAATGATACAACTAAAATGGTACCTGTGATAGCTTCCCCTTCTGTTTCCTCTTCAGTAGTTGCTAATGCAAAGGCCTGTCCATGTCTCTGTCCTCCGATCTTTTATCGGGATCGATCAAACTGTGCCTGCTGTGGGGCCAAGGGTGGTCCCCTCTGAAATCCTCCTGGTGCTGGTGGATGCTGACCTCCTGGTGGGGGTAGTATCCTCAGAACTGGTGCTGCTGGCCTCTGTCCGGTCTGGGGTACTGCATCTCTGCGTTGTGGGCAGTCTCGGGCAAGGTGCTGACTTGCTCCACATATCATTCATAATCCTAGCTTCTTTCGACAATCTCTGATGACGTATCCCTTCTTGCCACAATGGTGACAAGTCGAGAGCTCCTGCTGCGGGTATGGGGCTGCCCTCTGCTGTATATGTGCTTAGGGATGACGGATCGGACCTCCTACTCTGGGCTGGGCTCTGTCTGGTGTGGTCATGCTGGAACATATAGCTCCTCTGACAATGGCCTCCTGGATCCTCGCCTCTACAAGAACCTCCTCATAAGAGATCCTTGCTTGGGTGGTAGTATACCTCTGTAGCTCGAAAGTAAGACCGTGATGGAATCTCTGAGCCTTCTCTAGGTCATTGGGTATCAGGACGGCACCAAATCTGCTGAGATGGCTAAACTCCACGTCATACGCGTCAACAGTCATATTCCCTTGTTCTAGATGTAATAACTGAGAGTACAGGGCATTTCTGACTGTAGCCGGGAAATACTTCATATTGAAGTACTCTAAGAACTATTCCCAAGTCTGGTTCTTGCCTACACTACGCTTAATAGAATCCCACCAGTAATGCGTGTTGCTTTTTAGTTGGGCCCTCACTGTAGTCATCCAAAGGTCTGGATGCAGTTGTGAAGCCTCAAGTAACATCACTGTGTTGGCAACCCAATCGGAGATCTGTTCTGCAGTCTCATTGCCTGAGAAAGTATCTGGTCCCATCTGTCAGAACCATCTAATAGTGCCACCTGTCTGGGCTGGTGGAGGTGTTGTACTGGTGTTATGACAGGTGTCCTCTCTATTACTGCCATTAGGCTCTATCTCAACGTCTCTGTCTGATGCTACTGTGCTTGCATTATAGTCTAAAAGAACTGAAGAATCTGTGGCTATCCATCTAGCTATAGCATCTGGGGTAGATAAGGTAGAGGTGGTGGTAATGGAACCTCGGGCTGTACGGTAGGTATCTTCTCAGATGTTGGCCTCTCGGTCTGCGGCATCGTTGTAGCTCCTGAAGTCTGGCCCTCAAAGTGCTGCGTAGGGATCGTCTGGGAAGTCTGTCCCTCGGGCTGCTGCATAGGATCGCCCTGAGAGGTCTCGTGCCAATGTATTAGCGGTGCCTGTGGCGGTGATTGCCCTCCGGGTAGTCCCTGGGGTACCTCCTCTCTTTGGGTTGTGTCGGTTGGCACCACGGCACTGGGTGCTCCTCGTCCACTAAACAATTTCATCTTCCTGCAAGGGATAGGACTTCATTAAAAGAGTACGGAATCAAACAAACAGGATGCAGATATTTTAAAGTAACACGAAGGAAGTTCAAAAACGTAAATCAAAGTGTATGAGACCTAGAAATTTCTATCCTATTGCAGGCTCGCTGGGCACGTCATCATACCACAAGCGAAAAGTCGACCTTCATGGGCCACCACTAAAACCATGTCACGTCCCAGTCCAAAATATATGAAACTAGGCCACGTGACAATAGCCAGCTGTCACGTCTCCGAGGATAACCCAATTAAATGGATCCTAGCGAAGAGTGCTACGCTGTCCTAAATACTAACAAGTCCAATATCAATCAACAATAGGTAATCTAATCTCATCCACAATATAAACTGCAAGAATGTACTAATAATAAATACTAGAAGATAAATGACAGTCTCAAATATCATAGTACAACCAAGAATGTCTAGTGGGGACAAATCCACTACTATGACAAAATAAAAGTACTGAAATAATAGATAAAAGAGTAATGACTAGGGAATCGGCTGACTAGATAATGATGCTCCCAATCCTAGGCAGAATGCCTACCAACTGATCACGAAAACTCTAACGGTAACACCTCTAGCTCCTCTGCGGTAGTGAACCTCGTCTTCTGTCCTGGGCCGTACACTGTGGGATAATATGCCTCGTCCAAATCTGGAAAGGTACCAGGTCCTCAGGGGACGTAACAAGATACATAGAAGCATGCCATATATAAATACTGAATAAAATAAACACAATAAAGGGTGTCATGCCCCAGTCTCAAAATACGTAGGACTACGAACACGTAAGCATGCCAGCCGCATGGATATGGCAACTCCAATATATGGAAACCAAAATCCACACGTACGCTGTAATATGAAAATCAATCCACAAGTGGTATAAACATATGTCACAAGTCACAGGGTATAATCTAAATCTCATCCACGAAAATCAAATATGAATAAATAACCAGTATCTATATAACTAGATCTCAACATAAGTATCTAAGGAGGATAGTTGGATGGAAACAAATCCACTACCAACTCGAATGGAAAGGTAAATACAATATAAGTACAACACATCAAACACAATATAAGAATACCAGCTATCAATTATGACTCGAAGAGAAGACACCCTCGAATCATATGTAACCATCCGAATCGACGCTCCTGTAAATACTCAAGAACAGACACACCTGGAAAGGGACAAGGTCCTCAGAGGGACGTAACAAGATACATAGAAGCAAGCCAATTTGAATACAGTGAACATGTATATAATTTGAAAATAAATAAGTACGCTGTACAAGACAATCTATATGAATGCAGAGGACAACTTTTTGATGTATGGGTAAGGGTAGGCTACTCGATCTAATCCTCACAACTCATGCACTCGTCCATGAACATCATCAGCCGACATACCGCGGGGGTAGCGACCCTCGTGACTCCATCAATCGACATACCACGGGGGTAGCGACCATCGGACATGACCACCATAGTGCGTGCTAGTGACTACGGTGTTACCAGAGTGGTTAAAGTCCATACGCCTACTGATTGTCCTCTCATGATACTAAGTGGCAAGTGTGTGTGTCAACATATCTAATATATAGTAATGACTGAAAGAAACTACACATGCAAGAAATATACAGAAATTCAATAAATATACAGATATATACTAAGCATGCAAAATACTGTAAACAATTTGGCAAGGTATCTTGCCTGGCAAGAGAGCTGCAAAGTGTAACGTCCCGAAGTCCAACACACAAGATCAGAAGCTATGGCCGCAGAAAAAAAATCTCCGAATGCTGAAATAAATATCACCAACGTTCCCAGAATAAGCAAAATAGCTAAAAGGCACTTCCCTTTCGTCCAATTTGAACACAGGGGAAAAACGGTAATTTCGGGTCAAAGCGGGGTCCACATGTGGTCCACTTTGCACCGAAAAGCGTGCCAAGGGTAACAGTCTCTAAATGGGGCAAATTATAGGTCAAACAACTCTAAATGTCAATACGAACCCAACGGTATATCCAAATGTGGATTTCGATGGGCCGAACACAATTTTGTCCAAAAAGTCAACTATGGGGCCCGCCAATTGGCGATTTGGTCAACTGTCTCATAATTGCGTAAAAATTAGGTCACAGGACTAGTGCATTACCACGAGTCCAGTGGCGCAAGTTTTGTCGTAATCTGATGTGCGTGCAGAAAATGCGCGTGACTTCCACAAAAAGTTGCGACACTGGATGTGTCCGCGGATACGGGCTGATTTCGGCGCGCACACGCGTCCGAATCAGTTTCCAGGAATTTTTACGTGTCCGGTTACGCTGTGTGCACCGTTCGGTACACTTGGTACACGGCATGGCGGTCCCGTTTGGCGGGGCGCGCTCCGTTTCACAACTTTTAGAATTCTAGAAAAAGTGGGTTCACGGGGTTTTATGACAAATTTATTTCTATCCACAGCAGCTAATAATCTAGGATTATTTGACAGAAAATAAACTAGGTCAAGTGTTCTACACATATCAAAAAGAATCATCAAATTCGGATCTCTGTGGTGGGAGATACGAACTCGGCAACATGGGTGGTCACCGCAGTTTTCTGCGATCCCAGAATTCGGTCTGCTCGCGCCAACTTGGACGCTGTTTTCGCCTATGGGTACACGTTGTTCGAGGTCTGCTATTATACAAATATGGAAGAGGATTAAGGGGTGAGCATACCGGTGAAGACGGAATGGCGTTTGGTTGAGCGAGTCGACGGGAAACAACTCCGGAGCGAAGGTACCTCGTGTGGGAATCTGCAGTGCGCGAGGTCAGGGTCGTCGGGATGGTTTGGACGGCCTGGCGGGGTTCTCTGGCTGCGGTGGCGGCTCTAGATGAGAAGAGGAGGGTCTGGAGATTTTAGGTTAGGGTTTTATGAAATAATATATATATATATATATAGGATAGGAAAGAGAAAGGGATTGGTTGGAGTTTCGCGTGCAAAAAGGGGGGGCACTGTGCTCACAGCCGGGTTCTGCTAGTTTTGCTAAATGGTTTCCTTGGTTATGGGGTCTTTAAGTTGGCTGTGCTTTGTGGAAAGGAATTTCAAGTGGTTTGCTTTTGTTTGCATGCTTTGCTAAGTTATAGTAAGTTATTAGTAATAGTATTATTATTAGTATTAGTTATTATTATATTATTAATTTCTTTTCTTTTCTTTTCTTTTTTTTTCCTTTCTTTTTAAAATATATATATGCATATATATATATATATATATATATATATATATATATATATATATATACTCATAAGAAAATTATAGATTAGAATAATGCACACCGTTAGGTTAGCAACTGCTCAAGGGGTCTCCTACATGGAATAAATTCCGAAAAAAATTTAATTGTCCCATAAATCCTCTAAGTGCCCGAACACCTAAAATAAAAATTATTAAAAATCTATTTCTCCTATTTAGCCCTAGTTACTATAATTAAATTAATAATTAATAAATAAAAGGGTATATACGATTTTTAGGAAGGGGTTTTACATTCTACCCAACTTATAAAAATTTCGTCCTCGAAATTAAAATTTAGCCACGATAGAATGTCAAGGATTGTATAAGATTTGCATCGTTTAAAATGCAAGGCTAGGTCTAAAGGGGTGGGCGATGTTGCGCATTGCACATCCCGAAAAATTATGGGAAAAATCCACATGAGCGAAAAATAGGTTTCTTCATGTGTCATGACCAATGGTGTGGACACCTAAATGCTCTTTTGCATAAAAGCGCCCAATAATTAAAAAAAATTGCACAAAGATGAGAATTGGGTGATGAGCACGTCTAAGATAAGGGTATGGAATTTGTAGGAAGGTAGTGGCTAGTGTAGTGTTCCAATTATCAAAGCACGGTAAGGTGTGCTAAGTGATATAATTATTGCAAGGTTAAAAAAAATATCGTGTTCTATCTCTAACTGGACTCAATCTAACCTTAGTCTCACTATCTCGGCCAAGTAGGTCTAATTTTGGGTGAGAGGTTCACAATCTACCGAACTTAAAATTTACCCATCTTTTATCTAAGGCTGTACATCTAGGAAAATTATTTCTCAAATTATTTAACCATGTTATTCAATCCTCAGGATTCAACACCAAATATATCACCTATGATATGCCCTTAATCAATTATAAAAGAGTATCACTAAGTCATGTGATTAGCCTTATGGGGTTTATCTAGTACTATCAGTGTATCAACTTATACTAGCACGAGGTTTCGTCTTTCCGAAATAAGGGAAGACGGAGAGCAATAATAAAGAATTCAAGGTGAAGGTGACAGAATACGAGTACGAGGTTCAAAGAGATTAAAGAATTCGAAAAGGGAGTTGTCAGGACAGTTGTGGATTGAAATCCTATTTTTGGTAACTTTCTATTTACATGCTCGTATCAGTACAGTTATATAACCGGTACGATGTGTCAGACATGTCTAGGGGCAAGTATATCCGTCTACTACCATATATCTCAATCCACGTAAAGTAGTCATGCGAAGAGCGAACCAAGTGCACTAAGATTAGCTAGACCTTAATACACCGATTCTGATTAGACAATTGTATCATTGTGTGCACCCAATAATACATATACCATGAGCAAGCTTGATAAAAGAATAAGCTTGCAAAAACTAGGCTATAATAGCAGCATAAATCAAGGTAGTACAGCAAACATAAATACGCTGGATTATGATGAAAGAAGGTACATAACAATTCAAGTTCACAAAAGATAAGACTCTATAATCTCTATAGTTGTCATACTAATTTCTTGTCTAAGTCGATAGTCGACAAAGTAGGGGTATAGCCCCTAAGTTCTGCAGTCTGAATAAACACTGTCGTCTTACGCTAGCATACAATAAATGTCATTCAGTTACACTTCAATAATAGATAAAAAAGACTATGTGATACTAGGTTGTGAGGCACACTACCCAACTTAAAACAATAAACTAATATTGTACTGTCTTAAGGATACCGTAGAAACTCCTATTAAGGTCTACGAGAAAGGGTCTTGGTACTTATTAGGGTATCCTCTTTCATTACATAGGTCATGGTCATGGTCATCCTAAGTCTTAGTCTTAGTGCAAGTGTCAATAGTAAGAACGGAACAGTTACTGGCCTTCAAGGGGAAAGGGGGGTATAACTCGTATTGAGGTGGGGTACATATTACGCAATTGAAACTAAGGGATAATCATCAGGTCATAATCTACAAGGATAACTTAAACCATCAAGTTCTAACTACTAAGCACAGGGATTCAAAATTCAAGTTTACAACTATAATCCTAACAAGCTATATATCCTAACATAGAATAAAACCACCTGGTCTACAATCAGAAGTGTCAGATGGCACGAGTGGAAAGATGAAGAGTAGAAGAACAAAATGTAGTCATCGCACAATTAGCGACGCTAAGGTCATAGAGGAACAGTATATGAAATTAAAATAGGGATCTAGATAGCATCGTGGTTTTCTAAGGAGGAGTGGTATGCTAGTTGCTATGTTCGAGGTTTGATCAAGAGAAATGTTATATTTATTTCTTTTGGCTTCCTAAGGTACTGTCTGCTACTAATAAGACAATGATCTAAGTTTATAGTTCTCCAATACTTATCTAACTATGAAGGTTAGGTTCAGTCCTAATTTTCAATTTTTTTGGTTTTCTATTGGTTTCTCAATACTAGGGTCAAACATTATGGTAGAACTTCTAACTAACTCTAGTAGTATCTATGCTACTCACAAGTCCTCATAATGCATCAAGGGGTAATGGTAAACCAATCTATAGATAAGAAATTCTAGGGTTCACTAGATATTCTAAACTTAGTGGTGTGTCTATGTTCTCGTTGTATTCTTAATAGGGGTGCTACCATATTTATCATCCTAATAATAGGGGTTCCTATATTCTAGCAGAAGGCTATACTCAAAGAACTATTAAGGAAGTACAGGAATCAAGCATGATGCAATTATTCAGACAGAATGGATTGGAAGGAGAGCGAATCATAGTCAATTGTGGATGAGATCCTACACTTTATTCCTAAGTGCAGGCTTGTTCGGTACAATAACGTAACCGAGACAATACGCTCTTGACCTGCATGGGCCACCACAAAAATATGTCATGCCCCAGTCCCAAAATACGTAGGACTAGGAACACGTAAGCATGCCAGCCGCATGGATATGGCAACTCCAATATATGGAAACCAAAATCCACACGTACGCTGTAATATAAAAATCAATCCACAAGTGGTATAAACATATGTCACAAGTCACAGGGTATAATCTAAATCTCATCCACGAAAATCAAATATGAATAAATAACCAGTATCTATATAACTAGATCTCAACATAAGTATCTAAGGAGGATAGTTGGATGGAAACAAATCTACTACCAACTCGAATGGAAAGGTAAATACAATATAAGTACAACACATCAAACACAATATAAGAATACCAGCTATCAATCACGACTCGAAGAGAAGACACCCTCGAATCATATGTAACCATCTGAATCGACGCTCCTACAAATATTCAAGAACAAACACACCTGGAAAGGGACCAGGTCCTCAGAGGGACTTAACAAGATACATAGAAGCAAGCCAATTTGAATACAATGAACATACATATAATTTGAAAATAAATAAGTACGTTGTACAAGACAATCTATATGAATGCAATGAGGATAACTTTTCGATGTATGGGCAAGGGTAGGCTACTCGATCTAATCCTCACAACTCATGCACTCGTCCATGAACATCATCAACCGACATACCGCGGGGGTAGAGACCCTCGTGACTCCATCAATCGACATACCACGGGGGTAGCGACCATCGGACATGACCACCATAGTGCGTGCTAGTGACTACGGTGTTACCAGAGTGGTTAAAGCCCATACGCCTACTGATTGTCCTCTCATGATACTAAGTGGCAAGTGTGTGTGTCAACATATCTAATATATAGTAATGACTGAAAGAAACTACACATGCAAGAACTATACAGAAATGCAATAAATATACAGATATATACTAAGCATGCAAAATACTGTAAATAATTTGGCAAGGTATCTTGCCTGGCAAGAGAGCTGCAAAGTGTAACGTCCCGAAGTCCAACACACAAGATCACAAGCTATGGCCGCAGAAAAAAATGTCTCTGAATGCTGAAATAAATATCATCAACGTTCCCAGAATAAACAAAATAGCTAAAAAGCACTTACCTTTCGTCCAATTTGGACACAGGGGCAAAACGGTAATTTCGAGTCAAAGCGGGGACCACATGTGGTCCACTTTGCACCGAAAAGCGTGCCAAGGGTAACAGTCTCTAAATGGGGCAAATTATAGGTCAAACAACTCTAAATGTCAATACGAACCCAACAGTATGTCCAAATGTGGATTCCGATGGGCCGAACACAATTTTGTCCAAAAAGTCAATTGTGGGGCCCGCCAATTGGCGATTTAGTCAACTGACTCAGAATTGCATGAAAATTAGGTCACAGGACCAGTGCATTACCACGAGTTCAGTGGCGCAAGTTTCGTCGCAATCTGACGTGCATGCAGAAAATGCGTACGACTTCCACAAAAAGTTGCGACACGGGATGTGTCCGCGGATACGGGCTGATTTCGGCACGCAGACGCGTCCGAATCAGTTTTCACAAATTTTTACGTGTCCGATTACGCTGTGTGCACCGTTCGGTATACTTGGTACATGGCGGGGCGCGCTCCGTTTCACAACTTTTAGAATTCTGGAAAAAGTGGGTTCGTAGGGTTTTGTGACGAATTTATTTCTGTCCACAGCAGCTAATAATCTAGGGTTGTTTAACATAAAATAAACTAGGTCAAGTGTTCTACACATATCAAAAAGAATCACCGAATTCGGATCTCTGTGGTGGGAGATACGAACTCGGCAACATGGGTGGTCACCGCAGTTTTTTGCCATCCCAGAATTCGATCTGCTCGCGCCAACTTGGACGCTGTTTTCGTCTATGGGTACACGTTGTTCGAGGTCTGCTATTATACAAATATGGGAGAGGGTTAAGGGATGAGCATACCGGTAATGACGGAATGGCGTTTGGTTGAGCGAGTCGACTGGAAACAACTCCGGAGCGAAGGTACATCGTGTGGGAATCTGCAGTGCGCGAGGTCGGGGTCGTCGGGATGGTTTGGACGGCCTGGCGGGGTTCTCTGGCTGTGGTGGCGGCTCTAGATGAGAAGAGGAGGGTCTGGAGATTTTAGGTTAGGGTTTTATGAAATAATATATATATATATATATATATATATATATATATATGATAGGAAAGAGAAAGGGATTGGTTGGAGTTTCGCGTGCAAAAAGAGGGGGGCGCTGTGCTCACAGCCGAGTTCTGCTAGTTTTGCTAAATGGTTTCCTTGGTTATGGGGTCTTTAAGTTGGCTGTGCTTTGTGGAAAGGAATTTCAAGTGGTTTGCTTTTGTTTGCATGCTTTGCTAAGTTATAGTAAGTTATTAGTAATAGTATTATTATTAGTATTAGTTATTATTAATTTCTTTTCTTTTTTCTTTTTTTTTCCTTTCTTTTTAAAATATATATATGCATATATATATATTTGTATATATATATATATATATATATATATATATATATATATATATATATACTCATAAGAAAATTATAGATTAGAATAATGCACGCCGCTAGGCTAGCAACTGCTCAAGGGGTCTCCTACATGGAATAAATTTTGAAAAATTTCTAATTGTCCCATAAATTCTCTAAGTGCCTGAACACCTAAAATAAAAATTATTAAAAATCTATTTCTCCTATTTAGCCCTAATTATTACAATTAAATTAATAATTAATAAATAAAAGGGTATATACGATTTTTAGGAAGGGGGTTTTACAAAGGGTGCGGTAACCATCTAAGTGAATGTAATGTGAAGACAACTTTGGTACGTATGGGTAGGCGTAGGTATAACGTCCAACACTCCGAAGAGCGTAGTATCTGTAACGTCCATCATTCCGAAGAATGAGATATCTGCAATATATATACGTCTTTATCACTCCGAAGAGCGCGGTATCTGTAATAAAGGAAGTCATTGGATCCGTGGCTCCTCCGGATACGACGAAGTCCAATGTGTGTATCCCATACGCCTACTAGCTGTCCTCCCTGCCCAATGTTGATACACTAGTCGAATACTCGACGTGCATACCACGTATCTATATGCCAGTCTCTACAAATAAATATCCTGAGTTACGTACTAACCGTGATGCATGTCACACGCACCGATAGCTAGTCGAATACACGACCCGTATCCCAATATGAATGTCGCAGTGAATACGTGTAAAAGTGTCAGGTCTTTGAAGATATCAACGTATCCTCCTAACTGGGATGAGTCTACTAGTGACTAGGTCAAGTATACTAAATCATCGACGTATACGTCGATAGCACCCGAGTCAATCTCGGACGCACACAGTCATATGAAATAAGCAAAAATCATCATACAACATATGCAATATTTAAATTAGACAGTAAATATGGCAAGGTATCTTGCCTGAGTCTTCAAGCTGTGAATGCCAATAGCCTGCTCCTGCGGTGTCTCCTGGCTGATCCAATGATCCTAAATACACAATATAATATAGCAATCGAACATCAGACACTTAGGGAATTACATGTTTAATTATGACGTTGTTCTAGGTACTGTCATGAGATCACGGTTGGTCGTCTACAGAGCCACGTGTGCACGTAGCTAGGGTGTACACGTGTTCTGTCCTCGGGTACCATGTACCTCGAGATAATAATTTTCTACGTTATGGTTTTACGGAACTCTTTGTGTTTTGCATAGATACATGTCTTTCTTCCTAATGTTTAAGTGCACTAGGTCTAGGCCTACGTTTGTACTGGTGAAATATATAAGTCTTAAATCACAGGTCATTCATTACGGTAATTGCTATTAATTAATTTACTATCTAATTTAGTTAATACTCATAAATAACCATATAGGGTTTCTCATTGCATAACTTGTGTCCAACCCTATGATACACGACACGATGACACAATGGAAGGATGATAGGACACAAAGCAAGAAATGTTGGTGGATGATTACCTGATCAATAGGGCGAGGGGAATCTGCTTCGTCGACGTGCCCGCTCGCCGTCGATCGACGGAGCTTCGATCGGCAGTCAACGCAGCAACGGCAGTATGTGCAACAGCGGCAGCAGATGCAACAGCGGCGGCTGTGGCTTTGGCAGTGGCGGGACGGCTAAGGACAGTGCTGGGATGGTCGGCGTAGGCCTGGGAATGGTGGTGGGCGGTGACCGAGGCGGCGGGGTCGCTCGGGGGCAGCGGCTAAGGAGTCAGGTAATGGAGAGGTTGATGATGTTGAAGGAGATGGCGGCGACGGTAGATGGAGGTGCTGCGCTGGCGGTGGGGGTGGTGGTCCAGTGGTGAAGGGGTGGTCCGGTGGTTGGGGTGGCGGCCTGAGGCGGTGACTAGTCGGAAGTAGGGGGAGGGGGTAGCTCGGGTTGCAAGGGATATACTAGGGTTTGAGGGTGGATGGTGAATAGTGAGTTAGGGTTTATAATGTTAGGGAGTATGTATATTTATAAGGGAAATTTAATGGGCTGGCCTCGTAACTTGGGCATGTCTGGACTCATTGGGGAGGGGCTGATCCATGTGAAAGGGTGCACGTGGGCTTGGTTGGGTCCTGCTTGAGGTAAAACTGCTCCTAATTTAATTTAATTAAACAACGCGCCTGGTGTTCATTAATGAATATTGTGAAGCTAAGGTGAGACGCAATGACGAGTATCTAAGGTTGCAAAATGGTCAGAGGGGTAGCCTGGCAAGTCTAAGAGATGTATATGACTTTTGGGTTGAAGGCAACTACTAGTGTAGCGCTCAGAACATCGAGCGACGGTAAGGTGTATTAAGTCACATAATTGTTGTACCTTAATTCTAATTGTATCCAAATTATTCCTAGTCTTCTCAATTTAAATTAAATAAATCCTAAATTGGTCGAGGTGGTTTACAGCGGCAGCAACAACTCTCTTCGTCTCCTAATATTTGAAGTAAGTTCTGAAAGTGGCACGAAAAGAGTATTTATAGAGAGAGGGTGGAAACCCTAGCCGTCCAATAGTTACAGAAAAATAGGAGCAAATTAATTGCGAATTCCTAAAAGATAAGCACAAATTAATTTCAAATCCCACAAAAAATGGATCTGAATAACTGTCAATATCTTTCCATAACCGTTCAAATATATCTAAAAGAAACGGCCACGCAAGAAATCTCACATGCGGTCGCTCACGCAGCAGCAGTCCATGCGGCCGTCCATGCGGCCAGCCCATATCCGATCGCATCAAATGCGCACAAGCGTCACGCGACGATGTTGACGTGCTAAGTGCAAAGTGTGCCAACAAAGTGCCACTTTACGACTTGCGCCACTTTATGCCCTTGAGTCCGAGTCCAAGTCCGAGTCGTAGCTCCTATGGAAATAATTCAAAGAGCATGACAAAAAGCATAATTCTTACATGAGGAGTTAATCTTTTTTCTTCCTAAGAAACACACCCACATGGCACCCATGTGCTTTACGACACCCCATGTGCACACCTCAACTCATACAAAGTATTATATTGAGATACCCACTTGATGGTGTAGCTAATATGGGACTATTTTTACTATTCCAAAGAAAACAACGCCAACAAAATTGTCTACCTTGCCCTTGTATCTGGCGGCATGATTACTGCAAATGGGGGTATCAAGACGCTTGGTGAGTAAATATCGGACATGGTCCTTTTGAGATGGTGTCCAATTGTCGTCAATCATGGACGAGCAGTCATTATAGAATTTGCATTTAGGAACTCCATGACCCAAACGGCCACAAAATAGACAATATTTGGTTAGTCGTTCATACTTCAAATCAACAAAGCAATTGGAGTTGTTACCCAGTGGTACTTTGAGCTTTCGAATCAGGGGTTCTGTGACATTGATTCTCACTCTTATTCGAGCAAAGAGACTCCGAGAACTAGCATCCTTGAGTGTGGGAGGGGTAACATTCCCAAGTCTTAAACCAAGTGCGGTGATGAAGTCAATGGTTAGTAAATTCACTGGTAATCCATGTAACTGAATCCAGAAATCTGCTTCGGAAAAAGCATACTTTTGGGGGAGTTTATTCGGATAGCACCATTATAGGAGGAGAAGATGTTTATTAAGTTTCCATGGTCCTCCAGTCATGATCGGTTCAAGGTCTTCAATATTCTCAAACTTTGCCGAGTAGGAGACCTGAAAGTATTCAGCATACTTGATGTCCCCCTTGACCTTCCAAAATTTTGTCAATCATTGTGATGATGATGTGCGGTGGGTAATACTTGGTTCCGAGGGGCTTGAAAAACAGGAACTTCATCTAATCTGCTTGCGGATTGGTGAAGGAGTGGTTGGATGAGGATGTGTTTTCCGGAGAAGCAGTAGATAGGAAAGAAAAAGATTCGTCCATATCATTAGTTTATGATAAGGAAAAGGTTAGAAGAGGGGACACATTGAGGTGGAAGTGGAGGTGGAGCGGTGATTAACATGGAGGGGAAATGATCGCCAACATGGACGAGATACTTGCGATAGGAGGAGAATACTCTGGGTAGAATTGCAGATCCTGTTATTGGGGTACAGTTTTGATTTGGTGAATTTTGGAGTCCAAATATGGTCAAAGATATGATTTGATATAATTTAAAAATCTACATTAAATGTAAGATTTGCTTAGATTTCAAATTTGTATGAAATATATAATTTGACCATATTTGGACGTCCATAATTGATGTTGGGCTATTTTCAGTGGAATATGATTCTTATTTTAATATTTTCTATTTAGAAAATCATATTATGACCTAAAATAGGATTTATCATCCTATAAATATAGGAAGAGGGTAGAGTCATAAAGTAAAAGCACAAGTTAGAGATTCGGGGTGCCCGTCCACAGATAATCTAAGAGAAAGTTCATGCTTTGCTCATAGGACTTCGTCATCCAAGACAGAAGGAAGAAAGAGATCTTATCGAGGATTCGTCGCATTCTCTCAGTGAGATTGCTACGGGTTAGTGAGGGATTTCAATTGTATTCTCTTTCTTTTCTTCTTGAGTGTGGTGATGGGGTTGAATCTATTAGAACAAATAGTTCAACATTGATTTTGTCAATATTGTTATTTCACCTGAGTTATAAAGGTTAGAATTTGTACAGGTAACGTAGTCACCACCATATACTTATCTTTATCTTTGCTTGGTGTTCGTTAGACATGGTTGGTTATCTCAGGTGGGTTGGCCTAAAGTTTCTGCTGCGGGCAATCTCAGACACGGTGTCGGAACGCTTGCAGGGCGTGTCCAATTTCCAATATATGGTATCAGAGCTACTGGTTTTTGTTCTGGCAACTATCTCTACGGAGCAGATGAACACTCGTATGATCACCCTCACAGGGGATATTGGGCAATTTGGAATCCAATGATAGATGATCTACTCTGGTGCAAGGACTTGCATGGTCCATTGGAAGGAGACAACGCTAAGCCATCATACAAAGCTGCTGAAGACTGAAAATGAATGGATCGGAAGGCCGTTGGATTCATCCGCCAATGGCTGGATGACTCGGTATTTCACCACGTGTTCATGGGGAGTACGACAAAAGCATTATCGGAGAAGCTGCATTCGTTGTACGAAATGAAGACGGCTGGCAACAAGACATTTCTAATTCGTCAACTCGAAGTACACGGAGGGTGCACAATGGCACAACATCTGAACGAGGTTCAGGGTATTATCAATCAGCTATCTATGATAAAGATGGTGATTGATGATGAGCTTCAGGCCCTTTTACTTTTGAGTTCTCTGCCGAAAAGCTAGGAGACGTTGGTAGTGTCAGTGAGCAACGCCGCACCTGATGGAGTTATCACTATGGAGGCAGTCAAAAGCAGCTTGTTGAACGAGAAGTTCAGGCGTAAGCAAGTGGAATCGTCGAAGGAGTCCGTTCTGGTGGCTTCCTACAGGAAGGGAAGACCCAAGTCATAAGCGATGACAGGGGATATGTAACGCCCCGCTCCGTGCCGGCGTTATATATCAAGGTAAGTGGGCAGAACTTCGTTCTCTGATTCTTGCACGCCTTAATAATAACCTGAGTTTTTGCTTGCAATGTTTTCATAAGAGAATGATAGAACCTGCCTTGCATGTTAATGAACGAACTCACCTAGCTTGTCTTTGAATCAATGTCTGCTAATCGAGAATCCTGAATCGCCTGCTTAGAGTGCATGAACATGTTCACTATCGTCTATGCTTCGAGAGAACCATACTGTGCCTGAACGTGTTCAAGTGATAAGTCGGATTGCCCCGCAACAACGAGTGTATTCTGATGGTTCCTCTCGTCTGCATACTAGAGTTTATTTGATAGTGTTCCATGCATTCGCACGCGGTCGGACAATGGCTTTTGGTGGAGAGATGAACTGCATGCGTCCATGCCACCATGGGTCACAGCTGCCATTAGCATCAGAGAAATGAGTCATTGGTATGCTGGACTAACCGCTGCCGATCCTGAGATACTCGGGGACCGCCCTGCATATAGCTAAGTCATTGTGTTGGCTTGGATAGATGACTGCCCCTAAGATGTGCATTGTGTGTCTAGCTTTGCATCTGACCCTGGAGTCCCACGAGACACGCTGCGCACACCCTGAAACATGAACGGCTTGCTTGCTTGCATATTCAATATGAAACTCTGTTTCCAAACATGTTTCCAAAAGCAATGTAATATGACTCTGCTAGAACTGCATGAAACGAACCTAGGTAAAACTAGAAAGATCACTAGTAATGTAATGTTTTATAACATGATTACTTAGTGCTTGTTTGAGTGAATGCTTGTTTCTGTTCAGTTGTTTTATCTTACCAGTACTTATATAAAGTGCTGACCCACCAATAGTTTACTTGTTCGCAGGTACTGGATCGTCCGAGGGAGCGATAGGCGTGCCACAGTCCCCAAGACCCGGAATCCTGGTTTCGATTGTTGCCCCGAGAATGCTATCGTATAAGGGGGCATAATGTATGGAACGAACGTGTGCCTTTGCTAAAGGAAACCCAAGTTGCCTCGATTGTCCCGAACACTCAGTTGGCTAAATGTATTGCATTGCAACAAGTCCCTTTCCGCTGCTAACTCGATTGATGCGATGATAGCCAACTATCAACTTAAACGATTGGCCTTGCACGGGCGCAACCCCAGGCCCGTGCGGCATCACGTCCCCCGAAAGCTCGACTCGGGCCATTCGATTAGCTCCCCTTCCTCCCTCGCGCCCGTGGGACGGGCGCGGTGATTCGCGTCCGGCGGGCCGAGGCACGGTGATTCGTGCCCCGGTTCGTTAATTCTCGGCCGCACGGGGCGGGGCAGGGCGGAGCGGCGGCCCGGGCGGGACCGGGGCGTGACAGAATGGTATCAGAGCGGAATCGATATTCTGGCCCAAAATCCGTTGCTATGACTCTGAGATATTATCGATATGGTATTGCAAAGAGCGTTCCATACAATAAGTCCATAGATATTCTCAAAGTGCAAAATGTTTCCTGAACTTGAATTGCTTGACTGTTTCGATTGAGTACGGCGAGGGACGGCACTATCGCTACTCGGAATATCGAGAAGTTTATCCTTGAAGTTTCGAGGACGAAACTTTTTGTTGGTTGGTAAGTATGTAACGCCCCGCTCCGTGCCGGCGTTATATATCAAGGTGAGTGGGCAGAACTTCGTTCTCTGATTCTTGCACGCCTTAATAATAACCTGAGTTTTTGCTTGCAATGTTTTCATAAGAGAATGATAGAACCTGCCTTGCATGTTAATGAACGAACTCACCTAGCTTGTCTTTGAATCAATGTCTGCTAATCGAGAATCCTGAATCGCCTGCTTAGAGTGCATGAACATGTTCACTATCGTCTATGCTTCGAGAGAACCATACTGTGCCTGAACGTGTTCAAGTGATAAGTTGGATTGCCCCGCAACAACGAGTATATTCTGATGGTTCCTCTCGTCTGCATACTAGAGTTTATTTGATAGTGTTCCATGCATTCGCACGCGGTCGGACAATGGCTTTTGGTGGAGAGCTGAACTGCATGCGTCCATGCCACCATGGGTCACAGCTGCCATTAGCATCAGAGAAATGAGTCATTGGTATGCTGGACTAACCGCTGCCGATCCTGAGATACTCGGGGACCGCCCTGCATATAGCTAAGTCATTGTGTTGGCTTGGATAGATGACTGCCCCTAAGATGTGCATTGTGTGTCTAGCTTTGCATCTGACCCTGGAGTCCCACGAGACACGCTGCGCACACCCTGAAACATGAACGGCTTGCTTGCTTGCATATTCAATATGAAACTCTGTTTCCAAACATGTTTCCAAAAGCAATGTAATATGACTCTGCTAGAACTGCATGAAACGAACCTAGGTAAAACTAGAAAGATCACTAGTAATGTAATGTTTTATAACATGATTACTTAGTGCTTGTTTGAGTGAATGCTTGTTTCTGTTCAGTTGTTTTATCTCACCAGTACTTATATAAAGTGCTGACCCACCAACAGTTTACTTGTTCGCAGGTACTGGATCGTCCGAGGGAGCGATAGGCGTGCCACAGTCCCCAAGACCCGGAATCCTGGTTTCGATTGTTGCCACGAGAATGCTATCGTATAAGGGGGCATAATGTATGGAACGAACGTGTGCCTTTGCTAAAGGAAACCCAAGTTGCCTCGATTGTCCCGAACACTCAGTTGGCTAAATGCATTGCATTGCAACAAGTCCCTTTCCGCTGCTAACTCGATTGATGCGATGATAGCCAACTATCAACTTAAACGATTGGCCTTGCACGGGCGCAACCCCAGGCCCGTGCGGCATCACGTCCCCCGAAAGCTCGACTCGGGCCATTCGATTAGCTCCCCTTCCTCCCTCGCGCCCGCGGGACGGGCGCGGTGATTCGCGTCCGGCATGCCGAGGCACGGTGATTCGTGCCCCGGTTCGTTAATTCCCGGCCGCACGGGGCGGGGCAGGGCGGAGCGGCGGCCCGGGCGGGACCGGGGCGTGACAGGATAGTTCTCGGGATGTTGGAACTGTGAACCACAAGCAGGGCTATTATCACTATGGCAAAAGAGTTCATATCAAGAGGAAGTGCATGAAGCTTAAAGCTGAGATGACCAAAGGCGAGGATGATCAGGAGGATCTCACGGCTATGAGAGATCTCATCATCGCAGCAACTAACGCAGTGGAACCTTGTTGCATATGTCATGGTGGCGATTGGGTCATGGACACGGGAACGTCGTATCATGCCACTCAATATAGGAGGATCTTCACGTCATACCACGGCGACGGGTTTGGACATGTGAAGATGGGAAACAAGGGGACGGCTGTAATTGTAGGCATCAGTGATGTGTATTTGACAACGAAACTTGGAGAGAAGCTCGTTCTCAAGGATGTATGACATGTACCGAGTTTGTCACTACCATATTCCTAGAATATGGGCCTTATTATCATTTACCATATTTATTTATTATGTTAAATAACATGATATGTAATATATATATATATATATATATATATATATATATATATATACATTATATGGTATTCATTTATAACCTGGGTTAATAAACTAGACATGATGTGACCGAGGGCTTTGCAGTAAACTAGACCTAAAACCCATTAAAAATCCCTAATTTATTATTAGCATTAAGTAAAATCCCTCACATGACTAAACCCCTTAATTAAATGGTTCTTCATGACAAGCCATGAAGGGCAAATTAGACTTTATGCATTAGAAGCCCTATGTCACGACCCACACCCGTTATAGGGGCACGAGAGCGTGGGTACATCCAGCCTACGCCGCAGAATCGGCGGTAGAACGCTGTCTAGGTCACAGTAATACTATATAACTAAAACACCTGTCAATGATATACATCTCCATAATATCTCACAATGTAACTCAATCACAACAACTATAAGTATAAGGCACGATAAAAGATGAGAGGTATGACATAGTTAAACACCATGTCTCAAACATAAAGATAAATTACAGTCTAGTTGTCCAACATAAAGTCTCCACATGTCTCAAATTAAACTTATCATAAGTCCAACATAAACTAAAATAAAATCTCAATAAGTCTCAAAGCTTAATTAAATACTCTCTAGATAGCTGCAGGTAATGTCTTATCTAAAGGAATGGTCTCCTCTAAGATCTCTGGTGTGTAGTCTGCATCTATACCCGGTCCATAGTGTGTAGTACAGAACTCCTTAAGATCCTCTGGAAAAATATATCCAGTCAGGATTGGAACAAAAATACACCTCTAACAGCAGTTCCACATATATTGACAAAAACTATAACACAGTGTAAAGAAATACAAGACAGATAGGAAATACTGGCAATAAGAATACTGGAAATAAGGAAGTGCTGAAATAAGAAATATGGAATATCATCATCAATATACATCTAGCAATGAATAGAACTACAAGTACACGCAAGAAAAATGAAATAGTATGTAAGTGTGTACAAGAACAATAGCTAAACATGTAGAGATGCTAGATCAATATACTAGAGATGCATGTCAAGAATCATCTAACTAAGTGTGTGAAACATCAGCATATCATGTGATCGGCTTGGGACTATATGACTCATTACATTGATTAGCGATCATTCTTGTAAAGTCAGGCTAACCACATGTAACAGCGATGAGGCATGTAATGGTCAGGCTGCACCGACGTGAGGTGTGGGTGAGCTATGATGCATGTAAAGTTTGGGTATGATCACATAAGATACTAATATTTTCCCATGTTCCCCAGCTAACACGATGGATTTCAAATCACGACTCCTTGTGACAGGTCTCAATGATGCCAACTCGTGTAAATAACAGTGTCAGAGTCATTTACGCTATACAACAAGAATTATAGAGATAATCAACATAATGGAAACTATCAGAGAATGTACTCGCATGTGGTCCTTAGCTGGCAATACCAATGTCCGGTTCCAAGGTATCGTCTGAGTGATCCAACAGTCCTGTAGATATATCATAAACACAATACTGCATCAGACATTACACCAATACACAATCAAATAAAATAATCTTAGGGACTATGCTAGGGTCACGTCTATCTTTGCTGTGCATAACAGACGATCAATGGTATGGTCTTGCCAGTACGTCAATGTACATATGGCAGTCTTTAACATGTTACAATGTCACAGGTCAAGATAGCTATGGGTATCCTTAATTTCGTTAGGGTCACCTAGTACACGAGCATATAATGCCTATTTTGTTTATCATAACCATCAACACTACTAATTACAATTTAATAGATATGTGCATTTAGCTACTTAATAGAGTTTACATTATACATTTTTATATGTGTATACTTTATACATACTAATCAATTATACTATGTACATATATATACTATCAAAACTTATACCATATGTACAATTATTAAATATACATACTAGGATACTTATAATACATATATATACGTACTTATAGATATTTTTGAGAGGATATAATATCTATATACCTATACGTATGCAACTACGTACATACATGCATATACTGATACATACATATACTAATGCATAACATACATATATGCGTACGCGTACTCATTCGAGATTGGGTTCATGTCAAACCAGCGCGCGTGGACGGGGTAGAGATGATGAGACGGGGCTGATCGTCGTGCACGATGGTGCACAGTAGGACTGGGCAGCGGGGCCGCTGCTCAGTCGCTCCGGCGAGTCGGGATAGGCGGCTCTGGCTTCAACAGCGGTACGGGCGTTCAGCTCCGGCGCGGAGTCAAGCTCCAGGCGTCGGGTGGTCGAGCAGTTGGGTCGAGTTACTGCTGTTCCTGTTGACAGCATCGGCGCTCGGCGGTTTGGTCGAGCGGGTCCGGTCTAGCCCGCGGGGACGAGTCGAGGCGGACGAGCAGGATGCTCCGGTTGGCGCTCTGCGGTTGGACAGGGAAGAACGGCGGGAAGAGCGGGGGATGGTCGTCGTCGAGAAGGTAGCGGGGTCGGGGATCCGCTCGGGCGAGGGTGGCAGCGGTCGACAAGATTGCTGGCTCCAGTGCTCTGGCGTGTGCAGCGGTTTGGAGGCAGGTGGTCGTGTGGAAGCGGGGCGATTCCGGGGCTTGGAGGCGATTGTAACGCCCCGCAACCGCACGGTACGTTACGCTAAGTCGGATTGAATAAAACAATAGCTGGTTACATTTGATTTATTGGATTTTGGGAAGAAGTATTGATTGAGTTGGTTTCATGTGCAGATGGCTAGCGGAGTTCGATGGGAATCAGATATTCGTTCAGAGCAGTACTGAGATAGCTGGGTTGGAGCGATAATGCCATCTTCCTTAGTCCGATCGGTCGAATGATTTGTATAGCACGGCCTGCTCACACGGTCATACCAGTTGAGTAGATCACGCTTTGCATCGGACCACGGGTTTAAGGGATTGGTCGTATCGGCAGGACAGGATGCTTAACGGAATCAAACTTTGTGAGTGGGCTCTATCCCTTCTCCTCTACTCCTTCATGCCTAATAATATGGAAAATACATAAAGGCTTGAACACTTGGACTGAAACATTATGAATCACTACACTGAGGCGTGCATAGAGTGTACGTTGTTTGCTTGGATAGGTTTATGGCTTGAATTGATTTGCGCGTATGGATAGTTGGAGCTAGAGTTGGATTATACATTTGAGGCAGTTGGTTGAATGATTGGGATTATGCTTGGATAGTTAGAATGATACATTGAGGCCTTGAGAACATCGGAAGGTTGGGCGAGCGAGCGTGCATCCGTGCACGAGTATCACTTGGACGCTTTGTCAAGCAAAGCGAGCAGTTATGGTTCTAAACCGAACAACTGCATCGGCAAGGGCATTGTGCCACAGTTGGGGCATTATGCCATGGGATTGTTCTAAGCATGGGGTGTTGCACCAATTGGAAACACTGTGTTAAGAAGAGGCATAGTGCCTATGGGAATAACTTGAGATTTGTGCCTTGGGCAATATGTTGGAAGAATGGTTATGGATGTTTTGTTTGGATAATTGGTTGAACGAGTCTAGGATCGCTTGGTGGGGCAAGAATATTCGATCCTCTCGCCATACCTACTTCGTGTCTGCATGTCACGGACAACCTGTGTTGCACAGGGTTTGGTCTCCTCGAACGGGAAGGCTCCGGGACACCGGGACCGTTCAGCCATGGGGGAGACAACTTGGTAATGTGCCTCGAGCGCGGTGCCGACGGTTTAATACGATTCAGGCGGGTTCGCTACTTAGAACTATTTCGAGTAGAACCATATTTGATCAATCTGATCAATGTCCTTTATGGCTTGGCCAGTGACTTCATATAGATAAGTGTTAGTTTGCTTTACTTTGGTTGGTTTGTGCTTCGTATAGGCGCGGCCACCTTGCCTCAGCAAGAGTGTGCACTTTGGGATTGGATTGTAAGTTTTTGTTGAGGATGGATATTGAGGCTTGGATGATGGTTCGATATTTTATCGCGTTGCTTGGGCTTTGAGTAAAATTGTTTGCATGCTAGTATCCTTCGGGTTGGTTATTTTATTGCTTGTCGATTGGCTTGAGTTGAATGCTTGCATGCTTAAACTGCTTTACAGCTTTCCTTAACATGTCATCCCTATGCTATAAAATAAATATAAGATTCAACTAGAAAGATCACCATTTAACTGTTTGTTTTTACTATTTTACTTAGTGTCAGCTTAGACGAGTGGGTTACCCCGCTCACCAGTACGGCTGTGTACTGACCCACATTTGTGGGCATTATTTCAGGTACGCAGGTGTCAGGTGTAGTGGCGCTACTTTGATATACGGAACATGATGTATGAACTGTAAGTACCTTTGTGGGCTAGAGAAAGAGCAAGAGTATTTTATCGTCTTTGAGACAATCGCCTTTGTGGCATTTTATTTGGACCCTATCGAGAGCTTCGCTGCGTATTACTCTGATGTGTGCTTGGTACACAATACTTGACTTTCGTTGCAACTTGGTCATTTCGATGATAATTTGGTGTTTGACAACATCGCCTTGTACGAGTGCAACTCAAGGCTCGTACGGCATCACGTCCCGATGAAAACGATTGTCCTATGGGAGAGCTGTAACATGGTGATTCACGTTCAGCGGGGGCTATTGAGCTTGCGGAAGATTGGGGCATAACATATTGGTATCAGAGCGCTTGGGTCATTTTCTTGGACTTGGTCCTTCGCTTCATCATAAACTCTAAATAGCTTCCGCGTGTTGTCTAGCTCTTGGCTCTACTCAGTGCCGCATTAGATGCTTCATGCAATAAGTCTAAATATTGCTGGTTGTGGCTACATGTTGTGCTTCGTTGCATTGCTTTTGTTGGTTTTTGTTAGATCGCTTAGCCTCGTTAGGAGTTGTTGCATTCGTGCAGCGAGTTGGGTGGCGTTGTTGCATTCGTGCAGCAAGTCGTTGGGCGTTGTTGCATTTGTGCAACAAGTTGAGAGCTATCATTGGGTTGGCTTAGCTTGTCATTCAGGGAGTTTCTGATTACATCAGTGGTTCGGTTGGTTGGCAGACGAGACTGGTTATGCGGCATGTTGTGACTAGAAGCATTGATTGAGAATGGATCGTTGCAGGAGTTGCTTGTGTAGCAAAATTGTTGGATAGAAGTTTAATTTTTCACTGGGTATATCACATAGAGCATTGGTTGAGCAGGTTTGAGTTTGGCTTGGGAGTATCAGAATAATGTTGCACGAGTTGCTCGTACAACAAATATAAGAAACAGTTGGATATTGGGTAGGACTACTTGGAAGAGAGCTCGATGCACGGGATTGCTCGTGTTGCGAAAGTATCAGATAATTTTGAGAATAGTTGGAAGCATTGAGAATGGAGCATAGCACAAGTTGCATAGTTAGTTTGATGGAAAGAGTAAGATGGTTCACTTGTTGGTTGAGTTTTTATGTCAGACTTAAGTTGGGAATGGCAGGATCACGCATAAGGGATGGCTCGAACGGATATCAGATTAGTGCAAAGGAATCATAATACGAGTAGCGACTTAATTCGGAGTGGTATATGGGATACCACATAGTGAGCAAAGCATTGAAATATTTTGGCTAGACATCAATGAAAATTGCCTGAACGGACTCGGGTAACAGAAATACAAGTTGGTTGGTGCACGTCGGTTGAGTTTGGAAGAATGAAAAATAGAGCAAGCAAATATTGAGTTGAGCAATCAAGAACGGACTTGTGCAAATAAAAGTATCATTGAACTTGAGGGATGGACGAGATCGAAACGAGCTATGGGAATGAGTGTTTAGAAATTTGAAGGATTGAGGTAGACCAAGTATTGGAAATAATTGAGATTGTTCGGATGGAAAGTTGAATATCAGATTTCGCTTGCACGATTTGGGAATTCAGTGGAACATTCAATTGGATGCAAAGGGAGAGTTGGGCATAATGAAACAACAGTTGTGATACGCTTGAGCGAAGCGATTGGTAAATTGAAGGATAGCGAGCACGGACTACGAATTTTGGGCAACACATTTGAGCTGTTGGTTGAGTAATGAAACACGATCGAGTTTGGAGGGGCAATGTGACGAATTCGTACGAACTTGAAGGATTGTGGATATTACAGCTCGAGAAGTCGACTCAGGTTTAGCGGAAGTCAATTTTTGGGCAAAATGGTGCAACGATGGTAGACAGATTCTCCGAAAGACGTGAACGGATTGAGGCAACAACTGAAGGCAAAGATTATGGCGGACAGACTTTTAAAGATGGCTAAATGTGGGAGCAACAATTGAGCAAATTACTGTGCTGCTCGAGAAAGTTATACGTGCATTGTGGAACGCTGCAAAGGGATAAGAATTTGAGCAAGTCTTGAGTTTCGAGAATCATTACAAGTGGTAGTGCGAGTAGACGAACATGACAATTCAAAAATTTGATGGATTCAGGGCAGAACGACGGATTGATGGAAGACGGTTTCAACGAGCGCAGTTCTCGAATTGTGGCTTGGATAGATAGTAAGACTCTAAGTGGTTAAGCGGCCTTTGGTTGACAAATCATCAGAGGTAGTGCATGAAGTTCTCAAATTCGGAAGTTCGCTCGGATGGAATGGTTGGATTATGGCTCGAATTTGCAGAGGAGATATAGCATGGTTCGTAGTAACTGTCCATCATGATGACTTACAATTATCGAGCGTAGCTTCGGGATAGCTGACCCTAGCGACTTGACCGCCATATATCAGAGATAAATATTATAGACCCATAGAATAATCATTACGGCAGCGTATTTAGGAATGCATCGAGGGCAGATGTGAGTAGTGTGTGTTGGAGATTGGCCTACTGACTAAGTGTTGGATTGAGAGATCCTTGGGATAGCCTTCAGCTGAAGAAGCAGCCGGAAGACCGAAGCGATGGTTGGATTAGCCTAAGTCAACTGATGAGATTCAGAGTCGTGGAATTTTGTAGATGGCATCTTCTCTGACTCATCGTGCCCTGGAAGGGAATATCATTCATATAAATTGACGACTGTGAAACTAGCTCGTGAAGTTAAAGCAGCGGCACGTTCAGATCAAATCTTTGCAAATACTGGACAGATGTGCCTCAGATTTATAAGATGTATTAGAACTTAGTCTGGGAAGCGTGCTCGTTCGGAAGGCAAAGGTGATATCCTATGCTTCGAGGCAGTGAAACCAGCACGAAAAACTATTCCATGTGCAACCTAGAAATTATGGCGAGTGTGTCCACGTTGAAATCATGGCGACACTATCCCTTTGGTGTGGCGGCGAGATCTTCGTGGATCACATGAACCTCAATATAGATGTTCACCCAGTGAGGTATTAGGATTGAAGAAGAGGTGTTTGGTTGAGCTGATAAGAGCAAAGTTGATATTTGGGTAAGTCGCATAGATGGGGTAGAATCAGTTGAGATGATCATTTGTTGCATGAGATATATATTTGGAGAAGTTGCTAGTGCGGATTCAGAAATAGTTGGATGGATTGAGTTGGAACACGAACTGATTGACTCGGTGGAAAATTATCATATTTGAGAATAGTGCTCAAGCGAATATGTTGGAATGGAAATCATGATTGGTTCAATTGGAAGTAAAGCAAATAGATGCCTTGGACATAAAGATACCCTTGTAACTTGTCTAAATTTGCTATCGCAAAGCTCGGCTAAAATGCATGTATTTTAGGGACGCCTTAAATATGTGTACGATCCAAAACTAAGCGATACAAGGAATTCGTATTGAGCTGCAAGGAGGATGTGAGAATATGAAATTTGTACGAGCGTTCAGCAGAGCAAGATGTTGGGTCAGGATCGTGAGTATGAGAGTTGCATAGAACAGAGTTATGTATGGGACAACGGGCATTTGATAATGAATGAGTACAGCACGGTTCGTGGACGAACCTGATTCTAAGTAGTATATTATGTAACGTCCCACAACCGCACGGTGCGTTACGCTGAGTCGGATTGAATAAAACAATAGCTGGTTATATTTGATTTGTTGGATTTTGGGAAGAAGCATTGATTGAGTTGGTTTCATGTGCAGATGGCTAGCGGAGTTCGATGAGAATCATATGTTCGTTCAGAGAAGTACTGAGATAGCTGGATTGGAGCGATAATGCCGTCTTCCTTAGTCCGATCGGTCGGATAATTTGTAGAGCACGGCCTGCTCGCACGGTCATACCAGTTGAGTAGATCGCTCTTTGCATCGGACCACGGGTTCAAGGGATTGGCCGTATCGGCAGGACAGGATGCTTAACGGAATCAAACATTGTGAGTGGGCTCTATCCCTTCTCCTCTACTCCTTCATGCCTAATAATATGGAAAACACGTAAAGGCTTGAACACTTGGACTCAAACATTGGGAATCACTGCACTGAGGCGTGCATAGAGTATACGTCGTTTGCTTGGATAGGTTTATAGCTTGAATTGATTTGCGCATATGGATAGTTGGAGCTAGAGTTGGATTATACATTTGTGACAGTTGGCTGAATGATTGGGATTATGCTTTGATAGTTGAAATGATACATTGAGGCCTTGAGAACATCGGGAGTTTGGGCGAGCGAGCGTGCATCCGTGTACGAGTATCACTTGGGCGCTTTGTCAAGCAAAGCGAGCAGTTGTGGTTCTAAACCGAACAACTGCATCGGTGAGGGCATTGTGCCACTGTTGGGGCATTGTGCCATAGGATTGTTCTGAGCGTGGGGTGTTACACCAATTAGAAACACTGTGTTAAGAAGAGGCATAGTGCCTATGGGAATAACTTAAGATTTATGCCTTGGGCAATATGTTGTAAGAATGGTTATGGATGTTTTGGTTGGATAATTGGTTGAACAAGTCTAGGATCGCTTAGTGGGGCGAGAATGTTCGATCCTCTCGCCATACCTACTTGGTGTCTGCATATCACGGACAACCTGTGATATACAGGGTTTGGTCTCCTCGAACGGGAAGGCTCTGGGGCACCGGGACCGTTCGGCCATGGGGGAGACAACTTGGTAACGTGCCTCGGGCACGGTGCTAGCGGTTTAATGCGATTCAGGCGGGTTCGCTACTTAGCGCTATTTCGAGTAGAACCGCACTTAATCTGTCCGATCAACATCTTTTATGGCTTGTCCAGTGACTTCATATAGATAATTGTTGGTTTGCTTTACTTTGGTTGGTTTGTGCTTCGTGTAGGCGCGGCCACTTTGCCTCGGCAAGAGTGTGCACTTTGGGATTGGATTATAAGTTTTGGTTGAGGATGGATATTGAGGTTTGGATAATGGTTTGATATGTTATCGCGTTGCTTGGGCTTTGAGTAGAATGGTTTGCATGCTAGTATCCTTCGGGTTGGTTATTTTATTGCTTGTCGATTGGCTTTAGTTGAATGCTTGCATGCTTAAACTGCTTTACAGCTTTCCTTAACATGTCATTTCTATGCTATGAAATGAATATAGGATTCAACTAGAAAGATCACCATTTAACTGTTTGCATTCACTATTTTACTTAGTGTCATCTTAGACGAGTGGGTTACCCCGCTCACCAGTACGGCTATGTACTGACCCACATTTGTGGGCATTATTTCAGGTATGCAAGTATTGTGGCGCTGCTTGGATATACGGGACATAATGTATGAACTGTAAGTACCTTTGTGGGCTAGAGAAAGAGCAAGAGTATTTCATCGCCTTTGAGGCAATCGCCTTTGTGGCATTTTATTTGGAGCCTATCGAGAGCTTCGCTGCGTATTACTCTGATGTGTGCTTGGTACACAATACTTGACTTTCGTTGCAACTTGGTCGTTTCGATGATAACTTTGGTGTTTGACAACATCGCCTTGTACGAGCGCAACTCCAGGCTCGTACGGTATCATATCCCGATGAGAACGATTGTCCTGCGGGAGAGCTGCAACGTGGTAATTCTCGTTCAGCGGGGACTATTGAGCTTGCGGGAGATTGGGGCGTGATAGCGATCGGTGAGGCGATGGGGTTCGTCCGGTCGAGGGGGTAGGTCGACGGAGTCCGGCGGGTGTAGTAGGTCGGGGTTGTCGTCGGCAGGAAGATGAGTAAGGGAAGGGATCAGCTGAGGCTTTAGGTTTAGGTTTAAGGGAAAAAGAAAAAAGAAAAGGAATATATATATATATATATATATATATGTATATGTTGGTTTTGGGTTTGACCTAGAATATATTGACTTTGGTCAACACTAGGAAAAAGGCCTTGGCTCGCTATGGAGATATTTCAATGGGCTAGGGTTCGAATGGGTTTAGTAAAATTGCGAGAATTGCATTGGTCTAAGGGTTTGGAGGCCATGGTTTCAAGGGGTTGATGTTAAATTACACACTCCCAAAAATCATGGAAAATATATAATGAAGGAGAAATGGTTTTATATCACGTGTCATGTCCAATGGATGTACACCTAATGCTTTTTTGCATAAAATACCCAACAATTAGAAAATTACACAAAATTAATATATTGTTTAATTAATCAGAATTAAATGCAAGGAGGTGTTCTACAATTAAAATAGACGTACAAGGACTGATTTTAAGTGGGACACAAGCATCAATTAATAACTAGTACGTCTAGGGCAAGGGTGTGAATCTGTTGGAAGACAATGGCTAGTGTGACGCTCTAATTATCGAACAATGGTAAACTGCAACAATCAATTAGCAATCATAATTATTTAGATAAAATTAATTATCATGCAATTATTTACTCATTAATTATGAAAAGACGAAAATACTCTTAATCTGAAAAGTGAGGGTGACAAGTCTACCCTCCTTAAAAGAATTTCGTCCTCGAAATTAAAATAAACTAGTACAAGAACAACAATCAAACAGGGAATTATACCTCAAGTCTCAAAGAGATATGGATACTGCTCGCGCATTTCGTCCTCTCTCTCCCAAGTTGACTCTCCTGGAGAGTGATGTCTCCATGCAACACGAACCAAAGGGATAGTTTGGTTCCGCAATGCCTTCTCTCTACGATCCAAGATCTCAACGGGTTATTCAGGATAGCTGAGTGTCGGTTCAACTTCGATCTCTGAGTGATCCAGTATATGACTGGGATCGGCCACGTACCTTCTCAGCTGCGACACATGGAACATGTAATACCCCATTCCGTTCAAGCAGACTGCCGACTCAAACGGCAAAAGTGCAACTGTCCTGACCCACTTTGCCTCAAACGAGAAGCAAAGGATATCCAGACTTGTCCCTATAGAATTCAGCTTAGGCTTTCAGAGGCTCGCTTGACGTATCGCTCTACCGAGGCGAATCATCGCTAAGGTGGGTGGCTACGGTAAACTTGTCTTTGCTTAGCCAGCACACATAAAATCTGGAATGATACATGCTAGTTACTAGGTGAATTACCCATGTATGCTAATATGAATCCAACGTACCTAGCTAAGGGAATAATCCCAACTTGTATTGCTTATGCTAGAACATGGAAATAAAATATTTCTTTTATATATGTTCAGACCCTCGCATGCTACCCTAGAACGTGTTCCTCGGGAAGTCCCTACGGTTTCACCTCTCGGTTTACCTTCGGGCCCGAGCCAACGTGTTTGCTTAAGTTCTTGAGAAACGAATGCTTGCTTGCCTAACGTTATTGTATTATTCATTCATTGAGTCAGCCAGGAGACTATCATATAGCTCTTCTATGCAATTGAGCCTATAAGTATCCGGGACCGCTAGGTCACCAAGGCAATCTCTGCCCCAGGAGAAATGCATCAAGGAAAAGTGAATACTGTACTGTACTGTGATCACATCAAATTTACCTATGAACGAGAATCCTGTACAAGCTCGTTCATAGCAGAAATTCATGACTGTACTCATGTTATTGACTGTACTGTGAAGGATGTGAATTGGAAATGCCCCAAGAGACCTGTATGTCGCAGACAACTCAGAAATGAGGTATAGTTCCACGGACGGTCGCCGGGGTACTGGGACCGATCCGATCCGGATGGAACTCCATTGTTTCAGCCTACTGTACTGGACGAGATGGTGTGTAGCGCCCACTGTTCTTTCGCTGCATACCATCATCTCCACAGCTGAACTCTACTGTATAGTCTACTGTACTGGACGAGATGGCTTGCAGCACCCACTGTTCTTGTACTGCAAACCATTCTCGTTTAAGACTAGTATCCTTTATGGCTATGTCAGTGACTCACTGTTCATGTAGCTAAGTCATCCTCGCTTAGCGGCTATCCGCGTGCGAGTCATTGCATCATATCAAATGAATAACTGAATACCTGAATGATCTTGAAATTATAGTACTCGTGTTGCATATGCTATCGCCTGAATGTTTATACATGTCCGTGCTTGAATTAATAATATTTGCCTTGGACAGGGAAGGACAAATGGTAAGTTGGTAAGTCTCGTCGTGTTTCCTCTCATGTTGCACGGCGTAATGCCACACGAGTTAGGCTATTCAATATTTGCATAAAACTGATCCTAAGTCAACTAGAAAGACAACTTAATAGTTGGTGCACGGAACTAATATTACGTGTTTGGATTTGTCGAGCGGGCGAGTAGCTTCCCCACCAGTGCATTCAATGTACTGATAATCCACCAGTTTGTATACAGGGTGCGGGAGAACCTCGTTCGGTGCGGATGCCTCCTTCGTGCGTGCTAAGGTATGGAGATCACTCTGAAGCAACGTTGTGTCCGGAACAGAAGCACATATACAAGACATAATATTGTGAACATTGCCTGAACATCGCATGTACAATCATTCCACAATTGTAGCCATTTGGCACGCTTTTACTATTTCAGAGAGAGAGGCTTGAGCGACTTGTATTCTCGGATATGTGCCGCTTGTAACACATGTTTATATCAATAAAAGTGTTGCTTTACTTCAACTTGTGTTTCGATGCTTCCGCTATATTGTCGACTCAGTAACTTGTTACCAAATCGCTATGTGTTTATGACTCCCCTGCACTCGAACATTCTGTGTGACTCTGTGGCTTAGAACCCTTACCGCCAGCCAATGAACCACGGCCTTGCACAGGCGTAGCTCACGCTCGTGCGACATCACGTCCGGATGGGTCAAAGCGATCGTTCTGCGGGAGCGCTGGCGCGGTGATTCTCGCCTAGCGGGAACAGCCAATTTTCCTGTGGGAGATCGGGGCATGACAGAACATGTCATGCACTCCATCTAGAGCAGGCAGCAAGTCGAGTCTATAGGCCACTGCACCGACCCTTGCAAGTATACCGAAAGGCCCGATGTATCGTGGACTAAGCTTTCCGCCTCTGCCAAAATGAATCGTGTCCCGTGTCGGAGAAATCCGTAGGAACACCAAATTGCCAACCTAGAACAAACAATCTTAACACGCAACTAAACAAAACAATCACAAACCAAAACAAATCAACCAATACCTGAAACTCTAGGGGTCTACGGTGGCTATCGGCCCAATGCCAATGTCTGTCCTGTGCCACTCGCAGTCTGTCTCTGATAAGTTTCACCATTTCTGCTGGATCCACGACCATTTCTGGTCCTAACAAAGCTCTCTCTCCAACATCATCCCAAGATAAGGGTGTACGACACCTTCGTCCATATAAAGCCTCGAATGGTGACATCTCAATACTGGCCTGGTAGCTGTTGTTGTAAGAAAACTCTATCAAGTGTAGATGATCCTCCCAAGAACCTCCGAGATCCAATACGCAAGTGCGTAGCATATCTTCAAGCGTCTGAATAGTCCTTTCAGACTGCCCGTCTGTCTGAGGGTGATACGCGGTACTGAACTTGAGCTGAGTGTCCAAACTAGACTGCAGACTCCTCTAAAAATGGAAAGTGAAACGACTATCCCGATCTGAGACAATACTCACAGGAACTCCATGTAATCTGACAATCTGCTGCACGTACAATTCTGCAAGCTTCTCCGTCGATGTACCCACTTTTAAAGGTAAGAAGTTGGCTGATTTGGTCAATCTATCTACGATGACCCAAATCGCGTCCTTTTCTCCTGGAGAACGAGGAAGTCCCGAAATAAAATCCATAGTCACGTGCTCCCACTTCCATTCTAGAATAGATAATGGTTGAAGCAATCCTCCTGGCCTCTGTCGATCTGCTTTTACCTGTTGGTACACTAAACATCGGGATACGAAGCGTGCTACTTCGTGCTTTATACCATACCACCATACATGCTCCCTCAAATCTCGATACATCTTGTTGGCTCCGGGATGCATCGAGTACTGAGAGCGGTGTGCCTCCTGTAAAACTTCTTCGCGCAGCTCTCCACTTGGCACACACATTCTCGTGCCATATCGTAAGGATCCATTATCCGCAATAGTAAAGTCTATCAATCATGTCTGAACTTGTGCTCTAATATTCCTTAGAGTCACATCATCATACTGCGCAGCTCTAATTCTGTCCATCAGCTCCGATTGTATCTGCAGTCCCCACATCTGAATCTCAGCTCCTGGAACTAATACTTCAATTTCTAAGCTCTCAAGATCAGCTAATAAATGTCTATCCGAAGTCAAACACATAGGCATTGGATACCTGCTCAAGGCATCGGCGACTACGTTGGCCTTTCCTGGATGGTACTGTAATGAGATATCGAAGTCTTTTATCAATTCTAACCACCGTCTCTGTCTCATGTTTAGCTCCTTCTGCGTAAACACGTACTTCAAGCTCTTGTGGTCTGTGAAGATTTCTACACGCTCTCCGTACAGATAGTGCTTCCACAGCTTTAGGACAAAGATAACTGCTGCTAACTCCAGATCGTGCGTGGGGTAGTTCTTCTCATGAGGGTGTAATTGTCTTGAATCATAGGCAATTACTTTCTCGTGTTGTTGAAGAACGCATCCCAAAACTTTTCCGGAAGCATCACTGTAGATAGTGAATCCACCTGTCCCTGAGGGCAACGTCAAAACTGGCGCTGTCGTCAATCTCCTCTTCAACTCATCGAAGGCGGCTTGACATTCTTCTATCCAGACAAATTCTAGATCTTTCTTGGTCAGTCTAGTCATTGGTTCTGCAATCTTGGAGAAGTCTTGTACAAATCTTCTGTAGTATCCTGCTAGTTAGAGAAAGCTCCTGATTTTAGCTACCGTACTGGGGGTAGCTCATGATTCCACTGCTTCGATCTTCTTTGGGTTAACTGAAATTCCGTTACCCGTCACCATGTGTCCAAGAAATTCAACCTTGTCAAGGAAGAATTCACTCTTCGAAAGCTTTCCATACAACTTCTCTCTCCTGAGAGTCTCTAAGACCATCCTCAGGTTCTCTTCATGCTCTTCTGGGGTCCTTGAATATACTAGAATGTCATCAATAAACACTACTACGAACTTGTCAAGGTACTGGTGGAATACCTTTTTCATCAAGTTCATAAATACGGCTGGTGTGTTGGTTAACCCAAACGGCATTACTGTAAATTCAAACTGGCCATATCTGGTCCGAAAGGCGATCTTCGGTATGTCTTCCTTCTTCACCTTCACTTGGTGATAGCCTGATCTCAAGTCTATCTTTGAAAACACCTTTGCTCCGCTCAATTGATCGAAAAGATCATCTATCCTCGGCAGCGGGTATTTTTTCTTGATAGTGAGGTTGTTCAAAGCTCTATAATCGATACACATGCATACCGTGCCATCCTTCTTCGGTACGAATAGTACCGGTGCTCCCCAAGGCGATGAACTGGATCTAATAAAACCTTTGTCTTGCAGCTCCTCGACTTGCTTCTTCAGTTCTACCAACTCATTGTTGTTGACTCTATAGACATGTTGCGAAATAGGCTCCGCTTCTGGTATCAAGTCTATAGAGAATTCAACATCTCTGTCTGGCGGCAAACTTGGCAACTCCTCTGGAAATACATCCAGGAACTCTGCTATAAGTGGATGTGGTAACTCCTCTTCTTCCATCCTGGCTCCGCAAAAAGTGCCTCTGCTCCGCTCCTCTGCTCCTCTGGCAATCTCGAACTCTAGTTCTCTGGGCGGTCGAAATACTACTCTAACTTCGTGACAATCTATAGAAGCATGGTGTTTACTTAGCCAGTCCATTCCAAGTACAATATCGTATCCCGGAAGTGGCATGACGAGTAAACTCATGTTCAAATCTTGGTCTTCCAATGACACTCTTCGATCCTTGCAACAATCACGGACTAGGATAATGCCTCCTCCTGTCGTGATCTTGCAAGTCCTATCTAGTGGTTCCGTTTCTAAATGATGCTTAAGGTCAAAAGATACAGATACAAAACTATGGGAAGTGCCAGAATCAAATAACGCAAGTGCTGGAATAGAATCGAGTAAAACTGAACCTGATATCACGTCTCCAGCTGGCTCGGCCTCCTTAGTAGTCATGCGTAAGCTCGTCCCTGTGGATCTCCTCTCTGCTGCTACTGGTGCTGAGAAAACCTCTGCTGCAGTGGTGGAAGTCGAGGTCCTCTCTGCTGGCCTCCTGGTACAATAGGTGCTCTAGCTGGTCCTCCCTGAGCTGCTGCTCCTCCCTGGCGAGTCTGAACAGCTGGGCAGTCCCTCAGCTGATGTGTTGCTGATCCACATGACAAGCAAGTGCCCAACCTTTTTCTACAGATGTCTCTTGTATGTCCCATCTTTCCGCAATACGCACATGGAGCAACGGGCTGATTCTGTCTCTGTGGTTGCTGTTGCTGAACATGTCCTCGAACTGGTGTTTGTTGCTGGTGTTGCTGCTGGTATGGCCTCTGTTGTTATTATTGTTGTTAGAAGTGTGGGCGTTTGGCCTGTCTGTGTTACCACCTGTTCCTCTAGAAGTATCACGTCCTCTCTTGGGCCTGAGGTCCAAGTCGTCTTCGGCAATCTGGACATCCATCAGAATACTCTCAAATGTAGCAGTACGTCATCCTGAAGTACGAGAATTGATCTCCCTATTTAATCCCTTTCTGAATTTTTGTGCTCTGTCTCCTGGATCTCGAATCATCGATGGCGCAAATTGACTCAATCGGCAAAACTTTGCGGCATATTCGTCGACTGACATACTTCCTTGGACTAAGTCATGGAACTGACTTTCTAATGCTCCCAAGGCTATATCAGAAAAGAATTTCTCCTTAAAGAGCTCCTTGAAGTCCTCCCAAGTAAGTCCTTCAGCAGCGAGTCTCGGCTCTGTACGATACCACGTAAGTGCAATATCAAATAACTGACTGCCAGCGGCCTCTATCTGAAGAATCTCCGGGATCTGTGATAAGCGCAAGTTCCTCTCTATGTCCTCTAACCAATCGTCAGCATAGAGTATTCCTTCTGTGCCTTTGAACTCTCGAGGCATCATCCTCTTAAATTCTACTATAGTACCGGGCCTCTATTGTTGCTGGCCAGGACGCTGCGGTTGTCGTACTACTCTCTCCACAGCCTGGAGAGTCACCTGAATAGCATTCTCCATGCTCTCTCTCATCAGTTCTGTCTGCGCCAGGTGTGCTTCTGCTTACATTCTCTGAGCTTCAGCTTGAACACGCTGAGCTTCTACTGTTACTCTCTGGGCCTCTAGCATGCCCTACATCAGTGCGAATATATGTGCCCCATCAGTGGGCACTCCTTCAAAAATTGGTATCGGTGGTGGTGGAAGGTTGTCTGTCATAGCTGGGGCAATCCTCTAAATAGGTGGAGGAGGAATCCCATTAGCTGCAGATACTCCCACATGAACAGGAGATGTAGGAGGAACTCCCGGTGTCTGTTCGTCAGGTTGAGAGCTGGCAGACCTCTCTAAAGTTGATGCTCCCACTCTCATGGATTTAGTATTCCGTGGCATCCTGAATACAGATCAAAAGAATCAATTAAGGTGATAGATATGATATTATCAAGGAAGGACAGAAAAATTCTAAAGGAAGCAATTAATTCGAATAGCCATCACTAAAAACGTGTCATGACCCGCACCCGGTATAGGGGCACGAGAGCATGGGTACGTCCAGCCTACGCCGCAGAATCGGCGGTAGAACGCTGTCTAGGTCACAGTAATACTATATAACTAAAACACCTGTCAATGATATACATCTCCATAATATCTCACAATGTAACTCAATCACAACAACTATAAGTATAAGGCACGATAAAAGATGAGAGGTATGACATAGTTAAACACCATGTCTCAAACATAAAGATAAATCACAGTCTAGCTGTCCAACATAAAGTCTCCACAGGTCTCAAATTAAACTTATCATAAGTCCAACATAAACTGAAATAAAATCTCAATAAGTCTCAAAGCTTAATTAAATACTCTCTAGATAGCTGCAGGTAATGTCTCATCTAAAGGAATGGTCTCCTCTAAGATCTCTGGTGTATAGTTTGCATCTATACCCGGTCCATAGTGTATAGTACTGAACTCCTCAAGATCCTCTGGAAAAATATATCTAATCAGGATTGGAACAAAAATACACCTCTAACAGTAGTTCCACATATATTGACAAAAACTATAACACAGTGTAAAGAAATATAAGACAGATAGGAAATACTGGCAATAAGAATACTGGAAATAAGGAAGTGCTAAAATAAGAAATACTGGAATATCATCATCAATATACATCTAGCAATGAATAGAACTATAAGTACACGCAAGAAAAATGAACTGGTATGTAAGTGTGTACAAGAACAATAGCTAAACATGTAGAGATGCTAGATCAATATACTAGAGATGCATGTCAAGAATCATCTAACTAAGTGTGTAAAACATCAGCATATCATGTGATCGACTTGGGACTATATGACTCATTACATTGATTAGCGATCATTCTTGTAAAGTCAGACTAACCACATGTAACAGCGATGAGGCATGTAATGGTCAGGCTGCACCGACGTGGGGTGTGGGTGAGCTATGATGCATGTAAAGTTTGGGTATTATCACATAAGCTACTAATATTTCCCCATGTTCCCCAGCTAGCACGATGGATTCTAAATCACGACTCCTTGTGACAGGTCTCAATGATGCCAACTCGTGTAAATAACAGTGTCAGAGTCATGTACGTTATACAACAAGAATTATAGAGATAATCAACATAATAGAAACTGTCAGAGAATGTACTCGCCTGTGGTCCTTAGCTGGCAATACCAATGTCCGGTTCCAAGGTATCGCTTGAGTGATCCAACAGTCCTATAGATATATCATAAACACAATACTGCATCAGACATTACAATAATACACAATCAAATACCATAATCTTAGGGACTATGCTAGGGTCACGTCTGTCGTTGTTGTGCATAATAGACGGTCAATGGTATGGTCTTGCCAGTACGTCAATATACATATGGCAGTCTTTAACATGTTACAAGGTCACAGGTCGAGATAGCTATGGGTATCCGTAAATTTGTTAGGGTCACCTAGTACACGGGCATATAATGCCTATTTTGTTTATCATAACCATCAACACTACTAAATACAATTTAATAGATATGTGCATTTAGCTACTTAATAGAGTTTACATTATACATGTTTATATGCGTGTACTTTATACATACTAATCAATTATACTATGTACATATATACTATCAAAACTTATACCATGTGTACAAATATTAAATATACATACTAGGATACTTATAATACATATATATACGTACTTATAGATATTTTTGAGAGCATATAATATCTATATACCTATACGTATGCAACTACGTACATACATGCATATACCGATACATACATATACTAATGCATAACATACGTACATGCGTACGCGTACTCATTCAAGATTGGGTTCATGTCAAACCTGCTCGCGTGGACGGGGTAGAGATGATGAGACGGGGCTGATCGTCGTGCACGATGGTGCACAGTCGGACTGGGCAGCGGGGCCGCTGCTCAGGCGCTCCGGCGAGTCGGGATAGGCGGCTCTGGCTTCAACAGCGGTGCGGGCGTTCAGCTCCGGCTCGGGGTCAAACTCCAGGCGTCGGGTGGTCGAGCAGTTAGGTCGAGTTGCTGTTGCTCCGGTTGACAGCAACGGTGCTCGGCGGTTCGGTCGAGCGGGTCCGATCTAGCCCGTGGGGACGAGTCAAGGCGGACGAGCGGGATGCTCCGGTCGGCGCTCTACGGTTGGACAGGGAAGAACGGCGGGAAGAGCTGGGGATGGTCGTCGTCGAGAAGGTAGCGGGGTCGGGGATCCGCTCGGGCGAGGGTGGCAACGGTCGTTAGGATTGCTGGCTTCAGTGCTCCGGCGTGTGCAGCAGTTTGGAGGCGGGTGGTCGTATGAAAGCGGGACGATGCCGGGGTGTGGAGGCAATCGGTGATGCGGTGTGGTTCGTCCGATCGAGGGGGTTGGTCGACGGAGTCCGACGGGTGTAGTAGGTCGGGGTTGTCGTCGGCTGGGAGATGAGTAAGGGAAGGGGTCGGCTAAGGCTTTAAGTTTAGGTTTAAGGAAAAAAGAAAAAAGAAACGGAATATATATATGTATATGTTGGTGTTGGGTTTGACCTAGAATATATTGACTTTGGTCAACACTAGGAAAAAGGCCTTGGCTCGCTATGGAGATATTTCAATGGGCTAGGGTTCGAATGGGTTTAGTGAAATTACGAGAATTGTATTGGTCTAAGGGTTTGGAGGCCATGGTTTCAAGGGGTTGATGTTAAATTACACACTCCCAAAAATTATGAAAAAAATATATAATGAAGGAGAAATGGTTTTATATCACGTGTCGTGTCCAATGGGTGTATACCTAATGCTCTTTTGCATAAAATGCCCAACAATTAGAAAATTGCACAAAATAGATTTATTGTTTAATTAATTAGAATTAAATGCAAGGAGGTGTTCTACAATTAAAATAGACGTACAAGGACTGATTTTAAGTGGGACACAAGCATCAATTAACAACTGGTACGTCTAGGGCAAGGGTGTGAATCTGTTGGAAGACAATGGCTAGTATAGCGCTCTAATTATCTAACAACGGTAAAGTGCAACAATCAATTAGAAATCATAATTATTTAGATAAAATTAATTATCATGCAATTATTTACTCATTAATTATGAAAAGACGAAAATATCCTTAATCTGAAAAGTGAGGGTGACACCCTAACCCTAACCCTAACCCTAGCCTATAAAACAAGAGGGAGCCTCCCTCAAGCCACTCATCATTCGTGAGAAAAAATTCTAAAAATAGCCTCAAGAAGAAACCCTCCTTCCTTCCACAAATTTTAGAATTTCTAGCCCTAGATCCCTCATTCTTCCCTCATTCAAGGAGACCTAGAGGCTTGGGCACAAGAAAACTTGGAGAAGGAGAAGCTACATTGGGAATCCATCTCCCAATAGGTAAAAATCTTGAAACCCTCATTTTAATTCTTTTTTAATTATTTTTGTTGGCCATTAGAAGCCCACCCATGGTTTAGGAACACCCTCAAGGAGAGATAATTAGTTCCATTGGGTTCTATAGTGTTTTCTCATGAGTTTTGTTCCTAGTTTTGGTTTTTGGATATAACATTCCCCAAATTTCGTAGCCCTAATTATACATATATGTATTTAGGCATATTTACATCATATACGTAAAGGTTAAATTGCATTGGGGGAATTTATGCATGAGGATTTGTAATGTATCCTGAAATTTCTAGATTTGCCCACTAGGTATTTGTAGAAATGCTTAATAGAAAGAATACATATTTAAATGATTTAAATCTATGCATTTTGATATGTATACATGTATATATGTATATATATATGTACGTACATGTATTGATATATATATATGTATGCATATATATGGCATGGCATAACATTGGGGGAATCGAGTTCCTCAGATACTAACAGTCGGGTTCATTGTGCTCAGTACAGTGCACTGATATGTTCACTGATACTCAGTGAGTATAAGTGAATTCCTTGTGAGGAGTTAGAGAGTTAGGTTCCCTGTGTGTATCAGTGATATGGAGGAAACTGTGCAGTCGGGTTCGTGTGCATTGTGCACACTGTGTCAGTATGTGATGAGGGTTTTGGGTTGTGCACTGTGTTGGACTAATATCTTAGTGTATCATTCGTTTGCTAGTGTGTGTTTGTGTGTGTGAATGTTCAGATTTAGTTGGGTTAATGTGGGTGTTATTGACAAGTGCACACAAGTGTGCAACCGGCTTTAGGTGTGTTGGAGTGAAGATTTGAGCAAGGCCGCAGTAGTAGTAGTTGAGAAATGAGATACTGATACCTAGAGTATCAGTAATGATTATCAGTAGAAATTAGAGGGGATTTCAGTATATGCAATAGCAGTCTCAGCACAGGGTGCTCGGGTAGTGTATCAGGTAATTTCTTAGAGTGTGGGTGTTAACAAGTGTGCCAACCTGGGTTAGACAGTATAGAACTGGGGCTTGAGTGTTCAGGGTGAGAGGGGGATCCTGGTGGTGTACAAGCAGTGGTGATACACTATTTTGGGTAGTTCTCATGTCTGGGTAGATGTTTCAAGTAGCAGCTATAGGAAGTGGGAAGCGGATCCCAGGTTCAGTCAAGTAAGTAAGAAGAGTCGAGTGTGTGCCAGTGTGCATCAGTCATCCTCGTGCAGGACCTGTGCACATGTGTGCACATGTGTGCACAAGTTGAGGGCAGTATGAGGTTATGGTGTATCAGCAGTTGGTTAGCTACTATGAGCTCAGTGTTTCAGTTTTCAGTTATTGTCCAGTGTATGTGCCTTGGTGTCAGTTAGATTGGTGAGTATCAGTGGTAGGATATCAGAGCTCCCAGGGTGAGTTAGTTATCTATCAGTATTAGTGTGTTTATGTGTCAGTGAAGAGTGTATTGAGAGGTGATGATGATTTTCCCATGGTATTATAAGACTTTGCATTTATAAAAGTCCTGATTCAGGGGGTTGTTATTATTTATTATTCCTGCTTTCCTGCCGCAAGGCATCTTACTGTACTTTTGGGATGGCAAAATGAATCCTCCATTCATCTCAGTTAAGGTCATCCCTTATATAACTACCATTTATTTCGTATTGCCTCGATCAATGTTCCCTCTGCTCTACCCAAGTTTTTATAATTTTATATCTATGACCTTGTCAATCACTCATTATACTTGGTGAACTCTTAAGTTAGGTGGCCCTGTTGTTCTTCTGTAGTTGTTTTATAGTGAGAGGCAACGATTGCAGTCATATACTAGCCTACAGAAATAAGTGATAACCAGATGATTTTACTCCTGAGGTTGGCTTCACATGAAGAAGTTCATTATTTTGGGCAGGTTGGGTTCATTTATTTTGAGTGATCATGTCGTGTGCATTTAGAGGAGTCACTGTGTAATGCACAGTTTATGTATCAGTGTGTCAAAGTGAGGTGGTGTATCAGATATCAGGTGAGAGTAAGTTTTAGTGTTCAGTCATAGGTTTTCGACAGGTAGTTAATTGCCAACTGTAGGTAAGTAAATAGGATGCATGGGTTCAATATGAGGTAAATGTATTGGATGTGGGTTAATACACTAGGACAAAGGTAACAGTTAGGTTATTGATTTGAGGAGTAGGATATGATTGTGGTACCATGTACCAAGTGTGAGTATCATAAGATGTTATCAAAGATACTCATATAGCTAAGGTATGCACCAATAAGTTGAGGTAATAGTTGTAATTAGGATATAGGTACTAGGATGTCAAGTCATGGGTTAAAGTAGAACTAGGATCAAAGTATTAAGTCTAGCTAAGGTAATTGGGGTTTTATTGTTAGTCTAATGGATAGCTAAAGTAATACCTAGATAAATTAGGTATAGAGGTGTTATGAGTAAACCCTAGTGTTTATAACTAAGTATGACAAATAATTAGCTAGTGTGAGACTAGTATAGACCAGTAGACCTTCGTATGACCTAGAATTGAACTAGTTTAACTTACTTTCATTTTTGAACTTTGTATTGATGCAACGTACCATATATATAGGTCTGGGTGACTCCAGTTTGGACATCGATCCTTACATCTTGCTCAGGACCTCAGGCGAGTATATTCTCTGACAGTTTTTATTATGTTGATTATTTCTATGATTCTAGATATATAGTATACTTGATTCTGACACTGTGGATACACGCACGAGTATCATAAATACCTATCATGAGGAGTCATGATTGGAATCCATCGTGCTAGCTAGTGACGGAGAAATATTAGCAGATTATGTGATCATACCCCACTTTACATGCATCATAGCTCACCACACATATCACATAAGGTGTAGCCTGACCATTTACATATCTCATAGCTTGTTATATATGATTAGATTGACTATTTCTCGTATCATAGCTAACCAGATGGTTAGCCTGACCTCACATGTATCATAGCCAATCATAGTCTGATCTCATCCCAAGTTGATCACATAATAAACTGATATTTCAAACACTTAGCTAGAGATTCTATTTCTTTATTCTAGTTCATTTATTCTAGCATTCACATATTTATGTTCATTGCTAGTTGGACTATTGCTGATTACATATTTCCCAGTATTCTATATTTCTAGTATTTCTTTATCTTGTATTTTCTTACACTGTCTTATAGTTTTTGTCAATATAAATGAAATTGTTGTTCAGTGCTTGGGCTTCACTCCAATCCTGACTGGATAATATTTTTCAGAGGACCTTGAGGACTTCTGTCCTACTCACTATGGCCCAGGTATAGAGGGAGACTACGTACTAGAGATTCTAGAGGAGTCCCTCTCCTTAGAGGAGACACCACCTGCAGTCGTGTAGACGGTTCTACCTATGTATTATTTATTCTAAAACTTGAGACTTGGATTGTACTTATGTTGAGACTATTGTTGGGACTATTTATATTGGTCCGATAGACTCTAGTTTACTTTTGTATTTTGAGTTATTGTTCTTGACTTATGTGAGTACTTCCTTATCTTTATATCTATTTATGCCAGTTACTGCCTATAGTTTTTTGTGATTGAGTATATTATGAATTGTTGATCAAGTATTATTCATTGTCCTCCTTATGGAGTTGAGATCATTGATAGGTTATGAGTTATGTTTGGTAGTCTTGAGACCTTGACAGCGTTCTACCGCCGATGCTGCGGCGTAGGCTAGACGTACCCACGGCTCATATCCAATTTTCGGGTGCGGGTCGTGACACATTTTTAGTGGTGGCCTATGCAGGTCCTATATTCGCAATTAGAGCGATGTCGTAGTAGTGCTCACTTAGGGTATTGCTACGAGCCTACTTTAAGAAATAGGATTTAGGATGAGAGTATGCTCAATCACAACTAGAAAATTCTGATCTTTTTAATAATATTCTGAATAATTGCTTCCTTTAAAATTTTACTGTCCTTTATTGATGATATCGTATCTGTTGCCTTAATTGATTCTTTCGGTCTTTCTTAAGGATGCCGCCGATGACTAGGTCTTTGAGATTGAGACATCAGCTTCAGAGAGGTCTGCCACCTCTCGACCTGATCGACAGACATCTGGAGTTCCTCCTACATCTCCTGTTCATATGGAAGTATCTGTAGTTTTTGGGGGTCCTCCTCCCCCACCTGTCCAGAGGGTTGCCCCAGCTGTTACGGAGCACCTTCCTCCACCACCGACTCCGCTTCCCGGAGGTATGCCCGTAGATGGGGCACATATGTTCGTGCTGATCCAGGGCATGGTAGATGCTCAGAGGACGTCAGCAGAGGATCAGCGAGTCCAGGATGAGGCTTAGAGGATGCAGGCAGAGGCACACCAGGCACAGACAGAGTTGATGAGAGAGAGCATAGAGAATGCTCATCAGGTGACTCTCCAGGCTGTGGAGAGAGTTGCACAATACCAGCATCATCCTGGCCATCAGCACCAGAGGTCGGGTACTATAGTGGACTTCAAGAGGATTATGCCTCGGGAGTTCAAGGGCACCGGGGGGATACTCTACGCCGACGACTGGCTAGAGGATATAGAGAGGAACTTGCGCTTTCCGTAGATTCCGGAGATTCTGCAGATCGAGGCCGCCGGCAGTCAGATGTTTGACATCACGCTGACATAGTATCATACGAGTCGAGACTCACTATTGGGGGACTTACTTGGGAGGCCTTCAAGGAGCTTTTTAAGGAGAAGTTCTTTCCCGACGTAGCACTGAAAGCTTTTGAGAGTCAGTTCCATGACTTGGTCCAAGGAAGCATGTCAGTCGACTAGTACGCCACGGAGATTTATTGTTTGAGTCGATTTGCGCCATCGATGATTCGGGACCCAGGAGACAGTGCTCGGAAGTTCAAAAAGGGGCTGACAAGGGAGATCAAGTCTCGTACTTCGGGATGTTGCACTGCTACCTTCAAAGGCATTCTGATCGATGCCCAGATTATTGAGGATGACTTGGACCTCAGGCCCAAAAGAGGATGCAACACTACTGGAGGAGCGAGTGGTAGTGCAGGACCGGCCAAGTGTCCATACATTCAGCAGCAACAGAGGTTATACCAACATCAGTAGCACCAGGCACCAGCTCGAGGATACGCCCAGACTCAGCCCGCTGTCCAGTATGCGTACTGCAGAAAGGCAGGACATACGAGGGATATCTGCAAAAAGAGGTTGGGTACATGTTTGTCCTGTGGATCGTCAGCACATCAGTTAAGGGACTGTCCATCTATTCAGACTCATCCAGGTTAGGATGGAGCAGCCACTCAGAAGGGACCAGCCAGGTTACCTACTGTACCAGAAGGCCAGCAGAGGGGACCTCCACTTTTGCCATAGCAGCAGAGGTTTGCTCAACATCAGCAGCAGCATAGAGGTACACCCCAGGGATGAGCATACGCCATGATGATTGAGGAGGCCGAGCCAGCCGGAGATATGATTTTAGGTTCAATTATTCTCGATTCTATTCCAGCACTTGCATTATTCGATTCTGGCGCTTTTCATAGTTTTGTGTCTATATCATATGCTCTTAAGCATCGTTTGGAGGCGGAACCATTAGATATGACTTGCAAGATCACAACTGGAGGAGGCATTATCCTAGTCCATGATTATTGCAAGGACCGAAGAGTATCATTGGGAGGCCGAGAGTTGAGCGTGTGCTTACTCGTCATGCCACTTCCGGGATACGATATTGTACTCGAAATGGACTGGTTGAGTAGGCATCATGCTACTATAAATTATCGTAGAGGCAGAGTGATATTTCGACCACCAGGAGAGCCAGAGTTCGAGGTCGCCTGAGGAGCAGCGGAGCAGAGAAGAGGCACTTTTTGTGGAGCCAGGATAGAAGAAGAGGAGTTGCGATATCCTCTGATAGCAGAGTTCCTGGATGTCTTTCCAGAGGAGTTGACAGGCTTGCCGCCAGATAGAGATGTTAAATTCTCTATAGACTTTGTGCCAGGAGCAGAGCATATTTCATAACACGTCTATAGAGTCAACAACAGCGAGCTGGCAGAACTGAAGAAGCAAGTTGAGGAGCTACAGGACAAAGGCTTCATCAAATTCAGTTCATCACCATGGGGAGCACCGATATTATTTTTATCGAAGAAGGATGGCAAGGTACACATGTGTATCAATTATAAAGCTCTGAACAACCTTACTATCAAGAACAAATATCCGCTGCCGAGGATAAATAATCTTTTCGATCAGTTGAGCAGAGCGAAGGTATTTTCAAAGATAAACTTGAGGTTAGGCTACCACCAGGTAAATATGAAGAGAGAAGACATTCCAAAGATAGCTTTTCGGACCAGATATGGCCAGTTTGAGTTCATGGTAATGTCGTTTGGTTTAACCAATGCACCGGCAGTATTCATGAACTTAATGAACAAGGTGTTCCACCAGTACCTTGACAAGTTCGTGGTGGTGTTCATCGACGGCATTCTTGTGTATTCGAAGACCCCAAAGGAGCACGAAGAGCACCTTAGGATGATCTTGGAGACTCTTAGGAAGGAGGAGCTCTACGGGAAGTTTTTAAAGTGCCAGTTCTTCCTCGACAAGGTTGAATTCCTTGGGCATATGGTGACGGAATCTCAGTTAACCCAAAGAAGATTGAGACAGTGGAGTCGTGGGCTACTCCAAGTTCGGTAGCTGAGATCAGGAGTTTTCTTGGGCTAGCAGGATACTACAGGTGGTTTGTTCAAGACTTCTCCAGGATTGCAGAGCCAATGACTAGGCTGACCAGGAAAGATATGGATTTTGTCTGGACGGAGGATTGTCAGGCCGCATTTGATGACCTGAAGAATAGATTGACGACAGCTCCAGTTTTGACGTTGTCATCGGGGACAAGTGGATTCACTATCTACAGTGATGCTTCAGGGAAGGATTTGGGTTGTGTTCTTCAGCAGCACGGGAAGGTAATTGCCTATGCTTCTAGGCAATTATGCCCTCATAAAAAGAACTACTCCACCTACGATTTAGAGTTGGCAGCGGTTATGTTCACTCTAAAGCTGTGGATACAATATCAGTACGGAGAGCGTATGGATATCTTCAGACCACATGAGCTTGAAGTATGTATTTACACAGAAAGAGCTGAACATGAGGCAGAGGAGATGGTTAGAGTTGATGAAAGACTTCGACATCTTAATGCAGTACCACCCAGGAAAGGCCAACATAGTCGCTGATGCCTTGAGCAGGTATCCGATGGCTATGTATTTGACGACAGATAGACATTTGTTGGCCGATCTTAAAATCTTGGAAATTTAGGTGCTAGTTCCCGGTATTGAGATCTAGATGTGGGGATTGCAGATACAGTCTGAACTGATGAATAGAATTAGAGCTCCACAGTATGATGATGATGCTCTAAGAAGTATCAGGACACAGGTTCGGACAGGATTGTCAGACGACTTCACTTTTGTTGATGATGGGTCTTTACGGCAAGGCACGAGGATGTGTGTGTCGAGCGGGGAGCTGCGCGAGAAGGTTTTGCAGGAGGCAGATCGCTCTCAGTACTCAATGCATCCCGGTGCCAACAATATATTTCGAGACCTGAGGGAGCACGTATGGTGGTATGGTATGAAGCGCAAGGTAGCACGCTTCGTATCCCGGTGTTTAGTGTGCCAGCAGGTAAAGGCGGATCGACAGAGGCCAGGTGGATTGCTTCAGCCTTTACCTATCCCAGAGTGGAAGTGGGAGCACGTGACTATGGATTTTGTTTCAGGGCTTCCACATTCTCCACGAAAAAAGGACATGATTTGGGTCATCGTGGATAGGTTAAAAAAATTAGTCTACTTCTTACCATTTAAAGTGGGTACATCGACGGAGAGGCTAGCAGAGATGTACGTGCGACAGATTGTCAGATTGCATGGAATTTCTATGAGCATCGTCTTGGATCGGGATAGTCATTTCACTTTCCATTTTTGGAGGAGTTTACAGGCTAGCTTGGGCACTCGGCTCAAGTTCAGTATCGTATATCACCCCCAGACAGACGGGCGATCTGAAAGGACTATTTAGACTCTTGACGATATGCTACGCACTTGTGTTCTAGATCTCGGAGGTTCTTGGGAGGATCATCTACACCTGGTAGAGTTTGCTTATAACAACAACTACCAGGCCAACATTGAGATGTCACCATTCAAGGCTCTATATGGACGGAGGTATCGCACACCATTATCTTGGGATTATATAGGAGAGAGAGCCTTGTTAGGACCAGAAATGGTCGTGGATGCAACGAAAAAGGTGAAACTCATCAGAGACAGACTTCGAGTGACGTAGGACAGACAGCGACTTTGGGCCAACAGCCACCGTAGACCCTTGGAGTTTAAGGTATAGGTTTTGTTATTATTGGCTTGTGATTATTTTATTTTAGATTGCGTGTTAAGACTATTTTGTTCTAGGTTGGCGATCTGGTGTTCTTACAAATTTCTTCGATACGGGACACGATTCGTTTTGGTGGAGGCGGAAAGCTTAGTCTTTGATACATCGGACCTTTCGATATTCTTGCGAGGGTCGGTGTAATGGCCTATAGACTAGACTTGCCACCTGCACTAGAGGGAGTACATGACATATTCCACGTGTTGCAGCTGAGATGGTACGTGACAGATCCTAGTCACGTACTAGATCACTCGGAGATCGAGGTTCGACCGACTCTCAGCTATCATGAGCAGCCCGTAGAGATCTTGGATCGCAGAAAGAAGGTATTGCGGAACCAGACTATTCCCTTGGTTCGTGTTGCATGGAGACATCACTCTCCAGGTGAGTCAACCTGGGAGAGAAAGGATAAAATACGCGAGAATTACCCGTATTTCTTCGAGACTTGAGGTATAATTCTTTGTCTGATTGTATTCTTGTGCTAGTTTAATTCAATTTCGAGGACAATTTTTTTTAGAAGGGTAGACTAGTCACTACCATATTTCTAGAATATGGGCCTTATTTTCATTTACCATATTTATTTATTATGTTAAATAGCATGATATGTAATATATATATATTATATGGTATTCATGAATAACCTGGGTTAATAAACTAGACTTGATGTGACCGAGGGCTTTGCAGTAGACTAGACCTAAAATCCATTGACAAATCCCTAATTTATTAATTAGCATTTAGTGAAATCCCTCACATGACTAAACCCCTTAATTAAATGGTTCTTCGTGACAAGCCATGGAGGGCAAATTAGACTTTATGTATTAGAAGTGCTAACCCAAACCCTGGCCTATAAAATAAGAGGGAGCCTCCCTCAAGCCACTCATCATTCATGAGGAAAAACCCTAAAAATAGCCTCAAGAAGAAACCCTCCTTCCTTCCATAAATTTTAGAATTTCTAGCCCTAGATCCCTCATTCTTCCCTCATTCAAGGAGACCTAGAGGCTTGGGCACAAGGAGACTTGGAGAAGGAGAAGCTACATTAGGAATCCATCTCCCAATAGGTAAAAATCTAGAAACCCTCATTTTAATTCTATTTTAATTATTTTTGTTTGCCATTAGAAGCCCACCCATGGTTTAGGAACACCCTCAAGGAGAGAGGATTAGTCCATTGGGTTCCATAGTGTTTTCTCATGAGTTTTGTTCCTAGTTTTGGTTTGTGGATGTAACATTCCCAAAATTTTGTAGTCCTAATTATACATATATGTATTTAGGCATATTTACATCATATATGTAAAGGTTAAATTGCATTGGGGGAATTTATGCATGAGGATTTGTAATATATCATAAAATTTCCAGATTTGCCCACTAGGTGTTTGTAGAAATGCTTAATAGGAAGAATACCTATTTAAATAATTTAAATCTTATGCATTTTGATATGTATACATGTATATATGTGTATATATATGTACGTACATGTATTAATATATATGTATGTATATATATGGCATGGTACAACATTGGGGGAATCGGGTTCCTCAGCTACTAGCAGTCGGGTTCACTGTGCTTAGCACAGTGCACTGATATGTGCACTGATACTCAGTAAGTATCAGTGAAGTCCCTGTGAGGAGTTAGAGAGTTAGGTTCCATATGTGTATCAGTGATATGGGGGAGACTGTATAGTCGGGTTCGTGTGCATTATGCACACTGTGTCAGTGTTGATGCGGGTTTTGGGTTGTGCACTGTGTTGGACTAATATCTTAGTGTATCAGTCGTATGCTAGTGTGTGTGTGTGTATGTGTGAAGGTTCAGATTTAGTTGGGTTAATGTGGGTGTTATTGACAAGTGCATACAAGTGTGCAACTGGCTTTAGGTGTGTTAGAGTGAAGATTTGAGCAAGGCCGCAGTAGCAGTAGTTGGGAAATGAATACTGATACATAGAGTATCAGTAATGATTATCAGTAGAAATTGGAGGAGATTTCAGTATATGCAGTAGCAGTCTCAGCACAGGGTGCTCGAGTAGTGTATCAGGTGATTTCTTATAGTATGGGTGTTAACAATTGTGCCAGCCTGGGTTAGGCAGTATAGAACTCTGGCTTGAGTGTTCAGGGTGAGAGGGGGGTTCCTGATGGTGTACAAGCTGTGGTGATGCACTATTTTGGGTAATTCTCAGGTGTGGGTAGATGTTTCAACTAGCAGCTATAGGAAGTGGGAAGGGGCTCCCAGGTTCAGTCAAGTAAGTAGGGAGAGACGAGTGTGTGCCAGTGTGCATCAGTCTTCCTCGTGCAGGACCTATGCATATGTATGCACAAGTTGAGGGCAGTATCCAGTTTTGGTGTATCAGCAGTTGGTTAGCTACTATAAGCTCAATATTTCAGTTTTCAGTTATCGTCCAGTGTGTGTGCCTTGGTGTCAGTTAGGTTGGTGAGTATCAGTGGTAGGATATCAGAGCTCCCAGTGTGAGTTAGTTATGTATCAGTATAAGTGTGTTTATGTGTCAGTGAAGACTATATTGAGAGGTGGTGATGATTTGCCCGTGGCATTATAATACTTTGCATTTATAAATATCCTTATTCAGGGGTTGTAACTATCTATTATTCCTGCTTTCCTGCCGCAAGGCATCTTCCTGTACTTTTGGGATGGCTAGATGAATCCTCCGTTCATCTCAGTTAAGGTCATCTTTTATATAACTACCATTTCTTTCGTATTGCCTCGATCAATGTTCCCTCTGCTCTACCAAAGTTGTTGCAATTTTATATCTATGACCTTGTCAATCACTCATCATACTTGGTGAACTCTTAAGTCAGGTGGCCCTGTTGTTCTTCTGTAGTTGTTTTATAGTGAGAGGCAACGATTGCAGTCATATATTAGCCTACAGAAATAAGTGATAACCAGATGATTTTACTCATGAGGTTGGCTTCACACGCAGAAGTTCATTGTTTTGGGCAGGTTGGGTTCATTTATTTTGAGTGAGCTTGCCGTGTACATTTAGAGGAGTCACTATGCAATGCACAGTTTATGTATCAGTGTGTCAGGAGGTGGTGTATCAGATATCATGTGAGAGTAAGTTTGAGTATTCAGTCATGGGTTTTCGACAGGTAGTTAATTGCCAAGTGTAGGTAAGTAAATAGGATGCATGGGTTCAATATGATGTAAAGGTATTAGATATGGGTTAATACACTAGGACAAAGGTAACAGTTAGGTTATTAATTTGAGGAGTAAGATATGATTGTTGTACCATGTACCAAGTGTGAGTATCATGAGATATTAGCTAAGATGCTCATATAGCTAAGGTATGCACCAATAAGTTGAGGTAACAGTTGTAATTAGGATATAGGTACTATGATGTCAAGTCATGGGTTAAAGTAGAACTAGGATCAAAGTATTAAGTCTAGCTAAGGTAATTGGGGTTTTATTGTTAGTCTAATGGATATCTAAGGTAATACCTAGATAAATTAGATATAGAGGTGTTATGTGTACATCCTAGTGTTTATAACTAAGTATGACAAATAATTAGCTAGTGTGACACTAGTATTGACCAGTAGACCTTAGTATGACCTAGAATTGAACTAGTTTAACTTATTTTTATTTTTGAACTTTGTATTGATGCAACGTACCATATATTTAGGTCTGTGTGACTCCAGTTTGGACATCGATCCTCACACCTTGCTCAGAACCTCAGGCGAGTACATTCTCTGACAGTTTTTATTATGTTGATTATTTCTATGATTCCAGATATATAGTATACTTGATTTTGACACTGTGGATACATGGGCTAGTATCATATATACCTGTCATGAGGAGTCATGATTGGAATCCATTGTGCTAGCTGGGGACGGAGAAATATTAGAAGATTATGTGATCATACCCTACTTTACATGCATCATAGCTCACCCCACACATCACGTAGGGTGTAGCCTGACCATTTCCATGCCTCATAGTCTGTTATATATGATTAGCCTGACTATTACTTGCATCATAGCTAACCAGATGGTTAGCCTGATCTCACATGTATCATAGCCAATCATATATAACAAGTCTGATCTCGTCCCAAGCCGATCACATAATAAACTGATATTTCAAATACTTAGCTAGAGATTCTATTTCTTTATTCGAGTTCAATTATTCTAGCATTCACATATTTTTGTTTATTGCTAGTTGGACTATTGTTGATTACATATTTTCCAGTATTCCATATTTCTAGTATTTCTTTATCTTGTATTTCCTTACACTATCTTATAGTTTTTGTCAATATAAATAAACTGTTATTTAGTGCTTGTGCTTCGCTCCAATCCTGACTGGATAATATTTTTCAGCGGACCATGAGGACTTCTGTCCTATTCACTATGGCCCAGGTGTAGAGGGAGACTACATACCAGAGATTCTAGAGGAGTCCCTCTCCTTAGAGGAGATACCACATGCAGTCGTGTAGACGGTTCTACCTATGTATTATTTGTTCTAAAACTTGAGACTTGGATTGTACTTATGTTGAGACTATTGGTGGGACTATTTATGTTGGTCAGCTAGACTCTAGTTTACTGTTGTATTTTGAGTTGTTGTGCTTGACTTATGTCAGTACTTCCTTATCTTTATATCTATTCGTGCTAGTTACTTTTTATAGTTTTTTGTCATTGAGTATATTATGAATTGTTGATCAATGTATTATTTATTTTTCTCCTTATGGAGTTGTGATCATTGACAGGTTATGAGTTATATTTGGTAGTCTTGAGACCTTAACAGCGTTCTACTGCCGATACTACGGCGTAGGCTGGACGTACCAACGGCTCATGCCCAAATTTTGGGTGCGGGTGGTGACAGAGTTTGCGCTATATCTTGGTTTCGTAGGGATGCTTGCAGATGATTGCTGTCGCAGTTTGTTTGGGGACAAAGATTGGATTCTTAGGAAGGGTTTCCAACAGCTAGCTCGAGGAGATTTATGTTTTGGCATGTACATGCTCAAGTTGTTGAGTTGTACAGGCATACCACAGACATCGAATGGAGGCTCGAGGGGTATTCGACAGAAGTTGGATTGTCGGGGACTTGCTGAGGAGGGCCTTCGAGATACTTTGAGGATTACAGAGGATTCGGTTCGTCAAGTCAAAGCGACGAATGGTGATGAGACAAAGATTGAGGGTCAGTATATCGGTCCCATGACAGTTGGTCGGTCTCTAGGTGGGGGTTGCTTCACGGATCCGATTATGGTGACGGGTGGTTTGCCAAAACTTTACGGAGCAACATTGGATTCAGCAGTTCGAGGCCAGGAAGGAGATCAAGGTTTGCAGCAAACTCAATCTGAGGCGGAAGCGTTACCATTCACACATTTCCAGGGGAGTTGTGGGTCATCGATGACATTCATAGTGTGTGATGTTTTGCTCGATGATGCATATGTATAGGGGAGCTTCAATTTCGGATACGAAGGTGGGCAGATTCGGGAGTTCAAAATCTTGGAAGAATTGTACCGTCCGCTTGGTTGGGCCAGCCAAGGGTGAAGAAACTCGTCAGAACGTTAACACGTTTCGGTGGAAGACGGAAGACGGAAGTCGGGGACAGGTAGCCAAGACTCACGGCGAGACTAATAGTCATGGACTTTGGTCTCAGTCGTGTCATGGATGTAGGAAGTATCACAGTGGTACAGAAGGTGCTATGGATGGAAGCTAGCGTCGACGTGACGGTCAAGGAGCTGGAGACGAAGGAAGATGCAAAGCAACTCGGGGGATCGGAGATCGGTGGCATGGAGGAGCAGAAACTCTGTCGCGGCACGACAGACATGGACTCAAGTTGAGAAGCCATGGGGTCAACACTCACTCATCAGACTGGAGGGGATGATTTTTGGGGTCTAGTCTGGATTTGGTGAATTTTGGAGCCCAAATATGGTCAAAGATTTGATTTGATATAATTTGGAAATATAGATTAAATGTAAGATTTGATTAGATTTCAAATTTGTATCAAATATTTAATTTCACCATATTTTGACGTCCATAATTAGTGTTGGGATATTTTAGGTGGAATATGATTCTTATTTTAAGGTTTTCTATTTAGAAAATTCTATTATGACCTAAAATAGAATTTTCCATCCTATAAATATAGGAGGAGGGTGGAGTCACAAAGTAAAAGCACAATTTGGAGATTAGGGGTACTCGTCCACAGAAAATCTAAGAGAAAGTCTGTGTTTTGCTCTTAGTACTTCGGCATCCAAGACAGAAGGAAGAAAGAGATCTGATCAAGAGGTCGTCGCCTTCGTTCAGGGAGATTGGTACGGGTTGGTGAGCGATTTCAATTATAATCTTTTTCTTTTTTTGAGTGTAGTGGGGGGTTGAATCTATTAGGGCAAAGGGTTCAACATTGATTTTGTCAATCTTGTAATTTTACCTGAGTTATAAAGATTGAAATTTTTCCAGAAGACGTAGACACCGCCATACACTTGTATTTATCTGTACTTTGTGTTCGTTAGACAGGAGTTGGTTATCTCAGGTGGGTTGGTTTAAAGTTTTTGATGCGGGCACTCTCAAATATGATGTCGGAATGCTTGAAGGATCTGTTTGAATCCCAACACCGGCCAGATTAGTTTGCAAGGGGTAGAAAAATCGCCATTGTCGAGAGAAGTAGACGTTGACGAGGCTGAATGTCCATTATATTCTCTTTCTTGCGCATACATATGGTCAAAGTGGAGCCTGACCCACAACACCCAATTTGAGAATAAGCAATTCAAGCACTTCGTCCTATCAAGTGTTAGTTTATTTTTGAATAAAAGTGACACGGACATAATTGACCCGGATCTAATAACAGCAGGATATTGCTGCTAACGTGACCGAGTCTCTACAACTTGGTTAGGTTGCAATCCTTTTTAGCTGGCAGAACTGGTCCACCATATTTTGTTGTGTTGAGAATAAATATCAATAAGAAAACATGACATGGCTGCCCTTTTTAAAGAACATATAGAACTAGGGGTGAGCAGATTTTTGTTTTGGAATCGTAACCGATCCGATTTACCAATTTGGGTTAGTTTTAAATATTCCGGATTTGAGTAGAGAAGATTTTGATTTTACGGTTCAGTGGTTGGATTTGAATTTCGATTATCGATCTGTTCCAAATCGAAAATCGAAATATAAATTACATTTTTAGCCTTTCCATTATATATATAAACTAAAACCTAATTCCTTTTCTCTCCTCTTCCATTCTTTACATCCACTTCCATTCTTTACATCCACTGTTGTTGCCACTCTCTCGCTTCCATTTATTCCAAAATTCTCTCGTCTTTTCTGGAGAATAACCTCTCTCTATCGTCTATTAGTGTCTCTGGTCTATAAAGAACTCTCTCTCTCTCTCTCTCTCTCTCTCCAGGTCCTTTAATCTCTTATAGTTCTCTTTAGATCTAAACCTAAATCTATGAAGGTTTGGACTTTGTCAAGAATCCTTGAATCAATGGCATTAATATTTGACAATCCTACGTTCTCGATGACTCATGAGGTTAGAACACTAAACCCTAACCTTTCTAAGTTCAAATCTTTACAAAAATTAGTTTTTTTTATTAACTAACCCTCCTCCTTCTTGTAGGATCTTCTCATCGACAAATCGATTTACATATATTGACTGTAAGTACCTCAAGTTTTTTTATTGTTATTATTAATATTTTTATTCGATAATTTTTGAAGTTCAAATGCATAGATCCATTATCTATTAGATCCTTGTTATCATTTACAATAAACTTATAATTAGTTCATTCATATTTATTTATCCTTCTTTTTTTACATGCTATGAATATAAGAGAAGAAAAAGATGAATGTTCTTGTAGGATGGAATATATGCATGTTGTTGGATATTGAACAAATTATATTTTTTTACATTGACAGGTTGGATATCGATACTTATTCAAACTTTCAAGGGGCTCTTTTATGGCATGTATAGTCCAATATTGCAGAACTGAAATTATCAGTTATATGGTACGTAAATAATATGAATAAATGGGTTGTACCAATAATCAGTTTCTTGCTTGCAATCTCATTAAAAAATGTATATATAAAGTGATTAAAAAAAATCACAGATTTTCTAAACATTTATTAGTTTCCATAATCCAAATTTTCATTAGATCTCCATTCCCATCTCCACTCGTAATAAAACTAGTATCTAAACAATAAATGAATGAATTTATCATGTATTTATTTTCTAAACATTTTGTTTTGTATTTACATATTTTGGCCATATCTACTTGGACTTGGGCTAATTGATGAATTTATTTTGTTGTGGTCGGCCATAATTATTGGCCATATCTACTGGATATTGAAATATGATGTATTTCATTATGTAGTGAAATTTGTATCCTCTTTTGATATAATCAGCATATGACCCAAGGCCACCACCCCCCCCCCCCCCCCCCCCCCCCACCCCCCTCTGCAGTAAACAACAAAGTAGTACAGCTTTTGTTTTGACACTCTCAACTCCAATTTCAATTCTTAATAACTTATATATCATTTCATCATTGTATTTTTGCAAGCCTAAGTTCTCTAACTTATGTATCATTGAACTTTTCGCAAGCCTAATATGTTTGTATCTTTAATAAAAGAAGCAGGGTATAAAAGCCAAATTTTTCTTTGAAAAAGTATGTAGGTTTACGTTGATTATCTAGTTTGATCTTAGGCATGTGAATGAAGATCAATGAATTCACGATTCATCCCCTTAATCTCTTGCACTTCTTCTAGGCACTGTGTACTGATTAGAAGCTTAACAATTTTTTGAAGAAAATTTATAGTGAACTCCTACGAGTAGATCCACTCACCTGGGCCTAGAAAGCAACCATGTCCTTGGAGAGTACTCTAACTAGTCAAAACCATCTTGCATAACCAAAATCATATTGGATCTCAAATTACTTTTAACATCTAAATTAGTATCAAATCAAGAACTAGCGGAGTATAATCAGACCCTATATATATTATTACTAGATTTTGCCATTGGGGGATTATGTTTAAATTTTTACGATGTAAAAATTTTCTATCTGTCAAGTGCATACACCTAATAAGAGTACTACTACTAATACAATCATTAAAATTATTAGCATCTTGTCTTTGTGTAGAGAAAATAATTGATTGATTTACTTCCAAGAGAGGGGGTACATATATATAGGAGGAGGCTAGCCTCCTCCATATTTTTTATCCGATGTGCGACTAAATAAGCCCTCCATAACTCAACACTCCCCCTCAAGATGGAAGATATATAAATCATCCTCATCTTGTTACAAAAGGTATCAAACTCTCTATAACATAAACTTTTAGTTAAACAATCAGCTAATTGCTCCGCTGATTTCACATAGCTCAAAGTCAAAACTTTTCTATTCAGCTGCTCCTTGATGAAGAACCGATCAATCTTCACATGTTTGGTGAGATCATGCTGAACTGGATTATTTATAATATCAATTGCTAATTTGTTGTCACACCAAAGTTGTAGGGAGTCTCCTTTAAACAAACGCATCTCAGCCAACAAGCTCTTCACCACATCATCTCGAACAGGCTAACTGCCATAGCCCTGTACTCGTCCTCAGTTGTAGACCTAGCCACTACATCTTGCTTCTTGCTGCGCCAAGATACAAGATTGTCTCCAACAAAAATACAGTAACCTATAGTAGACATGCGATCGTCCATATATCCGCTCAATCGGCATCACAGTAGCCTTGAACTCTCAGATGTCAAGAACTTCTGAACCATAACCCCATTCCTAGGCTTCCTTTAATATACCTGAGAATTCTGAAACTGCCTCCATATGCTGCTCTTTGGGACCATGCATATATCTCCTTACCACACTCACGGCATAAGTAATACCAGGTCTCGTATGACATAGATATATAAGCCGACCAACTAATCTTTGATATTGCTCCTTACTCACTAGGTCACTACCTTCAGCACATAACTTGTGATTTTGCTTGATAGGAGTAGAAACAACCCTGCAACCCAGCATTCATGTCTCTAAAAGAAGGTCCAGAGTGTACTTTTGCTGAGAAAGTAATATACTCTTTCATGACCTTGCAATTTCAATTTCAAGGAAGTACTTCAACTGTCCAAAATCCTTAACTTCAAATTTTTCTCTAAGCCTTTTCTTCAACTATAGGATCTTCTCAATATAGTCTTCAATAATTACAATATTATCAACATAGACTGCAAGAACAGTGATACGAGTTTGGAGTACCTGTAAAATATAGTATGATCTTCATTGCACTGCCTATACCCCATACCACAGACTACAAGCCTGAATCTATCAAACCATGCTCTCGGAGACTGCTTTAGCCCATACAAAGACTTCTTCAATTTGAATACCTTCTCCGTTACTTGTGAATTAGCAAAGCCTGGTGGAATCTCCATATACACCTCCTCCTGGAGATTCCCATACAAAAAGATGTTCTTGACATCTAGCTGATGTAGTTGCCAATTGAAGTTGGCAGCACATGACACCAACACACGTAAAGTGCTCATCTTTGCAACTGGAGCAAAGTTCTCGTCATAGTCGATACCATAAGTTTGGCTATAGCCTTTAGCAACCAATATGGCCTTGTACCTGTCAATCTTGCCCTCTGAAGTCTGCTTACCAGTATAAATTTATTTACATCCAACAGCATGCTTCATAGTTAGCAGCGGTACCAACCCCCATGTGTCATTCTTCTTCAAGGCCTGAAGTTCCTCCTGCATGGCACTCAACCACCTAGGATCTTTCTTAGCTACCTGCTAGTTATTAGGTACAAGCACTAAATCTAATGATGCAAGGAAGGACTTATATGCAGGTGGAGTGGATGCATATGAATTGTAATGTGCAATATCATTATCCCAACTGCCAAACTTAGGTAAAGGTTTTTCAGCATTAAATCTAGAAGTTCTACGAAGCAAGACATGAGGATTAGAAGTATCAGAAGTATCATAAGAGGTATTATTACCAGGTGACGAAGATGGAAAGGCCGAAGAAGGTCCTGGAGAAGTGAGACTTGGAATATCAGCATTTGTGGGTACTAGCATAGGGGCATCAGGAGGAAGCTCATGCTGCTCATGTTGTTGCTGCTCATGCTCCATATATACTCCCAGATCCCTTTGACTGTTGGCTCACCTTAACAAACCATCACTTCTCGGTGACTCAAAAGGACATGGAATCATACCAACTATAATGCCACTCTCATTCTCTCCCTCTTTTCTAGCATCAGTAGAGCCATCCTCGAACAAGGAACTTAACTCCGTCTTCTCCCCATAAAATGGTTCAAACTCCCGGAAGGTCACGTCCATACTGACAAACAATATTCTTTCAGTAGGACACCAATATTTGTATCATTTCTGACTTGGTGAGTAGCCCACAAAGATATATTTAACTACTTGTGGATCCAGCTTGCTCACCATTATTTTGTGATCTCGTACAAAATATGTACAGCCAAACACTCTGGAAGGAACCATAAAAATATTATAGCTCAAGAGCATCTCACATGGTGTCTTCATCCATAATGCTCATGACGGCATCATGTTGATTAGATAAACTGCTGTCATAACAACCTCACTCAACAAGAATTTTGGCACATTCATTGTTAGTATCAAAGAACGTGCTACTTCTAGTAGATGCATGTTCTATCGTTCAGCCACCTAATTCGGAGCAGGAGTGTCTGGGCAAGTGGTTTGATGATGAATACCCTGACTAGAGATAAAATTAGCAAACTTCTTGTTGGTGTAATCAGTCCTATTATCTGTTCGTAGAATCTTTACAAGTACTCCAAACTGGATTTTCACATATGCAGAGAAGTCTTAAAAATATTTGTACACCTCAGATTTTTGATTCATCATGTAGATCCAGGTCATTCCTGAGTAGCAATCAATGAAGGTAACAAACCATTTGAATCAACTGATAGAAGTAATAGGACACGGTCCCGAACATCAGAATGAACAAATGCAAATGGCTCAAAACTTCGAAGACCAACCATTTTATAAGTAAAATGTGTATGCTTTCCAAGTTAACAAGCATTACAAAATACTATTTTTTGTCTACTTTATTCATTATCCCAGGTTCTAATTTATTCAAACTATCAAAAGATAAATGCCCCAATCTACAGTATTGGAACATTACTTCTGTCTCTGGACCTCCACTACTAGTAGCAGCAAGCATTACAGCCTTCCGGTTTAGGTACCAAAGACCATCACGCCTGATGCCAGTCCCAAGCCTCTTCCATGTGGCCTTCTCCTGGAAAGATCACATATCCCGATAAAAAAGAATATTACAATTTAATTGATCAATGAGAGAGCTAACAGAAAGTAAGTTGACCAAAAATGAAGGAATATGCAATACCGATGACATGGTAATAGATGAAGTACAATGGACTGAGGCAGTACCCCTGATGGGTTGGGATGTCCCATCAGTAGTCTGAACTATCTCGGGATGCATATGCTTGCTCAGATAATATAATGCAAACTCACTAGATGCACATGTGATATGCCTAGATGCACCTGAGTCTATGATCCAACCAGTATGAGATTTAGTAGATGCAAGTGCCTGAACCGGAATACCTTTGCCCATATGAGCAACGTAACCAGTAAAATTACCAAGGTAGGTAGTGTTATACAGATCATGAGTGGCTAGTCCCTTGCCCTTAGAACTCTCAACCTGAATCTTGAACTGACATAGTTCCTCCAGCTCTATCATCACAGCTCCAGTCATTTTGGAAGTGCTCTCCTCCGTCACAACTAGGTGAGCGACTACCCGGCCTCCGCATCCCCTGCCTCCTTGACCTGTACGTCCACCGCTCTGTCCTATGCCTCCTCGTCCATGCCCAGAATTGGGGGGTTGAGGGCAGTTGTAGCTGAGGTACCCTTTCTTTCCACAATTGTAGCACTCCCTATCATCGCTGCTGGGAGCACTATGAACCACATGCAGAAAAGACAGCTAGTGAGGTCTCGCCTTTCATCACCTTCTGTCGGATCTTCTCTTGCTCCATCGATACAATAGTCTCATCCAGGGACAGAAAAGATGGCAGATGATACATTGCTGCCCTCCTAGTCTCAAACTGCGGGTTCTGACCCTTGAGAAAATGAGCCACAAGCCTACGCTCAAGGTACTATTTTTCAAGGAGAACATCTGCCAAATTTTACAATGATAGCGGATCATAGTAGTCCATGTCCACCCATAAGCGACGTAGCTCCGCAGCATACTGGAGTACAGTATTCTCCCCTGTGTGGTAGCATCAATCTTCTCCTCAACTTTCATCATCATCATGACACTCCCAGCTCCAGAGTACATCCTAACCAATGTTGTCCAGACATCAGCTGCACTGCAGATCGACTTCACCATCCTAGTTATGGATGGAGACACAGAAGTCAGTAGCCAAGAAACCACCAGAGAATTAAGGTGACTCGATGTACTCCACTCAACACTCGTCTTATCCTTTTGGCTCAGTGCACTCTCTCTTCAGATATTTTTCAAGTTTCCTTGGTCCGAAGGTTCAACAACGCTCTCCTAGACCAACTAAGATAGTTTATCGTTCCCTCAAGTTTGATGTCATTGGACAACAACTCTATCTTCTTTATCACCTACGACGGTTCTGGTACGGGCATAACTTTCCTACGAGATGAGGTCTCCTCTAATTTTGCCTGAAAAATCCTGGCCACCACCTCCAGTATCTCTATCAACTCCAGACTAGTCACATGTGTTTCCATCTCCACAGTTGAACACAGGGACGAGGTCAAACGTAACTCAAACACGTATCGTTGGCCTACATGCGATCATGACTTTCTCCATCTATCTATACACCCCCAAACTCATGCAGCATGAGAAATGCACGATGGATACATCTTGCCGGAACAATGGCTAGAAATAGAGATTTACCACATTGAGATCAAAATCAGGGGATCACACAAGAGTTACTCTCTGATTATCCACGATCCAACGACGGGTTTGACGACACCCGCTGGCAAACCAGCAGGGAACGTCGACGACACCCGAGGGTGGGAGGGGCTTCCACGCACAGAGGAAGGGGGAGCGATCGGGGGAGAGACCGAGGAAAAGAAAATTCTCCTTGTTTTTTTGGCAATTTATTTTTTTATTTTTGGAAATAGGATTCAGAGCTTTGGCTCTGATACCATGTAGAGAAAAAATAATTGATTGATTTACTTCCAAGAGAACGGATACATATATATATATATATGCGGAGACTAGTCTCCTCCTTATTTTCTATCCGATGTGGGACTAAATAAATCTCCATAACTCAACACTTTGAAAACTAGATTTAGTCTTTTCATGAAAAGAAAAAGAAAAAAAAAAAGTCTTACAACAGTAAAACCGCGTCCTACTATATCCAGTTGGTATTAACTAAATATTTAAAATTATTGGTATGCAATTCCATTTGCAAATGTCTTCTGTATTTTATTGATATGCAAAATGTTTCCAGCATTTTATTGGGCAAACTAAATCAACTGACCTTCAATTGAAATTCAAATACACAAGAACAATGAAGTGGAAAAAGAAAAAGTAGACAGTATTTAGCAATCATGCATCTAGCATGCGGGTAGTGGTGCTCCACAGAGACACTTGTTATGCGCATAGAACTGCTTCTCGAACTGTCTGAAGCTGCCACCACTAGGTATCTTCCCGCACAGTTTGTTATAGCTCACGTCCAAGTAGCCCAAGTTGGGAACCTCCTTGATCTGGTCGGAAATGCTTCCATAAATCTCGTTGTGGCTGATGTCTATGTAGGCGAGGTTCTGCACTGGGTATTCGACTCGTGTGAGATCGAATGCAAGCTTGTTCTTTGCCACAATTATCTGATTGATCGGCTTAGACTTTCCGAACAGGACCGAAGCGTCTCCGGTCAGCCGGTTCCCCTGCAAGTTGACGTTAGTAAACGCGACATTACCGAAGGATCGAGGGATGGCTCCTGCCAGCTTGTTTTCCGATACGTCCAGATCGGCGAGCAAGCCTTTGCTGAGGCTAGCGAAGAGAGACGACGGAATGCTCCCGCTGAGCTGATTCCCATACAAACCGATGCTTGTGAGGTTGACGAGGCTGCCCAGGGAAGAAGGGATGGATCCCGATAGCATGTTGTGGCCTAGTGTGAGTTCCTTAAGGGGAGTGAGCTGGGAGAGGAAGGAAGGGATCGGGCCGGAGACTTTGGTGCCGGTGATGGTCAGGAACTGGAGCTTCTTGAGCTTGGCCAGCTGGGGAGGGATGGTGCCCACCAGCCTCGCGAGGCCGCTGAAGTTGATGCTTTCGAGTTCGGAGAGGTCTCCGATGGAGGGAGGGATGGAGCCGTTGAGGTCGATGACCGGGGGATCGTCCCCTTCGCTGCTGCTGGAGAAAGAGAGGGACGTGACACGACCGGTGGTACTGGTATCGTCGCACCCGACGTGGTACCAAAAGCAGCAGTCGGTTGCGTTGGTCCAGTTCGGGAAGGCAGTGGAAGGGAACGAGTTCTTGAAGGCGATGAGGGCCTTCTGGTCCTCAATGTTGCAAGCGTAGGAACAACAGGACAATAAGAGGAAGAAGGAGAAGAAAACGGTGGAGAGTGTAGTAGTGGAAGTGTTAGCCATCTTAACAATTTCTAGATGATAACTGAAAGAGATTTGGAGTGAGGAAACAAGTTGGCATTAGGTGCTCTATTTATAGGTTTTTGGTGGTGTTATTGTATGGCCTAGTTTTCAAACTGTTAGTGTTTGTTTATTAATAATGTTCGAGTCTTCCTCTTCGTTTCGAAACAGCACGCCAACTTTGACGCATTAATTGACTCTGTGACGTGATCTGTGACATGACAAAAATTTGTAATCATTTAATGTAGATTAATATGATGTTGTCCCCAATCAAAAGCAACTCGAGTAAAATGTGATTTGCATAGTAGGAACAAGCACGTGCTCTAAATTTTTTATTATACTGAAATAGAAAGACAATGTAGACATTGAAATGATTACGAGAAGATTTGACTAGGAGCCGAATTTCCAAACTTAGAAATGAAACCGAAGGTAAAATGTAACACAAGCTCGGAATTGTCAAGTTTATCTAATGTTAGTGTAGGTCCGATTTGTTGTAAAAATTTCCTTTTACATTCCTGTAGCAGAATAACAAAATGAAGAATAGATTGTTAGTATCCAAACTTAATCAAAAGATGGAGGAATGGCCAGGAATAGAGGTTCTAGCAAATGCGCTCATGCGAGTAGCAGCATAGCAAAGTCGCAGCGCAGCGGCCCAGCAGCTCAGCGGCCCAGCGTGAAGTAGTGCAACGGTGCAGTAGTATATGCGAGCATAGTTGTGCATACGCCCGCTCAGAACCCATGCATGCACCCACACTGCGCATGCAACTGGCGGATAAACCGAGCGCACGAGGGCAACTAATGCTTACAACTGCCATGCGCCGATGTTGACGTGCTAATTGCAAAGTGCGCCAACAAAGCACCACTTTGCGCCATTGAGCTCGTGTTCGAATACGTGTCCGAGTCCGAGTTCGAGTTCGCGTCCGAGTCTGACTTTGGGGCTTAGTTCCAAAGGTACTTTTTTCAAGAGAGTGACAAAAAGCATAAATACTTTCTTTGAGGAGTTAAATCATTTTTTCCTCCTAGAAAAATACCCCTACATGACACCCATGTGCTCCACCACATCCCATGTGCACACCTCAACATAAGCAAAGCATTATATTGAGAAAATCACTTAGGGTGTAGCCAATGTGGGACTATCTTTACTAGTCGAAAGGCAATAACACCAGCAATCACCATATATCTCAATATATGGATTGAGCGTTCTCCATAGTGACTGCCCATCATGCATTAGGATAGATGTCGCTTCGACTTGAATCTTCCCTAATGGGTCAAACAACAGTACGATACAAGAATGGACTAAACCTTTAATTTTGCACCATAGGTGATATTCTTCCCACTCACACGATGACATTAGTTGTGCTTTTGGTTGCACATTAAAGGCCTTGTGCATGCTTGGTTTTGGTGTATATATATTGGACGTCAACAAGCTTACCCTCAAGAGATGGACTATATCTCTTTCCATACATTATAGGTGAGTTCTTTTAAAGAGTCATGGCATGAAGCCTTGTGCTTCCTTGCGGTGCTACGCCTCTATGACATCACCCAAAGCAGAGGCTATACCTCATTATGGTGTCATACCACTGTAGCATGAGGTCCCAGCCTCTTTGCAGTGCCAAACTATCCAGCATGAAGTATTGCGCTTCCTTGCGGGGTTACATCGTTATGATATGGCTCACGTAAACGAGGCTTTACATCTTTTACCTCTTGGGGGTGTCACACCACTGTAACATGAGGTCACCGTCCTCTTTGTTAGTATTTCAAAACATTCAGTATAGTTGCATATCTTCTTGCTCAGTTTATAGATTATATTGTCTTGCACCTGATACTCGTGGATTATTTTCTCTTCCATTTCATATATGCACTGGTTATTACACATTGCTTACATTTTCTGTCTCTCTTTACTGTTTGCCAGTACATCGGTATATTATTTTCCCATCTTGTATACATTCACTATTTACTGTTTTATAGTCTTTGTCAATTAATTGGAACTGTTATTGGGTTATACTCATTCCATTCTGACTGGATATATTTTCAGACAATTATTTAGAGGGTTTGTGTCTGACGTAATACGGTCCGTATGAGGTAGCAGTAGCAGCCATGGACCCTATAGTTCAGGAGTGATTACCGAGAGGTCTAGCCGATGATACTAGTTATCATAGTATCTCTATCTAGTATTTTGGTACCGGATTTATTTTCGGCTTTTACTTAGACATTGGGATATATTTATTGATACTATACTTGTAGATGTTGTTGTTTAGACTTTTGTTGGTATTGATGGTTGGTTGTATTATTCTAGTTGTGACTTTGAGCTCTATTTTCTTATTTGTTATCCTACCAATACCTTTTTCTAGTTTTATTGTGATTGAGTGTTGATTATCATTAGATATTATCATATTGTCCTCCTTTTGGAGTTAAGACATCATTGACAGGTTATAATATGTTATTGTGCGAGATAGATATATATTGTTGTTGACCTAGACAATATTCTACCGCCGATATTACGGCGTAGGCTGAACGTACCCAAGTACTTGTGTTCGATCATCCGGGTGCGAGTCATGACACATTTTTGTGGTGGTCCATGCAGGTCTGGCTTCGCAAATAGTACGATGTCGTGGTAGTGCAACGACTTAGTTGTTCTACTGTGAGCCTGCGATAGGATCTAGGAAATATGATACTAGGATGAGAGTGAATACTCAATCACAACTAGGAACATTTTTGATCTATTGATTTTGCTATCATTATTAATTCTGAATATTGCTTCTTTTGAAATATATTTTCCTTCTTTGATGATATCGTATCTTACGCCGTATTGATTCCTTGGTTTTGATCTGTCTTCAGGATGTCGCTGAAGACCAGGTCACAACGTTCTGGAGCGGCTTTAGTGAGGGCGGTTACTCCTCCGCCTCCAGTTCAGAGGGTTGACTCACCAGTTCAGGTGGGGGCCTCAGCCGCTTTCGGGGGTCCTCCTCTACCAGTTCAGAGGATGGTTCAAATGGTAGCAGAGGATCTTCCATCATCATCACCCATGCCAGCTGACGGGGCACAGATGTTTGCCATATTCTGGGAGATGATGGCAGCACAGTAGAGACATGGGGATGTTCTACACCAAGGAATTGAGAATGCCCACCAGTTAGCGCTAGCAGACGTAAAGAATGTAGCGCTTGTTCAGCCGCAGACTGTTCCACCTCCTCCCGCCTCGAAGCAGCAGAGGCCAGGTACCATTGTTGATTTCAAGAGGATGATGCCCAAGGATTCAAGGGCACGAAGGGGATCTTGTACGCCGAAGATTGGATTGAGGATATTAAGAGAAACTTGCGACTGGCATAGATTCCAGAGAGTTTATGTCCCTACCATATTTCTATATAGGAATAATTTTGTCATTACACTTTATTTTTATTTAGTGGTTATATTTAATATTTAGTGGACTATCCTATTTATTTAGACTTAACACTAGTAGACCCAACTAGACATGACATGACACATTGAATCCAACAATTGAGCTAGGCCCATTAGACTAATTCCTCTTCATTAATTAGGAGATTAGATTAAACTTTCATTAGATTAGAAGCTTTCCAATTTGACATCTTAATTAAATACCTCATGACTAATTAGTGGGGGGCATTATTGGCATTGCACATTGCTTGGGGTCTAAGCATATAGGGCCAGCCACAATAAGAGGGAAGAATTCTCTCTCTCTCCTCTTCATTCATTCATTCCATTATATCCTCAATTGTGTTCTTCCCCAAATTGACTCATTCTTTCACCAAATTCCTCTCAAATTACTCTTATTCCCTTACATTTTTATCATCTAAGGAGCATTGGGATATGGATTACAAAGAGCACTTGGAGAAGAAGGAGTTGGCTAGGAGCTTGTGTCCTAATTGTGTCCATTTGAGTAATTCATTGGGAATCCATCTCTCAATAGGTATAATTTTGAAATTCTCCTTCAATTAGACTATAATTGTTGTATTTGAGCATTAGAAATCCTTCTATGACTTAGGACTATCCATAGGAAGAAGAAATAGGTTTATATGACTCATATTGTGACTTCTACATTGAGATTTGTGTCCAATTTGGGAGAATTCTGAGATTGGTGCACCAAGTATTTGTCGTTAGGTCAATTAGATCTAATTACACTTAGATTGAGTGTGTGAGACTAGCTATGTGTCCACAATTGGATATGAGTAGGCCGTATCATGATACTTTATGATACAGGATGATCTTGGGGGTTTTTCCATCGATACTTGTGATACACTTGTCTATTTCTTTAATTGCATAACATATAGTTAATATAATTATAACATAATGTTATATAACTATATTAGAGTGTGTTTGATATTCTGAGTAGTGGTATCACAATATAATAGGTATTTGGAGAGTGTATCATAGATATCGAAATACTTGATATATTGCATACTAAGTATTTGATACTTTGCCTTAGAGTGAGTATACCCATATAATATATGTATTTGATGTTAGATGTATATGTATATTAGTATATATATGTTGGTTAAATATTTTAGCAAGTATATGGATATGTGTTGTGTTAAGCTTGTGTGTGTGCCTACACATCAGGGTGCAAGTGACTTAATACTTGAGGAGCATCTTGTTAGCAAGAGGATACATAGGTTGAGAGAGCAATGTGCTCAGTTATGATGTGTGTGATGTATAGGTATTAAGTACAGTGTGAACTTGGTGTGGTACATGCCTTAAGGGTCTGCAGGAAAGATGAGTGAAGGGTTGCTATTCAGTGATGAGGAGAGTGCAGCAATAGCAATGGGTGAGGTAAAGTCTGTATGGGGATTTCTGCTGCACTGCATTTAAGTGCACATCAGTACACTGACTGAGACAGTTGCACAAGCAACTAACAGCAATAATGGTTGGAAGCTAAGATTGTGCACATGTGTGAACAGGTAAGTATTGTGATGTAGTAATACTAATTAGAGGGAGAGGCAGAGACCAGACTTGATAGTACCTGCTGCTCAAGTGTCACTACCACATTTCTATAATGGGGGTATTTTTGTCATTTGAGAATTATTATAATTATTGTGTAAAATATTTATTTATATAAATATGCATGCTATATTATGGGGCTATATTATTAGTTGCTAGTGATTAGACTAATTGACTAAACAAGGCCCTAGTGGACTAACTAACTTGCCCTGACAATATGACCAACAAATTAGACTATCTATTTGGACCTAACTAGTTAACCAACTCATTAATTAAGGATTAGACTTAATCGTCAATAGGATTAGAGATTCCTAGCTAACCCTTTTCTTCATGACAAACTAATAGGGGCATATGGGTCATTATATATTGCTTGAGGAAGGGGGATAGGGGGTCGGCCCTAATTGGGGGGGGGGACTCTCTCTCTCTCCCTCATCTCATTCTTCATCCCCTTTATTTCCAAATTCGAGTTCTTCCCAAATAGTTTATTCCTCCATCAAAACCTACTTAATTTCTTCTTAAATCCTTTTATCTTTACCATCTAAGGAGACTAAAAGCTAGTGGGTGCATGGAGCTTGGAGAAGAAGAAGTTTGGCTTGGTGCTTGTGTCCAAGTTGTGTCCTATTGAGATTTTATTAGGAATCCATCTCCCAATAGGTAAATTCTGAAATACTCTAATTAGTTTCATTTGGTCATTTAGAGCATATAGATTATACCCATACATTAGGGCTACCCATAGGGAGGAGTTTGGACTCCTATTGACCCAATTTGTGACTTCTACATTGAGTTTAGAGTCCATTTTGGGATAAATTCGCGAATGGGACACCAAGTGTTTGTCATTAGGTTTGGTAGACCTAATTAGAATTAGATTGGTCATGTGGGGCAAGATACGTGTTCACAAATGGATACAAGTAGGCCGTATCGTGATACGCCATGATACATAGTGTATTTTAGAGTGTATCATTCTTAGGTGAGTGTATCATGCTAGGTTGCACTCTAAGTGTTTGATCTATTGATTTAGTATTATGTATATATGCATGTTTAAGTGTATATGCATATATAATCACGTGTGAGTGTGTGTGTATAGAACTTGTGATGATATCAGGAGTGCATATGCACACTTGTGTATATGTAGAGACTGTATTGACAACAAGTTGAGGTATTTAAGCGCGGGCATGGTAATAGTAGGTATTTATGCTACTGGGTTTGATGTTGTATTTATGATGAGAGGGGGAAAATGGACCTGCGAAGCAGTAAGGTGGACTGTTGAGAATAAGGGCCTTATGTGTATCAGGTATTGGTAGCAAGCAATTAAGTTAAAGCTGCATCAACAGCAGGACTGTTGGTAGGTATTAGCAGTTATGTGCACTGCATTTTTGCACTGAACTAATAGAGGGAACTTGGACTATTAATGCCAATATGTGCACTGATGTGCATATAAGGGAATGGGTTAGTATCAGTTGCTATGAGGGCTTTGAGACATCAGTTAACAGGGAGCATGGATACTCGAGTGCCAAACTCGAGTAGGACTTGATCTGAACCCAGGTGCAGGTATTAGGAGAAGTTAGGCAATGGTTTACAGTGGGTGTTAGTTAGTAGTGTGCTAGTATCAATATCAGTGGTGTGTTAACCCCTAGTGGTACTACTACATTAGTGTATCAGTCAGCAATGAGAAGTATCGGTAGGGTGTTTAACTTGGGATCAAGCCAATAAGGGTTGGGCACTTGGTATCAGTCAAGTGACTGAATGCAGTGCTTCCAGGTTATGTGCCAGGTGATGCACAGTGTGGGTGGAAGAAAAGTCTTGATGAGACATAATTGCATTGGATTTCCTAGGTACAAGTTAAGTGTCTTGGACAAGTAGGTAGTTGGGAGAATTGGTCAGTACTAGGTTGTAGATGTTGCTTAGAATCCAGTGTATCAGTTTTCTTTGAGAACATCAGTTGGTTAACTAATGAGGGGACTGAAATCATTAGCAGTAAGTATTAGAGTGTGCCAGAGCAGGTGACCCATGAAGGGGCTTGGATATCAGTCCAGAAATGTGGTTCCATTAGCAATTAGGCAAGGATAACACTGATGCATATACACGGTGAGGTATCATAGTGTATATTGTATATCTGATACTTATAATTGAGTTGAGTTTAGAAATTATGAGTGTAATAGGGGAGAGAATTGTGTGTCAGTTTTAGGTGAGTTGAACTGAAGGTATTGTTGGCAGTTAATGATAATAGGCCACTAAGGTATTAGTATAACATGGGATATTGGGGTATTTGAGTATTGGTTAACCTAAAACACCAAGTATTCACTTTGTATAACTAAATTAGCTAGTATAGTCTAGTATACCCTATGATTAGTTGGTATAGACCTAGTATGGACCTAGTAATGACTTAGAGACATCATCCAAGTTAGTCATTCATGATTATCATCTTATTTCACTCTGTAACACCATTATTTGATATTTAGGTCATTGTGATTATATTTTAGACATCGATCCTCACACATTGTTCAGGATTATGTGCAAGTACATTCTCTGACAGTTTTCATTATTTTGATGACTACTATGATTCTAGTTTTGTAGTAGTATATTTGATTCCTGACATAGTGGATTCACAGGCTAGTATTATTGATACATGTCATGAGGAGTTATGATTGGATCCATCATACTAGCCGGGGACGGAAAAATATTAGCAAGTTATGTGATCATACCCCATCGTACATGCATTATAGCTTACCATACATTCCACGTAGGGTGTAGCCTGACCATATTACATGCCACATAGCCTGTTATATATGATTAGCCCGACTCTCTCGATTACTCACATCATAGTTAACCAGATGGTTAGTCTGACCTCACATGTATCATAACTAATCATATATAACAAGCCTGATCAAGATCCCAACCCGATCACATAACAAACTAATATTTTAAGGCACTTAGCTAGTACTTCTATTTCTCTATTCCAGTTCATACTTGCTAGTATTCACATTTACCTGCTTGTCCATTGCTAGTTACTTTCCTGTGATATGATTATATGTTTTCCCAGTTACCTTAAATTACGTTTTTTTTTCATAATGTATATTCATTGCACACTGTTTTATAGTCTTTATCAATATAATTACAACTGCTGCTAGTTTATGTGCTTTGCTCCTTTCCTGACTGGATAATATTGTTCAGAGGATCTTGAGAATTTTTGTCCCTATTGTGGACCTGGATTAGAGGTTGGTTATATCCAGAAGCTTCCGGAGGAGCCACTACCTATAGAGGAGACACCACCTACAGTTGCCTAGTTAGCACTTAATTTATTTGTGTATTTTATTATTCCAAACTTGAGACTATGAGTTGTATTATATTTGAGACTTATATTGTGTTGAGATAGCTAAACTGTTAGACTGTTTTGTTGAGATATATATTGTTGCCTATTTTGGTTCATTGTATCTTTATCGTGCCATTATCTTCCTTATAGTTATTATGTCCCCTATTTGGAGTTGAGATACATTGACAGGTTATGATACCATATATTTGTGTGAGATTGATAGATAGCTACATTGACCTAGACAACGTTCTACCACCGATGCTGTGGCGTAGGCTGGACGTACCCACGTACTCATGTCCTTATTCCGGGTGCGGGTCATGACATCAAGGCAGCAGGTAAGTAACATTGCTTGAAGGCTCGGGTTTAAAGGGAGACTTAAGGTCTATGTAGACTTGAAAGGTCGGGCAGTAGCATTAGGCAACAACAACAATGCCTACGAGCAATTAGCAGTGTTCAGTTGAATTAAAAACAAAAGGGGAATCTAGTCTTGGTATTGGTTTGGTTGTATCAGTATAGTAGAGTAGAGTAGTTAGTGTATTGGTACACCCCATGACTATAATGGTGGTGACTGATACCAAGGTAATCTGAGCATGTAATAGGTTTATGTGTGTGTGAGGATAGAATATGTGAGTGTTAAGTAGGTGGAGTATGGAGACTGATACCAGACGGTATCAGTTGAGATCAGTAATTGGCAATAGGCTGTAGCTAAGAGATCATACGAGATAACTATATATATATATATATATATATATATATATATATATATATATATATATATATATATAAGTTAGGTATATTGATACTAAGATATAGTTATATAATGTAAGTGAAGGTTGATACTAAGGCGTATAGCTAACACCTTATAATTATGGACCTAGAAACCTAGCTACAACCTAGTAATAACTAGTATAGGCTTGTAATCAAGCTAGAAGCTAGGTATAGACCAAAAATTAAGGTATTGGCCTAATTTGACCTACTTTGACTAATATGATCTAGAAATGGCCTATAAATTATATTCTAACATATCTTAACATGTTTATAACTTCTTTACACCCAATTGACATGCTATTCATATATAGGGTTGTGTGACACCTTCTCGGACACTGAGTTATACTATTTGCTCAGTACCAGAGGCAAGTACATCTCTATATTAGTTTTTATTTCATGATAGTGTATATATCACATATTTTAGAACTGTATACTTGATTCTGATACATTGTTATTTAGACTGGTACTATATGGATCCTGTCAGGAGATGTTATCCCTTATCGTGTACTCCAAATACTCCTTCTACATGTACTTTATCGTGTGTATCTGGTATTTCTTGTGCTCGTATTCATTCGTGTTCTCCATGTACTTATATTATTCATATACATAACGTGTAGTAATCGGATCCATGAGTATTGTCTTGGTTGAGGGAGTAAAAGTTGGTTATGTGATCAAGCTTATAGTTATTTGTGTTCATGTCGATTATACACATCACGTATAATCGAGTTACCTTAGTGTACTCATGTTCAACCTAAATCGATCACATAACGAACTTGTACTCTAAGGCACTTAATTAGTATTCTTGTTTCTCCTACTTGTAGTTTATTCCATATTGCCTATATTTATCTTTCTAGTATTTTACCTGCTTATCTCAGTTATATTTCTATTTTCTAGTTACTTGTACATCTTGTATTCTTTTCTATTACTTGTCATATATTCTCTACCATGTATTTGGAACTGCTTTCATAATTTTGTACTTCACTCCAATCCTGACTGGATATATTTTTCAGATGATTGGTTAGAGGAGATGTGTCCCACCTATTACAGACTACAGGATAGCAAGCCAATTGAGATAACACCCATATAGCATGTTGATCTAGAGCCAGTTTCTGAGAAGACTTAGCTAGTACCTTTGTGATATTGTATTTGTCTCATTTTAAATATTTTGGCATGTATTATATGTGAGACTATTGCGTTGAGATTAGGCTACTGGACTTTGACTTGTGATGTATTGTGACTTTGTATTTTTTTTCTTCTATTCCATATCGTGCCATATCTTTCTCTAGTTTTATATTATGATTCAGCACTGATTATCATATTGTTATATTGTCCTCTATTTGGAGTTGAGATAGCATGACAGGTACCTTATATATTATGTGAGAGATGTGTAGATAGTATTGTTGAACTAGACATCGTTCTACCATCGATGCTGTGGCACAGGCTGGACGTATCCACATACTCGTGTCCTTACACCGGGTATGGGTCATGACAGTCTACAGGTAGAGGCAGCGGACAGCCAGATTTTGATATCATCCTGACGTGGTTCCACACAGATCCGAGGATTACGGCGCCTAGATTGAGTTGGGGATTTTTTAAAGAGCTCTTCAAGGAAAAGTTCTTCCCGTATGTAGCTCAGAGTACCCTAGAGAGCCATTTTTTGGACCTTATTCAGGGGAGTATGTCGGTGGACGAGTACGCTACTAAGTTTTGTAGATTGGGTAGATTTGTGAAGGACAGAACCCCCTAGGAAGAGCAAAGAAGTTTCATAAGGGTTTGGTCAGGGAGATCAAATCGCTCACCGGGGGTCACCATACTGCGACGTTTGATGAGATTTTGGCAGATGCCCAGAGAGCAGAGCATGACTTGGAGCTAAGGTCTAAGAGGATGAGGGATGTATCAGGGGGAGCTAGCAGCAACACGGGTCTAGGAAAGAGACCCCATTTTCAGCAGCCAATGGCATTTCAGCCACATCACCAACAGCTTCATATGCCAGTCAGGGCACCAGTTCAACAGACGCATCAGGTCCAGAGACCAGCCCTGCAGGTTCCACAATGCACCTATTGTGAGAGTACCGAACACAGTTGGGAGGACTGTAGGATAAAACTTGGAGTATGCTTGTATTGTGGATCTTTTGAGCATCAAGTGAGGGATTGTATCTTGGCCCCTTACCGTTTAACTCATGGTGCAGCTCCGAACCAAAGAGGTGGAGTTAGGCCACCTGTGGCACCGCAGATTGCTCAGCACCCATAGAGGAAGCCACCCCGACAAGGTAGAACATTTGCGATGACGGTCGAGGAGGCCGATGCTATAGGTGATGTGTTAGCAAGTTCTGTCACGCCCCGGTCCTATAAGGGATGATCATCCTCGCTTGATCCCTACGTAACTGATCGTCCTTGCTTAGACGTGATACTGTATAAGCCTAAGTTGTGCTTTCACTAGGCATAGTACCTGCACAAGACACAAGTCAGGCAAAAATATACATATATAAGCACGGAATGTAAATGTAGAGAACTAAAGTCGAACACATTTGATAGGAACACAAAATACTTTCTTTATTGAATACTTGAAGATTTGGATTACAAAGTACTTGCTTGGCTGAGTTAGAAAAATATGATATAGAATACTTACAACTCTTTTTACAATCCCAAAACTAGCCACATCGCCCATACATTATATCCTTTTATTAGGACCAAATTCAAAATATCTAGCAGAAGAGGAGTTTGCCCACATAAGAGAAAAGCTAAGGAAGCAGCATGAGCATGGTTCCTCTGGATGGATGCGCTAACACTGGTTCAAAATTCTCGCCAAGCTCTCGCTACTAAAACCTGGAGATTTTGCCCATAAACATGGGTCAGTACTATAACATGTACTGGGAGCGACCGTGGCCAAACTCACCTTGAAATCTACACTAAGTATACAAGTGAATCTAGCATTACTAGGTGATCTTTCTAGTTGTCTAGTTTATTTTTAACAATTTACAAGAAAATATAGATAATAGAAAGGCCATGCATATGATAAATCTTACCTACGGTCGAATGGTTATCCCTGCAGCAGACACACAAGTTAGCCATAATTTGCATATATGGATAAACATATGAATCAATCTTGGCATTAGGTATTAGGCATGCAAGAAGGTAAACCTAGCATGCGCCCTAGCTATATGATGGTCCATGGGTAGCCCCATGTTTAGCAGCAGTGACACAAGGTTTAGCTCTGCACTAGCACGCGTGTGTATCGGTAGCTGTGACTCCAGTTTCAGCTCTTCACCAACACACACGAGTACTAGCAGTTATGACATCATGGGTTTTGTACAACAATAATAGACATATCACCTCACTAGACCCCGTAGGACCATATCCTCAGGACGAAACAAAAATCTCTTTCGGACCAAGCGATTTCCAGTGCCCTAGGAACCGTTCGAGAGACAAAACCTTTGCACAAGTTATCCGAGGCCAATGCATGACATGAAATATCTAGCAGATATAACACTACAATGCATAGTTCTTAACAACAAACACACAATTTCTATCTTCTTATTCTAATCTCACATATCATGTTCAAAACATAGGAACTTGCCATAAATCAGGTTGCGTAGCATAGAAACGAAGAACATGCAACATAATTGATAGGAAAAGCATAATTCTAATACTTCAACCGTGCATTTTATTTCTTTTGACTTATCTTTTTAGTGAACTATCATTTGACATATGCAATTCAAGTGAACTAGTGATCATTTTATTAGCGTGCAGACTAAGGATTCATCGAAGGGCCGAAGCCACTCACCAATTGAATCGAACGAGAGGATGGGGAAGCCTTATGCAACGGTCACTCCTTGGTTATGCGTCCTAAAATTTCAATAATACTTGGTTTGCATCCTTTGATCTCTTTTTCTTACGATTCGAAAAGAATGCGCAAGCGAGAAAAGTGAATCATGAAAACCAAGTCATCGAAGGCAAGACAAAGTACAAAACAAAACAAAACCAAGAAGCACAACAACCAAAGAAAACTCTTGGACTTATTTCTCTAGAAGCCGTTCCATCAATTTGAATGGTTCATTGCATTTCGTCCGTGTTGATTTGGCGGTAAGGTTTTCCCGAGACTCGATTCTCAACCGAGTCAAAGTAACAAGTGTTCCATAAGTGACCCACTAGGAGCGGGGCATTACATAATACCCTACTGAAAAGAAGTTTCGTACTCGAAACTTAAGAGATCAAGGAGTTGAAGATCAAGGCATCAAGAGGTCAAAGGAATTAGACTCACCAATATCGTGTCCGCTCGCATCACGCTCAATATTCAACTGATACACTCTAGCCCTTCTCGTGTAATTATTTTGTCTATTAGCTTGGGCTGGCGCTGACACGGGATTATGATTCTCAGTCTGACTACTACTGTCAATACAGTACGGTGCCAAAGCCTGAAGGATTGCACAATCGCAGATCATATGACCTAGTTGTCCACATTTGAAGCACCCCTTTTTAAAGTGACGACAAAAAAATTTAGTGTGACCCAGACGGCCACAGAAGCTGCACACTTTCCCGTGGTACTCATCTGCACCGGCCTTCTTCTCATAATCAACCTTCTCCTCACCATTGTGGTATCTTTTAGCAGGAGAATTTTGAGGAACTGGTGCCTTTTTTGGAGCACTTCGTGGTATGAACTGCTCATTCTGCACTGCTGCCTCAAAAGCTTGGATGTACGATTTACACTCTCTGTTCATAACATCCTTTCTCAGGTTGTCATTTAGGCCTCTTATGAATCGATGTGTACGGGCCCCCTCATTAGGAATCATTGAGCTAGCGAACTTAGCAAGCTTGGAGAATTCTGACTCATAGTCCTCGACGGACATGCTCCCTTTCTTAAGTTCAGTAAACTCATCTTCTTTTCTTTACTTTACAGCTGGCGGGAGATATTGTGCAAGGAATGCATCCTTGAGCATTCCCTAAGTGATCTTACCATCCTGATGCTTTGTGGCAAGATTTAGCTTCTTGATTTGCCACTAGTCGTGTGCACGTAACCGTAGCTGCATGTCTGCACATGCCACCCTCTTGTTTGAAGGTATCAAAGAAAATTCAAACAAGCCCTCCAACTTTTCGATCCAGTCCATCACCTTATCCGGCGTAGTCCTGCCTTCGAACTCCAGAGGGTTCAACTTTAGAAACTCAACACCTCTAAAGGTAGACTTCCTGGCCGTCCGTCGAGGCTCATTAGTTTCTGCTAAGCCTGCTCCCCGAGGCATAGTCGCGGATGTCGCAGGTGTCGTGGCGGTTCCCGATGCACCACGGTTGGATACCAATGTTGTCACTATTTGAGTCAAAGAGTCAAGTTGTTGTTGCTGTGCCAAGGCTCTAGCATCAGCCCATTGCTGCTGAGATTTGAACTGTTCCTATTGGGCCTCATGTCGATCATTCTGATTCTCGAACATAGCAATCAGCCTATCGATTTGGTCATCGCTTACGCTCGATGCGCACGATGTCCCTTGGTTACCTGTTATAGTCATCTTGCTGTAAAAAAAAGAGTAGCTTGCATTATTCTCATAATGTATTATGGACTTATTGCATGGGATGTTGGATTTTTATACTTTTCAAGAGCGGGACATTAACACCTTCCATTTATGTATATAGATTCGTAAATATTTTCAAAATTGGGGACTTTTAAAACCGTTTGAAAACTTATATCATGTTTTGAAAACAATATTTGAAGAGGTCAAGGACGTTAAGCCGTGCTCTGATACCACCTGTCACGCCCCGGTCCCATAAGGGCCGATCGTCCTCGCTTGGTCCCTACGGAACTGATCGTCCTCGCTTGGGTGTGATGCCATGCAAGCCTAAGTTGTGCTTGCACCAGGCATAGTACCTCCACAAGACACAAGTCATACAAAAATATACATATATAAGCACATAATTTAAATACAGAGAACCAAAGTTGAACACATTTGATAGGAACACAAAATACTTTCTTTATTGAATACTTGAAGATTTGGATTACAAAGTACTTGCTTGACTGAGTTACAAAAATATGCCATAGAAGGCATACAACTCTTTTTACAATCCCAAAACTAGCCACAATGCCCATACATTATATCCTTTTAGTAGGACCAAAATTAAAACATCTAACAGAAGAGGAGTTTACCCACAGGAGAGGAAAGCTAAGGAAGCTGCACGAGCACTGTTCCTCTGGATGGATGCGCTAATACTGGTTCAAAATGCTCGCCAAGCTCTCGCTACCAGAACCTGAAGATTTTGCCCACAAACGTGGGTCAGTACTACTTCATGTACTGGCGAGCGACCGTTGCTAAACTCACATTGAAATCCACACTAAGTATACAAGTGAAGCTAGCATCATTCGGTGATCTTTCTAGTTGTCTAGTTTATTTTTAACAATTTGCAAGAAAACATAGATAATAGAAAGGCCATGCATATGATAAATCTTATCCACGGTCGAGCGGTTATCCCTACAGTAGACACAAAAGTTAGCCATAATTTGCATATATGGATAAACTTATGAATCAATCTTGGCATCAGGTGTTAGGCATGCAAGAAGGTAAACCTAGCATACGCCCTAACTATATGATGGTCCATGGGTAGCCCCATGATTAGCAACGGTGACTCAAGGTTCAGCTCTACACTAGCACGCGTGTGTATTGGCAGTTGTGACTCCAGGTTCAGCTCTTCACCTACACACACGAGTACTAGCAACTATGACATCATGGGTACTGCACAACACTAATAGACATATCACCCCACTAGATCCCGTAGGACCGTATCCTCAGGGTGAAACAAAAATCTCTTCCGGACCAAGCGATTCCCAGTGTCCCAGGAACCGTTTGAGAGACAAAACCTTGTGCACAAGTTATTCGAGACCAATGCATGACATAAAACATATAGCAAATATAACACTACAATGCACAGTTCTGAACAACAAACACACGATTTCTATCTTCTTATTCTTATCTCACATATCATGTTCAAAATATAGGGACGTACCATAAATCAGGTTGCACAACATAGAAACAAAGAACATGCAACATAATTGATAGCAAAAGCATAATTCTAATACTTTAAGCATGCGGTTCATTTTTTTTGACTTATCTTTTTAGTGAGATATCATTTGACATAAGCAATTCAAGTGAACTAGTGATCATTTTATTAGGCGTGCATACTAAGGATTCATCAAAGGGCCGAAGTCACTCACCGATTGAATCGAACGAGGGGATGGAGAAGCCTTATGCAACGGTCACTTCTTGGTTATGTGTCCTAAAATTGTAATAATCCTTGGTTAGCATCCTTCGATCTCTTTTTCTTACGATTCGAAAAGAATGCGCAAGCAAGAAAAGTGAATCATGAAAACCAAGTCATCGAAAGCAAGACAAAACACAAAACAACACAAAACCAAGAAGCAAAACAATCAACGAAAATTCTTGGAATTATTTCAATAGAAGCCGTTCCATCTATTTGAAGGGTTCATTGTATTTCGTCCGTATTGATTTGGCGGTAAGGTTTTCCCGAGACTCGATTCTCAACCAAGTCAAAGTAACTAGTGTTCCATAAGTAACCCGCTAGGAGCGGGGCATTACAAGTTTTGTTCTTCCTTCCTGTCCTTCTCCATCCATTTGATTTGATTGCTTCCTTAGTACCTTATAAGTTTCTTGTGTTATATAGTTAGTGTAGTTAGTAGTATAATCTTGACCGAGACTACAATACCATAATAGATGGAGACCAATCCCATACATGTTGCCAATAATTAGTGATTTCTTTATTTGCATGCTTGTGTGCTTTAGATTGGACTGGGGGTTTGACCTAGAGAGGGATACGATCATCTTTAAATTTCGAGGACGAAATTTTTCTAAGGAAGGTAGGATTGTAACTACCATATTTTCAGAAAAGGGATATTTTTATCATTTTTGTATTATTATAAATATTATGTTATATTTATTTTTATTAATTATATAAATATGCATGTTATATATTGTGACTAATATAATTATTGGTTTATAGATTGGACTAGCCTGTTTATTTAGACTTGAAACTAGTGGACCCAATTAGATTAGTTATGACTCATTGAGCCCAACATTGGACTAGGTCCATTAGACTCATTCTCTTTAGTTAATTAAGGAGATTAGAATTAAGCTTTCATTAGATTAGAAGCTTCCTAATATAGCCCTCCTAACTAAACACCTCATGACTATTTAGTAGGGGTATATTTGGCATTTAGCAGTGCTTAGAGGAGAAGAAAGGGGGGCGACCACATTTATAGAATTTTCTCTCTCTCCATTTCATTAATTTACTCATTCTAGATCCCCAATTATGTTATTCCCTAATTTACTTTATCCCTCCACTAAATTTATCCCAAATCACTCTTATTTTCTTTCATTTTTATTATCCAAGAAGTATTGGAGCTTGGATTGCAAGGAGCACTTAGAAAAGAAGGAATTGGCTAGGAGCTTGTGTCCTAATTATGTCCATTTGAGCAATTCATTGGAAATCTATCTTCCAATAGGTAAAATTATGGTTTCTCCTATAATAAATACTCTAATTCATGCATTTGATTATTAGGAATCCTTCCATGGATTAGGACTACCCATAGGAAGAAGTTCTAGGTCTAATTGTCTTTTATTATGACTTCTACATAGATTTTTGTGCCCAATTAGGAGAAACTACAAGATTGATGCATCAAATGTATGTCATGAGACTAAATTGGTCTAATTAGACTTAGATCTAGTGTGTGGGACTAGCTAAATATCCATAATTGGACACGAGTAGAGTGTATTATCATATTTTGTGTTACGCTATGATATAAGGACTCATTTTGGGGGAATTATGCAAAGTAGTGTTATTACTCTTCAATTTTTATTGTAATTAGTTGCATTAGTTATATAAATATGTAATTGATATGTATAATTGATAATAATTGAGGATTGTGGTTTTTGATATTTCTTTTGGGTGCATATCATGTGTATCCTAATGATGCACTATAGGTGTTTGTTGAATTGGATATTAATTAGTGTGTATACTAATATAGTTCTATTTATATATATATGAATCATATACGTGTGTCTTTATATATATATATATATATATATATATATATATATATATATATATATATATATATATAGTGGGTGTATATATAAGTTATGAGTGTGTGTGTTCTCCTTATGGCTGGTGGTGTATGCCTAGCTGAGGTATTCGTATGAGACTGATACCTTAGTATTATGTATGGAACTAGAGTAGTGGCTTCAGTGCATTCAAGTATAATCTGGAAACAGGAAATGAGTTCAATTGTTTGGAAGTGTGTAGTACTTACACTTATGTGGATTTTCTGTGTCAGTAGTTAGTGTTGGTGTGCTTGGTAATACCTATGTGAGGACATTCAAGTGCAAGGTAGGGGGGACTTGCACTGGTGTGCAAGTAACTGCAGTATATTACACTACAGTAAGAACACAACAACAGTAGTAGTGATTAGGAAGGAGGGGGAACCTCTGTTACTATATTCAAAGCATCAGTTGTGACTGATACTTAAATAGTGCAATCACTGCACAGTCAGTAAATGGATGAATGGGGGAAATATTGTAGTGAATTGCGATTCAAAGTGGAGTAGGGGGTTATCTGGACCTGAAGATGGGATATGCTAGTAGAATCAATGAGAAGGACAGTAGTATCAGCAGGCATAGAGCACTGTAGAGGAGCAACACCAAGTTAACACTGATACTTGAGTATCAGATGTGCTGAAGGCAAGGGGTATATAGGGTATGGTGTATGGTGTAGTATGAAGTAGTGTTGTATGGGTGTGTACTTCATAAGCCTTGTTACCATAGTATGTGTGTGGGGATTCATGTGGTTGTGAGGGGTCAGGCAACTGCACATAACTCTACAATATTGCACATATGCTGGTCAAGAGGGGGAATACCTAGGGTGGTTCAGTCATTAATGCATAAGGATTAGTCCAGTTTGGACTTGCTGCATACTAGAGTAGTGCCAGGTAGGTTTAGTCCATTAGAGTCTGGAATTCATAGTTAGAATGTGGGTGTTAGAAGTATTAGTTATAGTATAGGTAACTAGTCTAGATACTAAGTATACTAACTAGTAAGTATTAACTAGTGTATTATATCATCTAGTATATTTAGATACTTAGTATAATAGCTAGTATACCCACTATTGTCTAGTATTAGCTAGATAGTGGCTAACATGGGTTAATTACCTTAGTTTGGATTTAGAAACTTAAGAATAACACCTAGTATGACCTAGTAGCTACTAGTATGGACTAGTAATCACCCTAGAAGCTAGTTATGGACTTAGGAATCTAGATAACACCTAGTTTGACCTAGTTTACCAAGTGTGACCTAGCCTTGACCTAGAAAATCATATTTTAGTACATTTTAGCTCATTTATCACTTCTTTAAACCCATTGAAATGATATTCATATATAGGGTTGTGTGACACCAGCTCGGACACTGAGTCATACCATTTGCTCAGGACCAGAGGCGAGTACATTCTCTGATAGTTTCTATTATTTAATAATTACTATAATACAAGTTTTGGTAATATTTTGTCTAATTCTTGACACGATGGTACATGAATTGGTATATACATTAAATTTTCAGTCATGAGATGTCATCTTGACTTATCGCATTGATATTGGATAATATTCATCGTATTGTCATTGGATAACATTGGATACATTGGCTAGTAACCTATCACGGTTGGATCCATCGTACCAGTTGGGCGGGGTGAGTGCTAGCTTGATATGTGATCAAGATATTGCTAATATTATAGATATTGGCAAATATCGTAGACATTGGCAAACATTGTAGATATTTGCAAACATTGGCTACTCGTGTAAATATTGAAATACCTCGATCACATATCAAACTAGTATTTAAAAACACTCAGTATAGTTGCAGATCTTCTTGTTCAATTTATAGATTATATTTTACTGCACCTGATACTCATGGATTCTTTTCTCTTCCATTTTATATATGTACTGGTTATTACACATTGCTTACATTGCCTGTCTTTCTTTACTATTTACCAGTACATCGGTATATTATTTTTCCATCTTCTATACATTCATTATTTATTATTTTATAGTCTTTGTCAATTAATTGGAACTGCTATTGGGTTGTACTCGTTCCATCCTGACTGGATATATTTTTCAGATAATTATTTGGAGGATTTGTATCCAACATATTACGGTCCACAGGAGGTAGCAGTAGCAGCCATGGATCCTATAGTTCAGGATTGATTACCGAGAGGTTTAGCCGATGACACTACATATTTTAGTATCTCTATCTAGTATTTTGGTACCAGATTTGTTTTTGGCTTTTACTTAGATATTGTGATGTATTTATTGATATTATACTTGTCGATGTTGTTGTTTAGACTTTTGTTGGTATTGATGGCTGGTTGTAGTATTCTAGTTGTGACTTTGAGCTATATTTTCTTTTTTTTATCATGCCAATATCTTCCTCGAGTTTTATTGTGATTGAGTGTTGATTATCATTAGATATTATCATATTGTCCTCCTTTTGGAGTTGAGACATCATTGACAGGTTATAATATGTTATTGTGCGAGATAGATATATAGTGTTATTGACCTAGACAATGTTCTACCACCGATGTTGCGGCGTAGGCTGGACGTACCTACGTACTCATATTCGATCATCCGGGTGTGGATCGTGACAAGAATAACCAAAAGAAGAAACTGTATTTATCATCTTAGCAGGAGTTACAAGTTAAAGTTTGAACATCCCGTCGGTACAAAATACTTTTTTGAAGTATGCTCATTTGTAAGACATCACCATCTGCCCAGCATTGATGTCCATCCTCAAGCCTGTATTGTAAAGAAGACTTCTTGAGACCAGCTTCTTGGCAATCACTAGTAGATGCTTCACATCCATAAGTGTAAGCGACTTCCTCGAAGTCAGATTTAGTACCACCATCTCGATCCCTTGTACTTCATCTTGTTCCTGGTTCACCACCATAACCTTCTCAGATGTAGGCTTGTATGTGGTGAACAACTCCCCCTTTAAGAAAATATGACATGATGAGCTAGTGTCCACCCACCCATCAGTGTCGACACCAGGCGTGACAACCTACGCAATCATAGCAACCTTGTTAGAATCACCTTACTCTGTCTATTTAGGCTTGGTTCTGCAGTCTTTTCGGTAGTGTCCCTTCTTGCCACAGTTAAAGCAAGTCACATCTGACTTAGGCTTGGACTTTGGCTTGAACGAAGCTGACTTCACCTTCGGAATGTTGAAGTCCTTCTTCTTATTGTGAGAAGCCTTATGCTTCCCCTTCGAGTCACCAGTACGCACCAAGTTGGCCTTTTTCAACTGCTTGGACAGCGTGTCCACTTTGTTTTGTGCTCTCAACTCATCTTCAACATAGATGTTGTGTAGTAGTTGATCAAGGATGACCTCCATCTTCTTTCGGTGCATGTCCGAGATAAAGGTGCTCCATCCAGGCGAGAGCATGACTATAATACCTCCCACGATGAAATTATCGACCGTGGGCATGCAATCATCCTCAAGTTTTTGACAAAGATTGAGAAATTCCTTAACTTGAGGCAATATCATCTTGTCGTCCTCAAATTGCATCTTCCAGACCTTTTCGGTCACATGAATCTTGTTGCGGTTCTCATCCGCCTTGTAATGCTTTTCTAGTGACTCTGTCACGCCCCAGTCCCAAAATACCGAGGGACCAGACGCGTGATAATGGCCAGCAGCACACACCGATGGACAAACCCAATTTAATGGATCCATTGGGGCATACTTAAGCTGTAATACAACAATAAATAGGTCCAATGGTACAAGCCACAGTCTAATCTAATCTCATCCACAACAGATAATCACAAATCAAATGTCAGAATAATGCAAATAAATATAAACTAACAAGTCTCAATAAAAGTATCTCGGAGAACAATCCGAGTACAAGTCTGGTACATCAATGAAATAGACTGGAAATAAAATAACTATAAACTGAAATAAATGAGTATCTCAATCCAATACTCAAGAGAAGTCCTCTGGTACAATCTCGTCCTCAGATCCTGGTTCTGCTCCAAGGTATGCACCTGCTCCTGCTAACGCTAATGCTCCGGTCCCGTATACCTTGGGATAGATCTCGTCAACTAATCCTGGGGACATAATCCGGATCCAGGTCCTCAGGGGACATAGCAAGGTACAAGAAAGCTTATGCCAAAATAAATGCAGTGCAGCAATAATAAAACAATAGGGTAAATAAATAATCAGCTAAGTGATATACAAGTGAGAGTTTTAGTCATACTCGGGCTGAGGCTACTACAGGATCAGTGTCGGAGAAACCCATAGCAGTATTTTCTCGAAGGGCCAGAACTGGTGCCATAGCTCTGTGTCAGAGACTAAGACACATCCAGATTATAATATATATAATATAATCAGCCTTTGATATGGTAATACTCTTCCCACCCAATGAAATCTCACGTCGCATGTCCATGACACCCAGGATCAAAACTAATGCAACAAGTCAGGATATAATCTAAGTATGTAAACTGTGTATGTCATAAACCTGTATCCTATACAGAATCACCATGAATATCTCAGGAGGATTCCGTCTCATGAATAGTGTCAAGTGTCCTGGGTATAATGTACTTCATAGGACAAGTACGAGAAGATAAAGTGTCACGAGTACCCATCTCTAGATGACCATACACAACATCGCGTACGGTGTTGGCACCCGACTCTAATCGGACGCTAAGTATGTCACACGGTCCTAGGTTAAGCATGCACAACAATGTAAAAGAATCAAGGAAAATATGTAGCAAGACTGTAAAGTCTGGCAAGCTACACTTGCCTGGGGTCCTGGCTCCAACTGTAGCTCTGGTCTTAGTGTGATCTGCTAGTACCACTCCGGTTGCTGAAATAAACATCACCATTAGATTCAGAAAATATCAAATAGCTAGAAACGCCTGTCCTTACGTCCAATTTGGACACAGGGACAAAAATGATATTTTCCGGGCTACTGTTGCCGTGTCCGAGCTAGGGCATTACTGTGTCCGGGTCAGGGGTCGATGCCGGAGATGGCTGAGGTCGGCGGATACGACGGAGGCGACAGGGGGCTGCTCGGCGAGGCTCGAGGCGGAGGGCTGGTGCTCAGGCGGCTCTGACCAGAGTTGCTGGAGTCGGGCGGCGTCGGCACTGGAGGGCGGAGGGGTTCTGCGGGTCAGGGGAGAGGGGTTCGTCGCGGGGGAGGAGATCAGGGAGAGAGGAGATGTGGTGACGTGCTGGTGGTTCAGGCCGACGGAGGTGAAGTCAGTCGTGGTGGTGACGCCAAGGGAGTGCGACGCCGGTGGTCGGCTGGGAATGAGGCGGGTCGAGGGGGAGACTGCGGGTCGAGGGAGTTGGGGGAGAACAGAGGGGTGGCTGACTGGGGACGGTCGAGCGGAGGGGGAATTGAGGAGGAGGACGGCGAGGCTTGGGAGAGGGTGGCGGAGGAAGGAGGGAGTTGATCGGAGTCGTCGGCTAGGGTTTAGGCCGAGGGAATTGGGAGAGAACGGAGGGTGGAGGTCGAGAGCGGCTGATCTGGAGGTGGAGGGAGGGTGGCTAGGTCGGGCGGCGGAGCTGGAGAAAGGCAGCGGCGGCGGAGAATTAATTAGGGTTGCGGCTGGCTTCACGGATCCCGAGGTGCATTTATAGGTCACGCCGCCGGGTCGGAACAGTGTTTCCGACCCGGTTTGGGATTAGGGTTCGGTTTGGATTCGGGTCCGGGTCGGGCGGGTCGCGAGTTGGACAGACCCGATCCGACCCGTTAAGGTCAGGGGTCCGGTCCGCTTTGGTTGGACCGGGTTCAGCCCGGTTTGAACCCGGTTCACCCCGGTTTGTTCTGGGTTTAATACGGTTTAATTATTAATAGTTTTTCGGGCTTTAAAAATATTTTCGGAGTTCAATAAATTCACGAAAAATTACCCTATGTCCGGTTTTTCATTTTGCACCATAAAATATTATTTTCATAATATTTTAATATTAATTAACAGTAATTAAAAATCTTTTAATTACCAAATACCTAGGGTTTAATTACAGAAAAATTCCGGAAAATTCCAAAAAATTATGAAAAATCCAAATTTAAAATTCTTGAAAATCAGGGGACTTACAATCTACCCCTCTTAAGAGGATTGCGTCCTCGCAATCAAAAGAATAACCGGTCAACAGAGATGACACGATTGCAAATATTGTTTGAAGCACATCACGATCAAGGAGATTCAAGGATGAGAGTGTAAGAATAATACATAGGAAAAATTATTTCCCTAAGCATTAAAAGTTATGCAATTTCCCGGGTGAAGGAAATCTAGAAGGCTACAATTTAGAAAACTAGGTTATCACTTAAGAACATACTAAGTTATCAATTATAAAAGCATACTAGGTTATTAGCAAGTTCAACATTACTAGGTTAAGGCTAGGGTCACGAACCAACATGCAAAAACTAAAGAAAATCTAGAAGCAGATAATTATAAAAACTTACGCGTATTAGCTACTCCATGAATCTGCGCATCCTCCAAAGTCATAGCAAAAGCTTGTCCGCGTTCTTGAGGGGGTGCCCTCTGCTGTTGTTGGGCCTGCTGGAAGAGTGCTGGTCGAGGTGCCAAAGGTGGCCTTGGTTGATATCCTCCTGGTGCTGGTAAAGCTTGTTGGTTTGCCCTTGGTGCTCCTTCTCTACGCTCAGGGCAGTCCCTCACTGCATGCTGTCTGGATCCGCAACCTAAGCATAGTCCTAACCTGCGTCGGCATTCCCTGGCGAGATGGCCTGCTTTGCCACAGTAGTGACAAGTAGAGAGGACTATTACTTATGGTGTAGATGCTTCCTGCTGTTGGTGTAGGTGAGGTCTCTTTGCAGCTTCTTCTTGTGGTGCTCTGGTTGTTGCTGATGTGGAAGGCCGCTTCAGACTAGTCTCTCTCCTGGTAACGCGCTCCATGCGCTGAGCTGCAGCAAGGACGTCCGAGTAAGATGTGGGCGCAATGGATCCAATTAGTTTCTGTAGCTCGAAGTTTAGTCCATCGAAAAACTTCTCGGCCTTCTCTTCTTCTGTCGGAATCAAGGTAGGGGCGAAGCGACTCAGACGAATAAATTCCGCGTTGTACTCTTCCACTGTTATATTGCCTTGGATAAGGCGGTTGAACTTATCTCTGAGTTCTGATCGAGCGGTAGCTGGAATGTACATTTCCTGGAAGAGTCTGGAGAACTCCTCCCAGGTGACTCGGTCTGGTCCGAGTCGGGTCTCCTCGGATAGCCACCAGTGATGTGCATTATCTGTCAATTGCATTCTGACGGCAGTCATCCAACGTTCCCTTGAAAGTTCAGCTGCTTCTAATTGATGTCTTATGTTGGTGAGCCACTCATGAACTTCTGTGGGCTCCTCTTTGCCTGAGAAGGTGTGAGGCTTCAGCTGGCGAAAGTCGGTGATAGAGCCCGTCGGTTGCCGTCGAGTTGGTAGGTTGACCTGCTCCAGTACAAGTGCTAGGCTGCGACTCAAAGTCTCTTGTTGAATCTACTGTTGAGCTTGCATCATTGCGTAGATCATTTGGAATATCTGCTGCCCGTCCATAGGCTGTCCTGGTAGGAATACAGGCATTGGTGGAACGAACTGCGGAGGCGGTGGGATATCGTCACGCCGAGATCTAGAAGCATGCTGATCTGTTTGGCTGCTTCGGTGAGTAGAGGGATCTCCACTCATTGGTGCCACTTCATCTTCTCCGTAGGTGGCTACAGCACCTATTGGTGTGTTTGCTGGAGTTTCGTCATTTGCTCTTGAATCTATTACTCTGCATCAAAAATAAACTATAAGAGGCGCACAGGAATCAAGTCATGATGCAAGAAAATCTAATTCGAACACGATATAGATATCAAAAATATTTCAAGCAAGTGGATGAGATACTAAAAACTTATCCTATTCTTATTGCAGGCTTGCTCGGTCCCTAAGTTGAAACCGAACAATTTAGTCGTTGACCTGCATGGGCCACCACAAAAACCATGTCACGCCCCAGTCCCAAAATACCGAGGGACCAAACGCGTGATAATGGCCAGCAGCACACACCGATGGACAAACCCAATTTAATAGATCCATCAGGGCATACTTAAGCTGTAATACAACAATAAATAGGTCCAATGGTACAAGCCACAGTCTAATCTAATCTCATCCACAACAGATAATCATAAATCAAATGTCAGAATAATGCAAATAAATATAAACTAACAAGTCTCAATAAAAGTATCTCGGAGAATAATCCGAGTACAAGTCTGGTACATCAATGACATAGACTGGAAATAAAATAACTATAAAATAAAATAAATGAGTATCTCAATCCAATACTCAAGAGAAGTCCTCTGGTACAATCTCGTCCTCAGATCCTGGTTCTGCTCCAAGGTATGCACCTGCTAACGCTAATGCTCCGGTCCCGTATACCTCGGGATAGATCTCGTCAGCTAATCCTGGGGACATAATTCGGATCCAGGTCCTCAGGGGACATAGCAAGGTACAAGAAAGCTCATGTCAAAATAAATGCAGTGCAACAATAATAAAACAATAAGGTAAATAAATAACCAGCTAAGTGATATGCAAGTGAGAGTTTTAGTCATACTCGGGCTGAGGCTACTACAGGATCAGTGTCGGAGAAACCCATAGCAGTATTTTCTCGAAGGGCCAGAACTGGTGCCATAGCTCTGTGTCAGAGACTAAGACACATCCAGATTACAATATATATAATATAATCAGCCTTTGATATGGTAATACTCTCCCCACCCAATGAAATCTCACGTCTCATGTCCATGACACGCAGGATCAAAACTAATGTAACAAGTCAGGATATAATCTAAGCATATAAACTGTGTATGTCATAAACCTGTATCCTATACAGAATCACCATGAATATCTCAGGAGGATTCTGTCTCATGAATAGTGTCAAGTGTCCTGGGTATAATGTACTTGATAGGACAAGTACGAGAAGATAAAGTATCACGGGTACCCATCTCTAGATGACCATACACAACACCGCGTACGGTGTTGGCACCCGACTCTAATCGGACGCTAAGTATGTCACATGGTCCTAGGTTAAGCATGCACAACAATGTAAAAGAATCAAGGAAAATATGTAGCAAGACTGCAAAGTCTGGCAAGGTACACTTGCCTGGGGTCCTGGCTCCAACTGTAGCTCTGGTCTCAGTGTGATCTGCTGGTACCACTCCGATTGCTGAAACTAACATCACCATTAGATTCAGAAAATATCAAATAGCTAGAAACGCCTGTCCTTACGTCCAATTTGGACACAGGGGCAAAAATAATATTTTTGGGTCAAAGCGGGATCCACCTGTTGGTCACTTTGCACCGAAAAATGTGTCAGGGTCAAAGGTCTCCAAATTCGCCAAACTTAGCGTCAACAAGTCAGGAACGATGATACGAACCCAACGGAACTTCCAGAATTGGATTCCGATGAGCCGATCACAAAATCGCCCGTCAAGTGGAGCCTATGGGGACCATGACACGCGATTTTGTCAACGTTCTCAAAATCGAACCAAACTTGGGTCACAGGACCAGCGTATCGCTAAGAGTCCGATGGCACAAGTTTCGTCTCGATCCGACGTGTGTACACAAAGTTACAACGTGTTCCAGAAAGGGCGAATACGGGTCGTTGTCGGCGGATACGCGTTGATTCCGGTGTGCACGCACATTCAAATCAACTTCTGCAAAATCCCACACGTCTGTATCAATGACGCGCACGTTTCGGTAAAGACCGCGTGCGACCAAGTCGTCCCGTTTGGCGGGGCACACTTAGTTTCGGGGTAAAATAGGGCGTTGGTTTTCCTGTTTTTGGATCGCGGTTTACGATCACCACAGGACGCGATGCACCGAGCGGGTTGCACGGGCACCGAGAGGGTTTTACAGTATACGCGTTGAAACTGACGGAACGAGAAATAGAGCTACGAGGAGAGAGAAAAGAATACCTGAACAGGGCTTCGTAAACTAGGTTTCTCGTGTCCTCGCGTGTCGACACGAGACAGTGTCCTGTGTCCGGGCTACTGTTGCCGTATCCGAGCTAGGGATTACTGTGTCCGGGTCAGGGGTCGATGCCGGAGATGGCTGAGGTCGGCGGATACGGCTGAGGCGGCAGGGGGCTGCTCGGCGAGGCTCGAGGCGGAGGGCTGGTGCTCAGGCGGCTCTGACCGGAGTTGCTGGAGTCGGGCGGCGTCGGCGCTGGAGGGCGGAGGGTTCTGCGGGTCAGGGGCGAGGCCGACGGAGGTGAAGTCGGTCGTGGTGGTGACACCGAGGGAGTGCGGCGCCAGTGGTCGGCTGGGAATGAGGCGGGTCGAGGGGGAGACTGCGGGTCAAGGGAGTTGGGGAAGAACGGAGGGGTGACTGACTGGGGACGGTCGAGCGGAGGGGGAAATTGAGAAGGAGGATGGCGAGGCTTGGGAGAGGGTAGCGGAGGAAGGAGGGAGTTGATCGGAGTCGTCGGCTAGGGTTTAAGCCGAGGGAATTGGGGGAGAACGGAGGGTGGAGGTCGAGAGCGGCTGATCTGGAGGTGGAGGGAGGGTGGCTAGGTCGGGCGGCGGAGCTGGAGAAAGGTGGCGGCGGCGGCGGCGAAGAATTAATTAGGGTTGCGGCTGGCTTCACGGATCCCGAGGTGCATTTATAGGTCGGGCCGCCGGGTCGGAACAGTGTTTCCGACCCGGTTTGGGATTAGGGTTCGGTTTGGATTCGGGTCCGTGTCGGGCGGGTCACGAGTTGGGCAGACCCGATCTGACCCATTAAGGTCAGGGGTCCGGTCCGCTTTGGTTGGACCGGGTTCAGCCCGGTTTGAACCCGGTTCAACCCGGTTTGTTTTGGGTTTAATACGGTTTAATTATTAATAGTTTTTCGGGCTTTAAAATTGTTTTCGGAGTTCAATAAATTCACGGAAAATTACCCTACATCCGGTTTTCCATTTTGCACAATAAAATATTATTTCCATAATATTTTAATATTAATTAAAAGTAATTAAAAATCATTTAATTACCAAATGCCTAGGGTTTAATTACAGAAAAATCTCGGAAAATTCCAAAAAATTATGAAAAATCCAAATTTAAAATTCTTGAAAATCAGGGGGCTTACAGACTCCCAAAAAACTTTTATATGATCCGTCTTGCTATATGACTTTTCCAGAGTATCCTCTATGGAGTTTAGAATCAGCAACTTGCAGAGGCTGTTATCTCTACTCCATATGTTCTGCTTAGTATTTGTATTAGGAACCGTCCGAACAGTAGCATCATCACCCTCCAGAATAATAGGCTCAGCATCTGTCAACACGTAATCTACATTTATGAGTTGAAGATTAAGACTAACATTTCTCTTCTAGACGTTGTAATGCTCATCGTCAAACTTCTCAAGTTTGTTAAAACTTGTGTCGAGAAGGTTTGTACGGTTATTCTCCATCTTACTTAGATCTTGCCTTGAGATTGTTAGTCTCGGGGATTAATCAAAAGATAGAGGAATGGCCAGGAATGGAGGTTCTAGCAAACTTTACATCCTTATGTTGTAGTCGAGAAAAAGAGGTTCCAGCAAACAAGTATGTCCTCTAAAGAACTCGATTTAAACAAACAACTATAAAAATGTCAACTTTGATTACAAATTCTACAAAATTATAATAATCGAATGCCATCTCTGTTCTTTCTTGCATTCACAGTTGTAGACAGACATAACAGATTATAAAGAGAGAAGAGAAGGAGAAGGTGGATCTCTGCTTGCTGGGGTGATAAAGATCACTATTGCTTAAAGCATGATTCATTCCATACGATCTGCTCCCAAGAACCAGCAAATTCACAAAGAACTTTTGAAATGCTCGTCGTCACCTCTTCTGGACTCGCACGAATTCCCCGAACTCCAATATGGTGGCAGCAGAAGCAACTCTCTTCATCTCCCAATTTTTGAAGTAAGTTCTCAAAGGGGCAATTAAAAGAGTATTTATAAAGGAGGGCAAAAACCCTAGCCTTAATCTGGCCCCCAACTGTTATTGGAAATATAGAAAAGAATTTAATTCAAATTCCATAAAAAAATAGATCTAAATTAAAGACTTAATCTTTCCATAACAGATCATATCTTGCAACACGCTGTCTGCGCATAGCAGCACAATAGCACAGCAGCGCCGCAGTGCAGCGGCCCAGCGCTCATGCCCGCAATAACACAGTAGCGCAGCATGCATTGGTGCAGCAGTGTTGCTGCAAATGCACGCATGGCCATGCATCACCTGCATATGTGCCCGTTCTGCAACCACGCTAGCAATACGCATGCAACTAATGCGCACAAGCGTCGATTCTGATGTGCTAAGTTCAAAGTACAAAGTGTACTAACAAAGTGCCACTTTGTGCCCTAGAGCCCGAGTCCGAGTTCGATCCCAAGTTTGTGTCCGTGTCCGAATCGCTAATCCCCTAGCTCCTAAGGGAATTTTTTCAAGAGAGTGACAAAAAGCATAAATGCTTTCTTTGAGGAGTTAATTATTTTTTTCTCCTAGAAAAACACCCCCACATGACACCCATGTGCCCTATAACACCCCATGTGCATACCTCAATACAAGCAAAGCATTATATTGAGACACTCACTTGGTGATGTAGCCAATGTGGGACTATATTTACTAGTCCAAAGGTAGTAACACCAACATAGATTACTGTTACCGCTCTTCGAGATGAATCGTGTACGAAGCATTTCTCGAAGAGAAATATTCAAGGTCTATGTGCAGAATTCAGGGACGGAGCCAGAATTTAAATCTTGGAAAAGTTGTGCTACTACATATAGAAATTCTTAAAATTATGATATTAATTAAACTTCAATAGCAAAAAAATACTAAAATTCAAACAAAAATGAGTATAAAAGAAAAGTCAATATTTTCAAAGTGTTAGAAAAGAGAAGAAAAAATGAGCATAAAAGGTACTCAAAATATCTAAAACATTAAACAAAGATGATCCTAGAACTCATTGCTTTCTCATTTAAAATCCCAGACACTACCACTAGAGCTAGTTTACTATTTGTGCATTAGGAGGCCAATCTAATATATATTTAGAAATCATAAAAAAATTGTATATAATATTTATATTTTTTGTTACTCATTTCTTTGTAGTTTTTCTTAGGAACAAAGTCCCGAAGGGGCTTAACAACTAGAGCTCGGACTAAGACTCAAATTTGGACTCGGATTGAGACTCAGGCTTATACTCGGACTCGGGCTCGGACGAATGGCGCAAAGTGGAATTTTGATGGAGTACTTCGTACGTATGCATTATACGCGAGTTGGTGCTTTTTGCTTGGTTGCATACAGGCACTTGCACAAGGCGATCTGCGCACAGATGCTGTGTTAGGCTGTCTATACTATGCTGTCTACACGAGCTACTGCACGAGGTGTCTAGGCTAAGTTGTCTACATGGGCTGCTGCATGAGGCGGTCTGTGCGAGTGTACTACACGGGGCTACACGGGGCTGCTGAACTACACCGCAAACGCTATTCAGTTACTCCAAAGTTGTAATTTCCAAGTTAATTGGGGGTTACAGTAGTAAATGCCTACTTAATGTACAATCACTACAAGAAAATTATGTTTTTATGGCACGTAAAGTGCACTGTAACTCACTTTAGATGGCGTACATACTGGCGCTGTATTAGACCATACCGTAAAAAGTAGGTAGTTTAGATTGCACAACTTGCGTGCTGTCTAAACTCAATTTGTGTGTCGTCTATAATCATTCACGACATACATTGGGTGCAGTTAAAAGGCAATTATGGCGTGTATTATCGTTTTGTTAATGAACAAACGATATTCAATGTCACACCCTTAATGCATATTCATGATATTTTATGGCATATCTTAATACATAATCACGACATTCTGTTGTACGTCGCTAGTAGAAGTTTACGATATTCCTTTGCCTCTTGTTATTAGGGTCTGTTTGGTTCAGTGAAGTGGAGCGAAGTAAAAAATCTGGAAGTGGAATGTTTGGGTGTAACTTTTTGTAGTTCCTTTGTTTGGATGTTATAATGAAGTGAAATGGAGAAGTGATATGGTGACCACTTTTCAAATATGGTAAGATTACACCCAACTTCTATTATGCATTATTTTTTATTTTTATTTTGTATGGATTATAAATTGAAGGCTTTGACATAAATAAATAAGTGCTTAAAATAAAAAATTAGAAATTATTTTTTAATCTTAAACTAATTATTTTGCATCTAAAAAATAAGAAATTAGAATCTTAAAATTTATCATATTAGTAATTAGCAAATATATTCCCAACCTAAAGAAACAAAAGCAAAGTGACAAAAGCAGAATTCTACATCGACACATTAACTCATGAAAGATCATAGAATTCAATTAAAATGTATTAACCATATAATTATAATTTAGAATTCAATATAAATATTACATATGTACAAATAATTCTATAAAAATGGAGAAACTATAATTTAGAATCCAATCCGAAAACACCTCTGGATCTGAGCACTTCATGCACTACCGCTGACGTATCTCCTAACCAAACGCCGTCTAACCACCTTGAGTCTGACTATCTATCCAAGCCACTAATCAAGAAACTACGCTCGCTGAAACCGTCTTCCAATACTCCGTCGTTCTGTCCTTAATCCATCAAATATCTTGAACCGTCTTGTTCGACTTCTCGTACCGCGACTTGCAATATTTTTTGAAACTATAGGCTTTATTCGTTTCTTATCCATATACCATGCTTCAATACTACAAGTCCAACTCTCTCGAGCGGCACAGAGAACTACTCCGATGTCGTCTTCTTGTTCCATTATCTTCAAAGTTCCATCCGCCATGATCATTTCTCTCGTTCCATTCCTTAGTACAAACTTGATTTCTCTGCATTCTGATGCATCCACACGTTCCCGATGACTTGCACGCCAATTCCAACATAAGTCTACTTTGTTGCATCACTCCACTAAATCTGTGTTCACTAGACTCTAAGTCGAACTTCTCGAGAGCTAACATCTGAATCCTTTAAGTTCGTGTGATTCTATTGCATTGCTCCTTCAAAATCGAACGTGTTTCTTTACTCGACCAACTGCTTCTTTGCGTTACCAAAATCTATAGTCCATGCTCTCTACTCTTCAATACATCTATCGTTCACGAATGCGTGCACCAACTAATTTTTTCTTATGCTCAATTCATTTTGCATCAATGAATGCTCTACCGAACTTCCAAATCGTGCAAGTAAAACTCTGATATTCATATATCCGTCTGACCGATCTGTTTCAATCTTCAATACTTGTTCCGCATCAATCCTTAAAATTCTATATGCTTGTTACATTACTTGTTACGTTCTCGTCCAACGAAACTTTCATTTACACGAGTCCATTTCTTGATCGATCAAACCTGACGCATCAAAGAATACCCGAGTCAAACTCTATTACAATGACTTTCGATTGAATCTCGATACTATCTCATCCATTGCGAGCAAACCTATTGCTTTTCTTGTTCCAAATATTTCCAACGCCATGATCACTATGTGGTATAACATATACCACTTCGAATCAACTCTATGCTCACATCATACTTTTTTTGTACTGATTCAACATCTGTTCGAGCCATCAATTATGTATGATCATGCCGACCATAACTCAACCGATTACTCAAAGTCTAACATAAAACTTATCCAATGCATGAAACATCTTACTCTTCTATTGATCTTCTTTATTGCAACTCATACAACATTCTATTCTTGATACTCCAAACTATCTCTCAAATCGTTCGACACATTTACTACATGAGCGGCTCGTGCAACATTCTCTTTCCTTGATATTCTAATCCACTAATCAAATTTGTTTAACACATTCACCGCACGAGCAACTCGTGCAACACTATTCCTGATATTCCAAACCAAAAAATTTAAATTCGATCAACTCATACTTTGCACGAGCAACTCGTACAATGTTCTCTCTGATATTCCTAGCCATAACTCAAACTATGTTCAACACATCCGTATCTTTCTAATGATTCTACTCACAACATGCCAACATACCTAATCTCATCAAACAACCAACTGCTCCACTAATGCAACCAGAATCTCTCTGAACGACTAGCCAAACAACGTGACGACACCTCTCAACTAGTTGCACGGATGCAACAATGCCACACAACTTGTTGCACAAATGGAACAACGTCAAATGATACAACATGATTCTATCAAAATACTACGCAAAGAACGCAATAAAGAACATGCACACACAACCAACAAACATATAGACTTATTACATGGAATATCCAATGTGACACTAAGTAGAGTCAAGAGCCATTCGATTCGCGAAATCTATTTAGAGTTTGTGATGAAGCAAAAAAAAAGTCCGAGAAAATGAACTGGACGCTCTAATACCAAATATCATGCTCTAATCTTCCGCAAGTTCGATCGTCCCCGCTGGACGTGAGATCACCATGCCAACGCTCTCGTAGGATAATCGTTCTCATCGGACGTGATATTGTACGAGCCTGGAGTTGCATTCGCACAAGACAATGACGTAAAACATCATGGTTATCATCGAAATGACCAAGTTGAAGGAAAAGCTAAGTATTGTTACAAATAAGATCACATCAGAGTATATGCAACAAAAATCTCCAAGGGTCCAAATGAAGATGCCACAAGGAGAATGCCACAATGGCTTACAACACTCTTGCTCTTACTTGCCCACAAAGATTCTTACTGTCACGCCCCAAACTCCCGTAAGCCCAATAGTCCCCGCTGAACGTGAAATTACCACGTTGCAGCTCTCCCGCGGGACAATCGTTCTATTCGGGACGTGATGCCGTACGAGCCTGGAGTTGCGCTCGTATAAGGCGATGTTGTTAAACACGAAAGTTATCATCGAAACAACCAAGTTACAGCGGAAGTCAATTGTGTACCAAGCACACATCAGAGTTTACGCAGCGAAGCTCATGATAGGGTCCAAATGAGATGCCCCGAGTCAATGCCACAAAGGCGATGCCACGGAGACGATGAAATAACTCTTGCTCTTTCTCTAGCCCACAAAGGTACTTACAGTTCATACATCTTGTCCCGTATATCCAAGCAGCGCCACTACGTCTGTGTACCTGAAATATTGCCTACAAACGTGGGTCAGTACACAACCGTACTGGTGAGCGGGGTAACCCACTCGTCTAAGCCGACACTAAGTAAAATAGTGAATGCACACAGTTAAATGGTGATCTTTCTAGTTGAATCCTAGATTCGTTTCATGGCATATGGATGACATGTTAAGGAAAGCAGTAAAGCAGTAAAGCAGTTTAAGCATGCAAGCATTCATTCTCAAACCAAACGACAAGCATTTATATATATAGCCGACCCGTCTAACTCAATGCCATCGCTTGCACGATAACATATCTAACCAACAGTCTCGCCTCAATATCCATCCTCAACCAACAGTTTATATCCCAATCTCGAGTGCACACTCTTGCCGAGGCAAGGTGGCCGCGCCTACACGAAAGCCAAACCAACAAAAGGAAAGCAAGCCAACTCTTATCTATATGAAGTCACTGGCAAAGTCATAAAGGACAAAATCCAAGCATTAACGGCGCGCCCTATCAGCCCGGGTAGCAAGCCCCGCTGGAGGTCCCGCAATGCATCGTGACTAGCAATGTGACTAGCACGAATCAATATTTCCCTCCGGATCGAAACGGCTCCAGTGCCCCGGATAAAAACCGTTTCGGGGAAAGTGCCAAACCTTTGCACAAGTTGTCCGTGACATGCAGACACACGTAGGTATGACGAGAGGATCGAACATTCTCGCCCCACCAAGCGATCCTAGACTCGTTCCATCGATAAACCCAACCGAAGTATCCATAACCATTCTTTCAACATGTTCTTCCAAGAAGTCCAAATCTCGACCTCAATATATATAGCCCAAGGCACCAAAATACCCAGTGTTTCACATTGCCGCTTTACCGCAATGTATTCTGAAATGGTGCAACACCCATGCTCAAAGCAATCCCATGGCACAATGCCGTCTCAGTGGCACAATGCCCCATTCGTGGCACAATGCCCCATCAAGCGGCACCATACCTCGCTGATGCAGTTGTTCGATTTCGAACCACAACTGCTCGCTTTGTAAGACAAAGCGACCCAGTGATATTCGTGCACGGATGCACGCTCGCTCGCCCAAATTTTTGATATTCCCATATTTCCATTTTCCTCAAAGTATCCTTCCAACTCGTATATTTCCAACCGTCCAAGCATAATCCCAAGTATCCAACTGACTGCCTCAAATGTATAATCCCACCATCGTACCAACTATCCAACGCGTAACTCATATCAAGCCACAATCCTATCAAGTTAACGACGTACACTCTATGCACGCCTCAGTGTAGTGATTCCCATTGTTCCAGCCCAAGTGTTCAAGCCTTTACGTGTTTTTCATATTATTAGGCATAAAGGAGTAGAGGAGAAGGGAAAGAGCCCACTCACAATGTTCGAATCCGTTAGGCATCCTGTCCTGCCGATACGGCCAATCCCTTGAACCCGTGGTCCGATGCAAGCGCGATCTACTCAACTGGTATGACCGTGCGAGCAGGCCGTGCTCTCCAAATCATCCGACCGATCGGACTAAGGAAGACGGCATTATCGTTTCCATCCAGCTATTCAGTACTGTTCTGAACGAACACCTGATTTCCATCGATCCCGCTAGCCATCTGCACATTGAAACCAACTCGATTAATCCTTTTTCCCGAAATTCGATATTTCAAATGTAACCAGCATTTGATTTATTCAGTCCGACTCAGCGTAACGCTCTGAGCGGTTGCGGGGCGTTACATAATATACCACTTAGAATCAGGTTCGTCCACGAACCGTGTTGGTACTCATTCCTTACTAGCATGCCACAATCCAATTCCATATATCTGCTCTATGCAACTCTCATATTCACTATTTCTGACTCAATATCTCACTCTGCTGAACGCTCGTACAAATTTTATGAATTTCCACATCCTCCTTGCAACTCAATACGAATTCTTCGTATCGCTTAGTTTTGGATCGTACATATATTTAAGGCGTCCCTAAAATACATGTATTTCAGCCGAGCTTTGCGACAGCAAATTTGAACAAGTTACAAGGGTATCTTTATATTCGAGGCATCCGTTTGCTTTGCTCCCAATTGAACCAAATCACGATTTTTATTCCAATATATTCGCTTGAGCGCTATTCTCAATTATGCAGATATTCTCACCGACTCAATCAGTTCGCGTTCCAGCTCAATCCATCCCACTATTTCTGAAATCAGTACTAGCAACATCTCCAAATATTATCTTGATCACCGAACGATAATCTCAACTGATCTACCCCAGCTACGCGACTTACCCAAATATCAACTTTGCTTAGATCAGTTCAGTCCAACACATTATTCCTCAATCTCAATACCTCGCTGGGTGAACATCTATATTGAGGTTCGTGTGATCCACGAAGATCTCGCCGCCACGCCAAAGGGATTTGTGTCGCCACGATTTCAACGTGGACACACTCGCCACAATTCTTAGGTTACGCATGAAATAGTTCTTCGCGCTGCTTCCACTGCCTCGAAGCATAAAATATCACCTTTGCCTTCCGAACGAGCACGTTTCCCAGACTAAGTTCCGAGACATCTTGTAAATCTGAGGCACATCTGTCCCTTCCAATATTCGCAAAGATTTGATTTGAACGAGCCGCCACAGTCGTCCATTCATATAAATGCTATTCCCTTCCAGAGCACGATGAGTCAGAGGCGATGCCATCGATAAAAATCTGCGACTCTGAATCTCATCAGTTGACTAGGCTACCTTCCACCATCGCTTCGATCTTCTGGCTGCATCTTCAGCTGAAGGCTATCCCAAGGATCTCTCAAATCCAACACTTAGTCTATAAGCTAAATCTCATTGCTCACATCTGCCCTCGACGCATCCCCAAATACGCTGCCTCAAGGGTCGTTCTATGGGTCAACCATATTCATATCCGATTCGACGGGCAAGGTCGCTTAGGGTCAGCTGTCCCGAAGCTACGCTCGATAATCGTAATCATCACGATGGACAGCTACTATAAACCATGCTATATCTCATCTGAAAATCTGACTCAAAATCCATCCATTCATCCGAGCGAAGTTTCCGAATCCGAGAACCGCGCTCGTTGAAACCTTATTCCATCAATCCGCCGTTCTGTCCTGAATCCATCAAATTTCCGAATTGCATGTTCGATTCTCGCACCATCGATTCCAATGATTCTCGAAACTCGAGACTTGCTCAAATTCACATCCGTTTGCTATGTCCCACCTTGCACTTCCAACTTACTCGAGCAGCATAGTGATTTGTTCCGACGTTGCTCCCACATTTAGCTATCTTCAAAAGTCTGTCCGCCACAAAATCCTTTGCCTTCCATTGTTGCCATAATCCGTCTACGTCTTCCGGAGAATCCGTTTTCATCATTGCAACATCTTGCCCAAAATTCTATTTCCGCTAAACCTGATCCAACTTCCCGAGCAACAATATCCAAAATCCTTCAAGTTTGTGTGAATCAATCGCATTGCCCTCCAAGCCAAGTTCGTGTTTCAATGCTCAACCAACAGCTCAAATGCGTTGCCCAAAATCGTAGTTCGTGCTTGCTATCCTTCCGATAATCCCATCGCTTTGCTCAAATATAACCCAAATATTCGTTCCGATCTCATCCATCTCTTAAGCCCAACGATACTTCCATTTGCACGATTCCGTCCTTGAGTTCTCAAGTCTAATGTATCGAAGGATACCCGAGTCAAATTCTATTGCACCATATACTACTTGGAAATATAGTTGCCCTCGTGCAAAATCTGCGTCAACCAGCGTCTATCCCAAACCGACTATTCTGAGGTGATTCTGCCGAATCATAACTCAATATTTGCTTGCTCTATTTTCATTCCTTCCAACTCAGTCGATTTGCACCAACCGACTTGTATTCGTTATCCGAGTCCGTTCAGACAATTCCCATAGATGTCCAACCAAAATATTTCCAATGCCTTGCTTAACACATTTGATCCCATATACCACTTCGAATCAAGTCGCTACTCACATTACGTTTCCTTTCACGAATCCAAGATTCGTTCGAACCATCCCTTAGGTGTGATCATGCCATTCCCATCTTAAGTTTGACACAAAAACTTAGCCGATTCTTTAACCATCAATCTCGTTAGGCTACTCGTGCTATGTTCCATTCTCACTGCTCCCAGCTATTCTCAAACCGCCTGATACTTTCGTAACACAAGCAATCGTGCAACGATTGTATTCCAAGTAGTCCAACCCAATTTCCAATGGTTCTACACGTTTATTGTACGAGCAACTCATGCCAACTTATCTGATATTTCTTAAGCCAACTCAAATCTGCCCAACCGATGCGCCATAGTCGAAATTCTAACTTCTATCCAACACAATCGCTTGACGAGCAACTCGTGCAAGGATCCATTCTCATCGAATGTTTCTACTCAAAACATGCCGCATAACCAAATCTCGTTAGCCAACCAATTGATCCATTGAGGCAATCAAAAACTCCCTGAACGATAAACCAAGCCAACCCAACGAAAGCCCACACTTGTTGCACAAATACAACAACGCCAACCAACTTGCTGCACGAATACAACAACGCCTAACAAGGCTAAGCGATCCTACGAAAACCAACCAAGGCAACCCAACAAGAATAATAATGCAGCCAAAACCAGCAATAAATAGACTTATTGCATGAAACATCCGATGCGGCACCGAGTAGAGTCAAGAGCTAACGACACACGGAAGCGATTTTTGAGTTTGTGATGAAGCGAAGGACCAAGTCCGAAGAAATAAACCGGGTGCTCTGATACCAATCTGTCACGCCCCAAACTCCCGCAAGACCAATAGTCCCCGCTGAACGTGAAATCACCACGTTGTAGCTCTCCCGCGGGACAATCGTTCTATTCGGGACGTGATGCCGTATGAGCCTGGAGTTGCGCTCGTACAAGGCGATGTTGTTAAACACGAAAGTTATCATCGAAACAACCAAGTTACAGCGGAAGTCAATTGTGTACCAAGCACACATCAGAGTATACGCAGCGAAGCTCATGATAGGGTCCAAATGAGATGTCCCGAGTCAATGCCACAAAGGCGATGCCACGGAGACGATGAAATAACTCTTGCTCTTTCTCTAGCCCACAAAGGTACTTACAGTTCATACATCTTGTCCCGTATATCCAAGCAGCGCCACTACGTCTGTGTACCTGAAATATTGCCCATAAACGTGGGTCAGTACACAACCGTACTGGTGAGCGGGGTAACCCACTCGTCTAAGCCGACACTAAGTAAAATAGTGAATGCACACAGTTAAATGGTGATCTTTCTAGTTGAATCCTAGATTCGTTTCATGGCATATGGATGACATGTTAAGGAAAGCAGTAAAGCAGTTTAAGCATGCAAGCATTCATTCTCAAACCAAATGACAAGCATTTATATATATAGCCGACCCGTCTAACTCAATGCCATCGCTTGCACGATAACATATCGAACCAACAGTCTCGCCTCAATATCCATCCTCAAACAACAGTTTATATCCCAATCTCGAGTGCACACTCTTGCCGAGGCAAGGTGGCCGCGCCTACACGAAAGCCAAACCAACAAAAGGAAAGCAAGCCAACTCTTATCTATATGAAGTCACTGGCAAAGCCATAAAGGACAAAATCCAAGCATTAACGGCGCGCCCTATCAGCCCGGGTAGTAAGCCCCGCTGGAGGTCCCACAATGCATCGTGACTAGCAATGTGACTAGCATGAATCAATATTTCCCTCCGGATCGAAACGGCTCCAGTGCCCCGGATAAAAACCGTTTCGGGGAAAGTGCCAAACCTTTGCACAAGTTGTCCGTGACATGCAGACACACGTAGGTATGATGAGAGGATCGAACATTCTCGCCCCACCAAGCGATCCTAGACTCGTTCTATCGATAAACCCAACCGAAGTATCCATAACCATTCTTCCAACATGTTCTTCCAAGAAGTCCAAATCTCGACCTCAATATATATAGCCCAAGGCACCAAAATACCCAGTATTTCACATTGCCGCTTTACAGCAATGTATTCTGAAATGGTGCAACACCCATGCTCAAAGCAATCCCATGGCACAATGCCGTCTCAGTGGCACAATGCCCCATTCGTGGCACAATGCCCCATCAAGCGGCACCATACCTCGCTGATGCAGTTGTTCGGTTTCGAACCACAACTGCTCGCTTTGCAAGACAAAGCGACCCAGTGATATTCGTGCACGGATGCACGCTCGCTCGCCCAAATTCCCGATATTTCCATATTTCCATTTGCCTCAAAGTATCCTTCCAACTCGTATATTTCCAACCGTCCAAGCATAATCCCAAGTATCCAACTGACTGCCTCAAATGTATAATCCCACCATCGTACCAACTATCCAATGCGTAACTCATATCAAGCCACAATCCTATCAAGTTAACGACGTACACTCTATGCACGCCTCAGTGTAGTGATTCCCATTGTTCCAGCCCAAGTGTTCAAGCCTTTACGTGTTTTCCATATTATTAGGCATAAAGGAGTAGAGGAGAAGGGAAAGAGCCCACTCACAATGTTCGAATCCGTTAGGCATCCTGTCCTGCCGATACGGCCAATCCCTTGAACCCGTGGTCCGATGCAAGCGCGATCTACTCAACTGGTATGACCGTGCGAGCAGGCCGTGCTCTCCAAATCATCCGACCGATCGGACTAAGGAAGACGGCATTATCGTTTCAATCCAGCTATTCAGTACTGTTCTGAACGAACACCTGATTTCCATCGATCCCGCTAGCCATCTGCACATTGAAACCAACTCGATTAATCCTTCTTCCCGAAATCTGATATTTCAAATGTAACCAGCATTTGATTTATTCAGTCCGACTCAGCGTAACACTCCGAGCGGTTGCGGGGCATTACACTTACCGTTCTATATATCATGTCCCGTATATCCAAGCTGAGCCACTACACCTGAATACCTGGAAATAATGCCCACATACGTGTATCAGTATACAGCCGTACTGGTGAGCGGGGTAACCCACTCGCCTAAACTGACACTAATTAAATAGTGAATGAAAGCAGTTATATGGTGATCTTTCTACTTGAACCTAAATTCAATTCATCATAGTGGCATGACATGTTAAGGAAAGTTGTAAAGCAGTTTAAAGCATGCAAGCATTGAACTTAAGTTAACACACTAGTAGTTTATTCAATCTCAAAGGAACTAAGCATGCAATCCGTTTTACTCAAACCCCGTAAGTTATGCATGAACCTATCGAACCACATCACACTCCAAGTCTCGAATCCAATCTCAATATGCATACTATTGCCCGAGGCAAGGTGGTCGCCAGCCACACACTAATGCACTACAATCAAACTAACTCTTATCTATATGAAGGTCACTAGTCAAGCCATAAAGGACTATTCCAAGATATTTTGACCCAATCCATCGCTGAGTTGCAAGTCTGGCTGGTGGTCTCGAACTGCAAGTATTTTGATTGCCCGATCTATCCGATGTAGCAAGCCTCAACAGTGGGTTCGTAACACTCGTGCTTCCAAAGCACGTTCTAATGTTTCCTCCTTGTCCGAACGGTCCTGGAATTTCGGTGCCTATCTCGTTCGAGGAAACCAAATCCTGTGCGCAACAGATTGTCCGTGACTATACAATGCTCCGATAATGTAGGTACAATGAGAAATCGTGCCTTCTCGCCCTACCATACCAAACTCGTTCCATTCTATCTGATTCACTATTTTTGTTCTCAAATTATAGCCCAAGGCACAATTCCCAAATTATTTTTACTATACACCATGCTGCTTCTCGACACAGTGCTCCGATTAGGTGCAATACCCTACTCTCAATGCTCCGTGGGATAATGTCCTATCAGTGGAACAATGCCCCATTAGTAGCACAATGCCCTCTCTGATATATTTGCCCGGTTTTGAATCACAACTGCACGCTTTGCTGGACGAAGCATTCTATTTGATACTCTTGCGCAATACACGCAAGCCAAAGTATTCCGCTGCTTCAACCATACTGATCAACTCAAAGCTCCAAATTTCTATCCAGCCAAATGGTGCACACTCTATGCACGCTACAGTACGGTATTTTCCATGTTCCTATCCAAGTATCCAAGAGATTATGTTTGTTCCAATTGTTAGGCATGAAAGAGTAGATGAGAAGGGATAAAGCCCACTCACAAAGTCTGAATCCGCTAAGAACTATGTCTTACCGATATAATTGATCCCTTGAATTCATGGTCCGATGAGAAGTACAATCAACTCAATTGGTATGACTGTGTGAGCAGGCTATGCTCTCCAAATCATCATACCCGATCGGACTAAGGAAGAAGGCATTATCGCTCCAATCCTGCTATCTCTGTACTTGTTCCGAACAAACATACTGATTTCATTCACATAGTTCATGCCTCATCCCATTGTAAGGCGCTGCTCAGGTCCCACTGAATTTCGCACGCTATCTTCACATAAAACTAACTCAAATCAATACTTATTTCCAAATCCAACTCAATGAAATGCACCCAAACCCTTGCCTCATTTCAATTCGACTCAGTGTAATGCACCGTACAGTTGCAGGGCATTACAAACTGCTCACATGGTCGTCACCCTGCATCTCCATCGGAGTGTACAGTCACAAAAAAGTGCAAAAGAGACCATGCGCCTCATGTATATCCTTCCCACCCAACCTACTGTACTGGCCAGGTCGTCTACACGACATATCCAGTTCCTCACCACTAAGTCCAATAAATTCACCTAAAATAACTAGTACAAACTATGCTGACATACGTCCCGTGCGTAACGATGATCAATCGAATACGATGGTACGTGCCCTCTCGCGAGTATCACACATCTGTGTTCGTACAAAGTATGTATCATAGTCAAAGGAGATATGAAGATACCTCAGAAATATGGGATGGTCTCATAACTCTAGGTCAATATGTATAGTAAAAGAAATAGAATGATGCATTCTGCCATTGCACCCAGTCTATCTTGGACGCGCAATTTAATAACATACATAAATAAGAAAATAAGTAACATAAATATAACATATTGCATTAATTGTAAATAAATAGTAATCATGACAAGGTATACTTGCCTGGAGGTGGTTTGGTGATGTAACGATGTCCAAACAACAAATAAACAAAGCAGAAAATGAGGACATAAAATAAACATCTCCGGATACTAAAATAAATATCACCAGCATTTCCGGAATAAGTGAGATAGTCAGAAAACACTATTCATTCATCCAATTTGGACACATGTGCAAAAATGATAATTTCGGATCAATGCGAGATCCATATGTGATCCACTTTGTACCAAAATACGTGCCAGAATTAAACGTCACTAAATTAGACATATTATAGGTCAAACAAAGCCTAAACGATGATATAAACTCGACCATATGTCTAGTTTTGGATTCTTATTAAAAGATGACAAAATTGCTTGTCAAGTCGTATCATGGGGCCCGTGAAACGGTGATTCGTCGATTGTCTCAAAATCGGACGAAACTTGGGTCACAGGAAAAGTCAAACGCTGCGAGTCCAGTAGCATAAGTTTTGTTTTTATCTGATGAGTGAGAACAAACTAATTGGGTGATTTGCAAAAGTGTTGGTACAGAGACTTTCGACGAATACTGGTTGAATTCGTAGCACAGACGAAAACAATTTGAATTACGTACTATCCTACAAATCCACGTTTACATTACCCACCTTTTGATGCAATCCGTACACTACGGGCTCATCAGGTTTGTCGGGACTAACTCCGTATCAACGATTTTTAATTTTTTTAAAACAATTTTTTTGTGATTTTCTACGTAGGTTTTATTGTAGAATTATTGTTCCAAAAATTGCAAATAATATATGAATATGAAGATGGTTAGGTTGTCTATAGTCTAGTTGAGGTGGATTTCAAAAATACCTAATATCCTAGGTTGGAGTTTTCAACACGAAAACTGTTAATAAAGTTAATGTGTTTCAGTTAATTTTTTAGATTTTTCACCTAGGTTTTCACTGATTAAAATAATATATTAATTCCATAAAACCAAAAATTCCTAGAGAGGAATAAGTAGGATGCTCAAAAAACTTTACGGATTGAAAAACGGTCGAGTATAATGGAAGATACAGAACGATGAACAGGGGTACCTAAACTGCTTTGTGCGGCTGAACGAAATTTGCTTCTCGGGGTTATTGCTCTCACTTAGACAACTCTCTGGCGTGTGTAGGTGACTTTTCAGGTGCGGGGGATATCGAAGAATCACCATGAATTTTTGGTTTCGCGTTTGGTGGTGTATACAGCCGTGGGGAGGAGAAATTGTGCTTTGGTGTCAGCTTTTATACTTAGGGTTTCCTCTAAGTTCTACTAAGATTTGCACCTTGTTTTAGGATAGGGTTTGGTTTGGGTTAGCTTTTATTTTGAAGAGAATTAGACTAGGTTTCTAGAAATTATTGTTTTGTCAAGTTTAGTTGAGATTTGATAGGGCTTCGATTATGATGAAGTTGGCAAAAAATGTGTTTTTCGAATAGAAAGGGGGATTCGGGTTCCACGGATAGGGGTAAGGGTCTGTTGGGTTTCCTCATCTTGCGAGATTTCCAATTTCTCGAGATTTTTTTCGTTTTTCTTTTTCTTATCGTTTCTTTCTTTTCCATTTCTTTCCTATTTTTTCTTTTTCTTAATTCCTTTTCTAATTCTTTTTATGCATGGAAAATATTTAATTTTTTTACTATTTTATTATTGTTTTTATTTATTTATTATTATTTATACTCTTTAACTACAATATCACTTTAGAAAATTATATTAATTTTCAAAATTCTAAAAAAACAAAATAGTTATTATTTTATTTTTTTTACCACTTATTTGCTATTATTATTTATTTATTAAATATAAAATTTTATTTTATATTTTTGAGGGATTTTACATCCTACTCAACTTATAAGAATTTTTTACTCAAAATTATACTAAAGTCCAATCTATGAATAAGGTAATTTAATTCGGTAGAAAAATACAAGTATGCGAATTGTACCACGATCATTGGAAATATGGGGGAAATAATTTAAAAAAGAATCGCATTGAAATGTTAAGGTTAGAATTGTTTGGTTATTTTCTATCCATATACAACTTTACTATTATTAAATTTCTATGGATATCTTATGTACAAGATTATGTTCCCATGTTGGTCCTGAGTTTACGTTCCCGGGACCGGTCTTGAGTTTATGGAGGCCCCATATATAATGTAAAAAATTTTAAAACTGAAATAAAAGTAAATTAATAAAAAAGATACCACCAAGGATTAACCCATGAACTTTTTATATGCATGTCTAACATATTAACCAATACACCACAATTGTTTTATCTTAAGAAAGGCCATGGTATGTACTAGTTCTAGTTTTGATACTTGATTATGTGTATATATATGTCAAAATTAATTTTTTTGGGCCCTCTTAGGTCGTAGGTCCTGGGCGGTCGCCTTGGCTGCCCTGGGCCAGGGCCGACCCTGTACGTTCCTCATTATTTAAGTCACTAAGGTGGGGTAAGGTGGCACGATAGGATTCCATCTAACTAAGTACTTGCATATGGAATCGGGGTGGAGGAAGAATATGGAAGGGGGAGTGTGTAACCCAAGATAAAGAATTATTGATATGGTGGAGGATAAATTGTCACCTCTTGTATATAGGAACAATCATGAGCTCATCATGATATGATGTTCAAAAAGGGTATCCCCTTACTCTAATTTTTTTCCTACTTATTACTCATCTTTATTTACTGAAATCCTCAAAATTCAAAATTCCAAGATTTAAATCTAAATTCAATCTATTATAATCTCTTTTAAAATTTAAATAACCAAAATCTAAATCTAAATTCATTCTATCATAATCTCCTCTAAAATTTAAATAACCAAAATCTAAATCTAAATTCATTCTATCATAATCTCCTCTAAAATTTAAATAATCAAAATCTATTCAATCAGATATTATTCCAAATTTTAAATTTTTTACAAGTTCGTAGTCTTCAAAATTTTAAAATAAGTTTCCATATCCTTAAAATTTAAATTCTTGAGTCAACCCTCAAAATTCAACATTAAAATCAAATCCTCAAATTTAAAATCTTAAATCCAATCTATCAAAATTGAAATTTTAAAATTCAATCTTCATTTTACTATATTGCTCAAAGTCAAATCCCTATCCTCAATACATTTTTTTTCACATTAACTCAAATAAATCATAATATGTAAAAACACTCGAAATCTAAAGCATTTTAATTTTCTCAACATTTCTTTATTTGATTGCCTTCTTAACCACCATATTTGAGTTTCACCTTCAATATATAAATTTTTCAACCATAATTTGATTCTAACATTATAATTTCTACCCAACTTAGAATCTACTAATCTTTCACACTAGACTATATCTTTAAGGATTTTTTTATCAAATCATTCAATCGTGTTCATCAATCATCAAAAAAAATATTAATGAGTTCATAACTTAAATATATCTTTTCTAATACATCCTTAATTGCTAAGGTAATCCAACTAACAGTGTAATTGACTCATGAGGTATATACCTAGTACTACCCATATATCTAGCTTCCATCAAGTACGAGTGTTCATTTTCCGAAATATGAGAAAACGAGAAACAATAGTGAGGAGTTCAAGAAAGATATGATCAAATATCAAAACGAGGTTCAAAGGCAATAGTAGAAATCAAAAGAGAGTTGTTAAGACAGTTATGGATTGAGATCATATTTTGGTCTGTTCCTATTCGCCGACTCGTATCAGTACAGATACGTAACCGATACGATGTATTCTGACCTGCATAGGCCACTACAAATACCATGTCATGCCTAGTCCCAAAATACGTAGGACCTGAGTACCTGACAATGGCCATATACGTAATCAAGTGGATCTGGCCTAACTTAAATACGTATACGTTATTTATACTAGGGTATCATGTCAAATTTTTATGAAAAAACTATATCTTAATCTACATAAAGTACAAATATATCAAAAATGAACAATATGTAATACAGTTGACTGCCCTGTAATACCCATGTCCAAACATGCTCAAAAATAAGAATACTCTTGCAAACCTAGGCTATACAGCAGAATAAGTCAAATAGAACAAAATATATATAGCTACGAAAGATATGATACAAGTACATAATCGAGATACCTGTATACCGAGAAGATAGACATCATCAACTCTGGATGAACTCGATGACAACCAATGTCGTTAATCTGGAAAGGACCATATCCTCAGAGGGACGTAACAAGATACACAAAAATATACCAATCATGAACCAAATATAAACAAATGCAATAGGGTGAACTAACCAAATTACGCTAATGCAATTGAGGATAACCTTCGAACGAATGGGCTATCTGGCTAAAATGGGATCGTCATAGACTCCTTCGAGACTATAGGTTCACATAATATGTCCAATCATATGTACGTGCCGCAAAGCATCCCCTGGACACCAGAGGTCAACTGCTCTTATATATATATACCTTGGTCATTACCCCGCTTCTTCATCGGAGTGTACAGTCACAAAAAGTACAAAGTAGACCATGCACCTCATGTATATCCTCCCTACCCAACCTACTAGCCAGGTCGTCTACAAGACAAGTCCAGTTCCTCACCACTAACTCCAATGAATGCACCTAAAATAACTAGTATGAACTATGCCGAAACACATCCCGAACGTAATGATGATTAGTCGAATACGATGGTACATGCCCTTTCGTAAGTATCACACAATTGTGTCCATACAAAGTAAATTTTATTGTCAAAGGAGATATGAAGATACCTCACAAATATAGGGTGGTCTTATTACTCTTGGTCAACATGCATAGTAAAAGAAAATAGAACGACACATTCCGTCGTTGCACCCAAGTCTATCTTAGACGCGTAGTTTAATAACATATATAAATAAAAAAATAAGTAACATAAATGTAACATGTTGTATTAATTGTAAATAAATAGTAATCGTGGCAAGGTATACTTGCCTGAAGGTGGTTTGGTGATGTAACAATGTCTAGACATCAAGCACATCGAAGCAGAAAATGAGGACATGAAACAAAATTCTCCGGATGAGGAAATAAACATCACCAAAATTTTCGGAATAAGTGAGATAATCAAAAAAATACTACTCATTCGTCCAATTTGGACACAGGGACACAAATGGTAATTTTAGGTCAATACGGGGTCCATATGTGGTCCACAGTACTAAAATACATGCCAAAATTAAAAGTCTCTAAATTGGACATATTATAGGTCAAACAAAGCATAAACGATAATACAAACTCAACTGTATATCCAGTTTTGGATTCTGATGAGCCGATCATAAAATTGCTCGTCATATTGAATCGTGGGGCTCGCGAAACGATGATTCGTCGACTGTCTCAGAATCGAACGAAAGTAGGGTCATATGATAAGTCAAACGATGTGAGTCCAGTGGCATAAGTTTCATTGCGATCTGATGAGCGAGCATAAATTAATTGGATAATTTATAAAAGTGTCGATATAGAGACTTTTAATGGATACAGGTCAAATTCGTCGCATACACACAACTAATTCAAATTTTTTACTCTTCCACACATTCACGTTTACGTTACACACCTTTCAAAGTAATCCATACACGATAGGGACGTATGGTTTGTCGAGACCAACTCCGTATCGACGATTTTTAATATTTTTAAAATAAGTTTTTTCGTAATTTTCTATGTAGTTTTTACTGTAGTATTAATGTTCCATAAATTGCAAATAATATATGAATACAAAGCTCGTTAGGTTGTCTACATGCCTGTTTAGGTGGATTTCAAAAATATCTAATATCCTAGCGAGAATCACCTTATCACGTTGTGGTTTTCAACAAGAAAATTGTCAATAAAGTTAATGTATTTCAGTCAATGTTTTAGGTTTTACAACTAATTTTCACTAATTAAAACATCATATTAATTCCATAAAACCATCATTTTCTAGAGGGTTAAGTAGGTTGCTCAAAAAAATTTACGGAAAAAAATGGTCGAGTATAATGGAAGATACAAGACAATGAACAGGGTTTCCTCTAAGTTTACTTGGATTTGCACCTTGTTTTAGGCTACGGTTTGGGTTGGGTTAGGTTTTATTTGGAATAGTTTAATGGTAAGTTTGGTTGAGGTTTGATAGGGTTTTGAGTAGGATAAAGTTGGTGAAATATGAGTTTTTTGAATAGAAAGGGGGTTCGGGTTCAGCGGATAGGGGCGCGAGTCTGTTGGGTTTCCTCATCTCGCCAGATTTTGTTTTCTATTATATTCTCTCTTTTTTCTCTTTTTTCTTTTCTTTTCCATTTCTTTTCTATTTCTTAATTCCTTTTCTAATTCTTTTTATGCATGGAAAATATTGAATTTTTCACTATATTATTATTATTATTATTTATTTATTTATTTATTTATTTATTATTTACACTCTTTAACTACAATATCACTTTAGAAAATTATATTAATTTCCAAATATTCTAGAAAAATTAGAATAATGGTTCTTTTATTTTTTTACCACTTATTTGCTATTATTATTATTATTATTATTATTATTATTATTATTATTATTATTTATTAAATATAAAATTATATTTTATATTTTTGAGGGGTTTTATAGGTCAACCAAATAGAAGTGATATATGTCCTTGAAATCTCCCACGAATTAGTCTACAAGATCCATCTTATTCGTGAATGGGTACAACCGTCACTCGACCAAATGTACTTATAACACAACATGCACTACTAGAAAATGGACCTCTTGTGCCACCTTCTAGTGATAGCCTATACCATTCATCGCCAATATATTCTTTTGTGGCATTTTTAGAGTGCTGCGAATACATCTTTTGAGTCTCCTTCTTATGATGGCTTATATATGTTGATCGCAAAAATATTCTTTTATATCGCTTTTATACGACGTTTTATATTTGTGTCGCCAAAAGTACTTTTGCTTCCAAGCACGACCAAACTAGGCCACATTTGCGACGATTTTAGCAACCATTATCAAAGCTTTAGTACGAAAATTTTTGATTGTTGACTTTGATGAGGATATCGTACCGCACGCACAAAATTTTTGACACGTGTACATGTGCAGGAAGCATCTCGAAAAAGACTCATTGTTTCTCATGTGGTTTTGAGTTGACATTTTAATAAGTTTATTTTAGTCTCACATTACTTGTGGAGAGTTTATTTCTTTTTATTCATATTTTTAGTCGTGCATTGCTTATGGACTAGCATGTTGCTCTTTTGTATGCATATATATAGGCGTGTTCTTTTCATATGAAATTATTAAGTAATGAATGAAATATATATTGTGAGAGAGAGAATAATTCTTGAGATCTATTTTTTGAGATTATAGTGTGAAACATAACCCCCCTTCCTCCATGGGCTTGTGAAACCTTAGGGTAGTCGTTCATTTAGCGTCCTTGACCTCTTTCTCTCCCGAATCTTACTGCTAAGCAATCTACCATCCAATTTAGGCGGTACCAGTAGCTTATCCCCGTCCTTCCTTTCGTTCCGGTCCCTGCCTTCCCCTGTTGGTGAAGCAGGCCATCCGTCGCCAGGCAGTCCACCGTCAGGCCATCTATCATCAGGCCTCCAGCGATCTACCTTCGGTCGTGGATCCGTCAACCAATATCCTCCTTCCAATCTAACAGATCCAGGTATACCCTTCCAACTTCTCTAATATTTACAAAATTATCACTGGTAGGACAAAGACCTCTTTAATATTTTTAACCGTTCATGGCTGCTTTTCTTCTTTTCATTGTGAGGAGCGGACCTGTTTAACAAAGGACTTTATATTTGCAAAAAGAACTGAATATTAAATTGGGAACTAAAATTTAGAGTACAATTTATTACATTAATCTTTTGAAGAACAATGAATAAAAGATTTGCAAATACAATTGTGTTGCTGCTTTAAAAAGGCCATTGAGATCCTGACAATGAACTTTAAATTGCTTCTGCTTAATTAGTCATTCTTTATAACATAGCATTAATTTTTTTCATTCTGCTAATTTTGATAACCTACACAACATAGAGACTTATGTTAGAATTCATCAACACATGTATTACATCAAATTTTGTATCAGATCATGATTTGTGCATTTAGACCATTCTGCATAAATTTAAAGAACAAAACCCTACAAGATATGATTGAGATTTTATCACATATCCATAGCCCAAAAACTACATTGAACTAAATTTAAATTTTATTTAGACATTGGCCTTAAGGAATTTTGGTGCCCGTGCCTCGGGGTTGTCGACCAGACGGAGCTCATTAGTTCTTTGAAGGAAGCGGTTGTGGTGTGATCTGATATCAGTGAGTCTCGTGCCACTGAAGAGGTCCATTCACTTAATCATGAAAAGTTTAGAAGCTAATTAAAAAAAATTGAATTCTAGGGTTGGCATTTCATTTAACTAAAGAAAAGATTTGCATTCTAGGGTTTAGTATTTCATTTGTTAAAAAACAACTAGTCATTTTCATTAACAACAATCATTTAGTTTTAAGTAGTGCATGTCTACACGATATGGTCATTCATATTAGTTAGACGAAACTAATCAATCACCCCAAGAGTTAAGTAACTTTTGCATTTGACACACGAATTGGCTAAGGACAGTATGGACCCCAAGTTAGTTAGGAAGTTAGATGCGCAAAAGGGACAAATAGGCACCATTCCTTAAGAGTGTAGGGCTACTCACGAAACCTTAACTGAATTTCAAAAAGAAACAAATGATAGGTTCATCAGAATTAAGAGAGTATGAAGTCGTATCCCACTTGGGAATGACGGAGTTAGAGTGCATCAAACACCTCCTAGGGATGAGTATTCTCAACGGCTAATTAAACCATAACCATCGACCACAATAATATGACCTTGACGAAAAATACTTGAGGAGTATTAAAGTTTAGACACCGACCTTTGACTGCAAACTCAACCCATAATATATTTTGGATTGGCTCAAAGGTATGGACCGCTACTTTATGTGGTATTGTCACTACCACTTTCCAAAAACAGGGATATTTTTAATTTTTTATATATATTTAATATTGCGTGTTTTTAAATTAAATAATTGCATGAGATGTGTATTTATAATATTATGTACAGTGTTCTTAATATTTGAGCTAGTAGACTTGACCTAGAAGCCCACTAGGTGAACACCTGACCGAATTATAGGATTATGTATTTAATTTGTTTTATTTAGAATTTAACTGTTGAGGTTGTAATTAATTACCGTAAATTTATTTATTGTTGCGCCTTACCGTTGCGTCGATATTTGGAGCGATACCCTAGCTTTTGTCTTCCAACAAATTTCACAACTTTGCCCTAGACGTGCCCGCCTTCCCTTCTGACCTTTTTGTAACTCATAATTATGCTCTCTTGTGCTTCATTTTAGCCGCATAATATTCTTCGCGGCCGTTTATTCAATTTCTAAATAAAATTTGACTTTGTATCGTAGTGCGTTCCAATAGAAATTGGAGGCAATCTCGACCCATTTTTCGTGCAACCCAAATTAGGGTAATATTCTGTTCTGAGTCTTCTTCACTAATGATATTTGTGTCCAACCTAATTTTGGCCCCATGTACTCCTAACTAATTTTAGAACACCGCTTGCATTTATTTCTAATTAAATTGGGGATACCATTTTGACTAATCCCGTTTAATCCTAATTTAATCCAAGTGCCCCATTAATTAAGCCCATACCAAACACACAACACCTACTCACCCTACAAAACCCCAAACACCAATTCTCCCATCAATTTTTCATCATTTTATGTGTCTGTGCAAGTACCCAAATTTAAGGGGACTAATTTGGAAATGTTGCATTAGGTGTCAACACCCTATTGGTTCAACCAAATGGAGAAGCCCACAAATTTGACTAGTCAAACAACCCCCCTCCTTACATGAATGATTTTCTCCATGACGAATCCTGGCCACCCATTCAAAATGGGGCTCATCATCACCACACACCTCCCATCACCCTTCCTATAAAATGTTACATCACCTCACCCTTCCCAACATGCCCTAATCCCTAAACCTAGGGAAGCCCCCATCTTCTCTCTCCTCCTTCCTCACAAGCTCTCAACCGTAGGAATTTTCTTCTCTTCTTCTTCCTTTCTTCTTCTCTTCTTTTTCTTCTTCTTGAATCATCTCCTTCCTCCCAATAAAGAGAACCACCTCCACCACTCATCCCTCCGGCCAAGCTCCGGCCAGCCCGTCGAGCACCCGTTCGACCGCACCCTCCTTCCCTCTGCCATCTCCCTCTCCTTCGTCTGAGCCGACCATAACGTCCCCGACTGCACCCCCATCTCCTGTTCACATCCCCCTCCCGCTGAGCCGACCAACACGCCGGAGCCCTACGCCATCTTCGCCTGAGCCGCCGTGCTTGACACCCATCCATCCTCCACCAGACCTGAGTGACCAAGATCTCGCCTGAACCACCCGACGCCAGCACGCTGTTCACTATTCCGTCACCGCCTGAGGCCGAAGCCAGTCCCGCCTGAACCACTGGACCACCAGCATTTTACCCCGCTGAACGACTGCACCCCAGCCCCATTCAGGTCAGAACCCGACTGCCCAGACCTCTTCGTCACAGCCCTCGACCCACCTACATCATTTTCACCTCAGCCTGCAGACGCCTGAAGCCGACGACAGCTCCGGCCAACCCGACCGTGCACCTCGACCGAGCCGTTGTACCGATGCTTGAGCCGACCATCCCGTCACCGCTGAACCCGCTGAACCGCCATTCTCCTCTTCCCTCTCCCTCGTCGACGTCCCCAGCAGCTCTCCGGCCACCACCGAAGCACCTCGACCTGGCCTCCTGTGTGTTTATCACCATTCAACAGCATCGTCGTCATCAACAACATCGTCGACGTAATCATCATCTTCGTCGTCTTCGCCGTCGTCGTGCACGCGCACAGGTACGGCTTCCTTCCCTCGCGTACACGTACGCGTGTACGTATGTACGTATGTGTGCATATGTATGTTGTATTAGTATAATTCGTATACGAATACGCATATACATGTATTTAGTATATTTCTCTATTTATATATATGTATTCAATATATATATATATATATATATATATATATATATATATATATATATATATATATATATATATATATATATATATATATTAATATATCCGTATATATGATATATGTTAATATGTTCGTACTGGTATATTTATACCTGTATATAGTATAAGTATTATTTTGGTATATATATATATATATATATATATATATATATATATATATATATATATATATATATATATATATATATATATATATATATATATATATATATATATATATATATATATATATATATATATATATATATATGTATTGGTATATGTTTAGTAAATGTATTTTGGTATATATATATATATATATATACATATTTGGTATATGTATTAAATTGGTACATGTATATATATAAATATAGTATATGTATATTTTTACTGAAATATGTATATATATATTCAGTATATATATATTCTTTTGTATATATATATAAACATTGGTTGTTGTATATATATAAATATATATGTGGTATGTATATTTTTAAACATATATATATATATATATATATATATATATATATATATATATATATATATATATATATATATATATATATATATATATATATATATATATATATATAATTCTATTAGTGTATATACATATATTATGTACGTAATTAATTGGTATATATATTATGAGTATAATATGTATATTCATATATATATATATATATATACCCCTACTAGGTAACCCGAGTGTAAATACGGATACCCCGTAACTACACATGACCTTGTGACCCTATAAACTGTTAGCAGACTGCCATGTGTACATCGACGTACCGGCAAGACCCGTGTTATCGACTGTCTGATTGCACAACAATTACTGACGCAACGACCGTACAACTTGACGCACACTGACCCTAGTTGACCAGTATCATACCTAGCGTAGTCCTGAGTTATGAAATGTCTATAGGACTGTTGGATCATCCAGACGATACTCTGGAACAGGACATTGGTGTTACCAGCTAAGGACCCAAGGCGAGTACATTCTCTGATAATTTTCCAATTATTTGATAATATCTACAATTCCAGTATCTAGAAATGTTACATCTGATTCTTGACACTGTGCTACACGGACTAGTATATAGATTGGATTTGCAGTCATGAGATGTTACATTGATTATCGTATTGACATTGTACACGACATTGATATTTAGACCTTGAACATGATATATTGGATATTGCTCGTGTATCGTGACGTGTCGTGATTGGATCCACTGTACTAGTTGGGGGCGGAGGAAATATTAGTAGATTATGTGATCATACCCAACTCTACATGCATCATAGCTCACCCCACATCTCACGTCGGGTGCAGCCTGACCATTACATGCCTCATAGCTGTTATATATGATTAGCCTGACCACTACTTGCATGAATCATAGCTAATCATATGTAACCAGCCTGATCTTGTCCCAAGCCGATCACATGATAGACTGGTAATTTAAACACTTAGAATAGTTACAGTTCTCTATTTTAGATCATATACTACATCACCCGTATATGATATTGTACCTCGTTCTCTTTATTTTATTTATGCACTGACTGTATCATTTTGCCTATATTGCCTATCTCTTTATATTGCCTGTCTCTTTATTATGCCATTGCACTTATTCATTGTCTTCTCTCAGTATATAGCATCATCTGTTTATTATTTTATAGTCCTTATCAATTAAATAGAACCGTTATTTGAGATGTACTTGCTCCTTCCTGACTGGAAAATATTTTCCAGACTATGCCTTAGAGGACTGGTGTCTGACATTTATAGACCACAGGGTGAGTAGCTGCAGACTTGGACTTGGTATTCAGCTGTAATTTCGGGAGGTTTAGCCGGAATCACTAGTTATCTAGTTAGTTCTTTAGCAGATTATTTTTGGTACCGGATTTGTCTCCGGCATACTCTTTGAGACTTGGATTATATTGTTGAGTTAGACTATTTCTATTTTAGACTTGTGTTGCATCTTACTTGTTTCTTCGAGATCTTATGTCACGCCCCAGTCCCAAAATACCGAGGGACTGGACACGTGTCAATGGCCAGCAGCACTCACCGATGGACAACCCAATTTAATGGAACCATCAGGGCGCACTTAAGCTGTAAAATAAGGTCTACGACAACATGCCACAACTAATCTCATCCATAAAAGATAAATATAATCAACTGCATAATGAAATAGAAATAAGTAGCAACAAGTCTCAACAAGTAGGTCGGAGAAACAATCCGACATAAGTCTGAATACACTGGCTCAATAGGCCAGGAACAAAAGAGTCAAACATAAAGTAAATACTGAGTACGAAATCAGGTACTCAGGAAAAGTCTTCAGCAGTCACCTCGTGCTCAGGGATTGGTTCTGCTCCAGTATCAAGTCCAGTAATAGCTTCAGCTCCTGTCCCGTATATCTCGGGGTACTGCTCCTCAGCTAAACCTGGGGACATAATCCATTCCAGGTCCTCAGGGGACATAGCAAGGTACAGAAAATACAAGCCAAATAAATAAGCAGTGCAACATTAAGTAAATAATTGGGTAAACTATGTAACCAGCTAAGTGAGATGCAATATGAGAGCAGCACTAGAACTCAGGCTGAGACCGCTACAAGCTCTGTGTCGGGGAGCCGGTAGTAGTAATAACAGGTAAAGGGTCTAGCTCTGCTGGAGAGTCTACAACCTCACAATAGTAGTGGATATATATATATGAAACAGCCTGTAGCTTGTGTGTCTCTTCCCACCCAATGTAATCACGCATATCATGACCATAACGTCTCATGTCCATGTCAGCAGGATTATAGCTAATGCAACAAGTCATATTGTCTATAAATAAAATATCTCTGTCAAGTCCTGTATCCTATACAGAATTACCACGAATATCTCGGGAAGATCCTATCTCATGAATAGTATCAAGTGTCCTGGGTTATGATGTACTTGATAAGACAAGTACGAGAATACATAGGGTCTCGATATCCATGTCTAAGTGACGATACACAACTCCGCGTACGGGGTTGGCACCCGACTAGTAATCGGACGCTAAGTAAAATCACTCGGTCCTGGGTTGAACAGTTAAATCAAGTTTATGTATGTTTACACAAGTACTCCAGCAAGTATTATAACAGAAATCATTGCAAGTTGGCACGGTATAATTTTCCAATGATGTATAAATAAGTTAAGAAAAGAAGTAGCAAGCTGCAGGGTTTGGCAAGGTACACTTGCCTGATGTTTGATTTCCAACTACTGTTCTGTTACTCGAGAAATTTCCAGAAATGTCTCCGGAAGCTGAAACAAACATTACCATAATGCTCAGAAGATATCAATCAGCTAGAAACGCCTGTCCTTGAGTCCAATTTGGACACAGGGGCAAAAATAACCATTTCGGGTCAAAACGGGGTCCGCATGTGGGCCCGCTTTGCACCAAAAAATGTGTTAGGGACAAAGGTCTCCAAATCAGTCCAACTTAGTGTCAACAAGTCAGGAACGCTGATACGAACTCAACGGAACTTCCAGATTTGGATTCTGATGAGCCGATCACAAAATCGCCCGTCGAGTGGGGCCTGTGGGGCCCACGACACGCGATTTCGTCAACGTTCTCAGAATCGAACCAAACTTGGGTCACAGGACCAGCGTATCGCTACGAGTCCGATGGCTCAAGTTTCGTCTCGATCCGACGTATGTGCACAAAGTTATGACGCATTCTAGAAAGGGCGGATACGGGACGGGATCCGCGGATACGCGTTGATTTCGGTATGCACGCACACCGGAATCGACTTCTGTGAAATCCCACACGTCCGTATCAAAGATGCGCACATATCGGTAAAGACCGCGTGCGACCAAGTCGTCCCGTTTGGCGGGGCAGACTCAGTTCCGGGGTAAAACAGGGTGTTAGTTTTCCTGTTTTTGGATCGCGGTTCGCGATCACCACAGGACGCGATGCCCCGAGCGGTTTGCATGGGCACCGAGAGGGTCACGCAGGGTTCGCGATGCAACAGACAGAATTAAAAATGGGGCAGCAAGGAGAGAGAAACAGGTACCTGAACAGGGCTCGAGAAACTAGAATTTCTCGTGTTCGACACGTGTCCGACACGTGTCGAGCTAGGGCACGGGTTAAGGACTGTGGCGGGAGGACGACGACTCGGCCGGAGCTGAGGCGGATGGAGGCCGGGGACAGCGTCGTCGGGGGCTCGGGGCGCGGGCGGTGCCGGCAGCGGGTCGCCGGAGGCGGAGGCGAGCGGCCGGAGGGGGAGCACGGGCTGCTGTGGAGAAGAGGGAGGAGGAAGAAGGGGGAGGTGGCGCTGCGGCCGGAGGGGAGCGGCGTGCTGGGGTGGCGCGGAGGCGCTGGCATCGGCGTCGAGCGGGGAGGCGGTCGACGGCGGGTGGCGGACGGAGGGATCGATCTGGCCGGAGAAGAGGGGATCCTAGGGTTTATATAGGGTCGGGGGAGGCGGCCAGGGCGATGGGTCATGGCGGAGAAAGTAGGCCGAGGGGAGGTCGTAGGGTAGTGGCGCGGGGCGCGGGCGGATCTCCGGCGACGTGGCCGGAGAACGAGGCCGGGATTCGCGGGGGCTGCGCGTGGGGGAGATGGGGTTCCCGGGTCGGGTCGGGCGGCGGGTTCGGGTCTGGCCGACCCGCCCGACCCGCTAGGCCAAGGGATGGGCCGGGCTCGGTTTGGTTTGGGTTAGGCCCGGTTGGGCTGGGTTAGGTCAAAAATAATTAAATAAATAAATAAATAATAATAAATAATAGTTTTTAGGTGATTAAAAATAGGTTCGGGGTCCAATAAAATCCCAGAAAATTACCCTAAGTCCAGTTTTTTATTTTAAACATAAAAATCTTATTTTTATCATATTTTAATATTAATTATTAGCACTTAAAAATCATTTAATCATAAAACACCTATTTTAATTCTTGAAAAATGTAGAAAAATCCCGAAAATTGTTTTTAACAAATTTTAAAATTTTAGGGTGATTATAATCTACCCCCTTAAAAGGATTGCGTCCTCGCAATCGAAGGGTAAACTACAGAAGGGCACGAACTACGAAAATAAGAGAATGCTTAGGTTATACCTGCATCTGCGAATAAGTGTGGATAACACTGGTGCATGATATCCTCCCGTTCCTAGGTTGATTCGCCAGGGGAGTGTTGTTTCCAAGCTACCCGAACCAGTCTGATTGTCTGCCCTCGCAGTGTCTTCTCACTGGTGTTGAGTATACCCACTGGTTGCTCCTCATATCTCAGGCTAGGGCCCACTGAAATCTCAGAATGATCAACTACGTGACTTGGGTCCGTCACGTACCGTCTCAGCTGTGAGACATAGAATACATCATGCACTCCCTCTAAGGATGGAGGTAATGCAAGACGATAAGCCACCTCACCAATGCGCTCTAAAATGTTGAATGGCCCGATATATCTTGGGCTCAACTTGCCTCTGCTCCCAAATCTGATAGTACCTCGAGTGGGCGAGATCCTCAAAAATACGTGCTCTCCTTCCTTGAACTCCAGAGGACGTCTGTGCGTATCGGCCTAATGCTTCTGTCTATTCTGGGCTGCACGAAGATGATTCTGAATCTGCTTTACCTTCTCAACTGTCTCCGTTACCAACTCTGGACCCAGTATTTGACGTTCGCCAATGTCACTCCAGCATATCGGCGATCTGCACTTTCTTCCGTACAATGCCTCGAAAGGTGCCATCTGGATGCTTGCCTGATAGCTGTTGTTGTAAGAGAACTCCACTAAGTGCAGATGATCTTCCCAAGATCCTCCAAAGTCCAGTATACATGATCGCAGCATATCCTCCAAGATCTGAATCGTACGCTCCGATTGGCCATCTGTCTGCGGATGATAGGCAGTACTGAATTTGAGTCGGGTGCCGAGACTCTCTTGCATGCTTCGCCAAAAGTGAGACATAAATCTCGAGTCTCGATCTGATACGATACTAACCGACACTCCATGTAATCTTACGATTTGTCGCATATACATGTCGGCTAGTACTTTCGTGGATTGTCCGACTCTAAATGGCAAGAAATGTGCCGACTTAGTGAGTCGATCCACGATAACCCATACTGCATCTTTTCTACTGGGGCTTCTTGGAAATCCGGTGACGAAATCAATGGTAATATGCTCCCACTTCCATTCAGGTATGGGAAGCGGCTGCAACATACCTGCAGTCCTTTGGTGCTCGGCCTTTACCTGCTGGCAGACTAAACATTTTGCCACAAATCGGGCAATCTCCCTTTTTATTCCATGCCACCAATAATACTGTCTTAAGTCTCGGTACATCTTGGTTCCTCCTGGATGAACAGAGTATATGGAGCTATGTGCTTCCGTCATTAACTCCTGCCTCAATTCTCCATTTAGAACATATAGGCGATTTTCGCACCTTAATGTCCCGTCGTCATGGATGCGAAGTCCTGTCTGCATGCCTGCTTCTGTTCTCTCTTTCAGCCTTCGAAATCTGGCATCAGTAGGCAAAGCTTCTTTGATCCTCTCCACAAGTGATGACTTAACTTTGAGGTTAGCCAGCAAGCTATTTTGTCCAGGTAAAACAACCTCTATCTGAAGATCTTGTAGGTCTTGTAATAGTTGAGGCTGCTCTGTCAAGAAATAAGTCGTGGGTTTCCTGCTGAGGGCGTCGGCTACAACATTTGCCGTCCCCGGGTGGTACTGCAGATCTATATCAAAGTCTACCATTAACTCAAGCCAACGCCTTTGCCTCATGTTGAGCTCCTTCTGAGTATATACATACTTGAGACTCTTATGGTCAGTAAAGATTTTGACCTTCTCTCCATACAGATAGTGCCTCCAGATCTTCAGTGCAAATATTACTGCAGCTAGCTCCAGGTCGTGCGTTGGGTAGTTCTTCTCGTGGACCTTCAACTGCCTCGATGCATAAGCGATAACCTTGCCATGTTGCATCAAGACACAACCTAGTCCACTACCGGACGCATCACTATAAACAACAAAACCTCCTGACCCTGAGGGAAGAGTCAAGACTGGTGCTGTTGTTAGACGCCTCTTCAGTTCTTCAAAGGCCTTCTGGCATCCTTCCGTCCATATAAACTCCTAATCCTTCCGAGTCAGCTTCGTCATTGGCTCCGTAATCCTTAAAAAATTCTCTACGAACCGCTGGTAATACCCAGCAAGTCCGAGAAAACTTCTCACTTCTGCAACGGAGGTAGGTGTCGGCCAAGTTTCTATTGCAGTGACCTTCTCTGGATCCACTGACAGTCCTTCTCCTGAGATGATATGTCCCAAGAATGGCACCTTGTCCATACAGAACTCATATTTGCTGAGTTTGGCATACAACTTCTCCCGTCTCAAGGTTTCTAGCACAATCCTGAGGTGCTCCTCGTGCTCTTCGTGGTCCTTGGAATAGACTAGAATATCATCAATAAATACAACCATAAATTTATCCAAGTACTGATAGAAGAGTCCGTTCATCAAACTCATGAATACGGCTGGCGCATTGGTTAAACCAAACGGCATTACTAGGAATTCATAGTGTCCATACTTAGTTCTGAAGGCCGTCTTCGGTATATCTTCCTTCTTCACCCTAATCTAGTGATAACCGGATCTAAGGTCAATCTTTGAGAATACCCTAGCACCACTCAATTGGTCAAATAAGTCATCAATACGTGGTAAGGGATACCGGTTCTTAATGGTTACATCATTTAGAGCTCTGTAATTAATGCACAAGCGTACAGTTCCATCCTTCTTTGGTACAAAAAGTATGGGTGCCCCCCAAGGTGAAACACTAGGCCGGATAAAACCCTTCTCCAGAAGATCGTCAACTTGCTCTTTCAACTCCACTAACTTCTTAGGTGCTAGCCGATAGACCGATGAAGTAATAGGTTCGGCTCCTGGAGTTAGGTCTATTATGAATTCTATTTCCCGATCAGGTGGTAAACCTGGAAGATCATCAGAAAATATATCCACAAACTCCGATATGACTCTTCGGTAACCTGACTCCTCCTCTACAGATAATATCCTAAGAGTTGGCTGGATACCTTGCTCTACAGCTCCCCGAAGAAATTCAAACTCAGGAAGGCTAGGGGGTCTAAATATCACTTTTCCAAGCCGGCAATCAAGTGTCGCATGGTACTGACTTAACCAGTCCATACCAAGTACTACATCATAATCAGGCATAGAAAAGATCAAAAATTAGGCTCGCATCTCTCTGCCACAGACTACTACCGAACATGATCTACAGATATCACTAACTGGGATAATACCACCTCCCGTAAGAATTCTCTTCATCTTCAAGAGAGGTGCGGTAGCTACTCTATGTGTGGCTACGAAGCTAGCAGCTGTGAATGAATGCGAGGCTCCAGAATCAAATAAAGCTACAGCAGGTAATGAAGCTACTAATATGGTACCTGCTATAACCTCGCCTGCAGTAGCTTCCTCCATGACTGCTAGTACATATGCATGTCCTCGTCCCTGAGCTGGACCTCTCTGCTGACGAGCCTGCTAAAATAATGCTGCCTGAGGTGGTAGTGGTGGCCTGGCTCCTCCAGCTCCTGTCTATGTTACTCCCACAGCTGGAAGAGCTGGCCTTGGTGCAGGTAGAGCTGGTCGATTTGGAGCTATCTCTCGACGCTCCGAGCAGTCCTTTGAGAAGTGCTAGTTGGATCCACAAACCAGGCAGAGTCCCAGCTTGCGTCTACACTCCTATTGAATGTGGCCTACTTTGCCGCAGTAATGACAAGTAGGTAGGTTCTTTGATGCTGCTTTCTGAGGCAGGTTCTTCTGGGGTCGTTCGGCAGAATCCCCCTGTGATGACTTGGACGGTGCTGAGGAGAATGGACGTTTCAGACTTGACACCCTCTGAGTAACGCGCTCCATACGACGGGGTACAGCAAGGACGTCGGTGTATGAGGTGGGCGCGACAGATCCGATTAACCTCTGGAGCTTGAACCTGAGTCCATCAAAGAACTTTTCTGCCTTCTCTTCTTCGGTAGGAATTAGAGAAGGGGCGAAGCGGCTCAGCCGAATAAATTCGGCGTTGTATTCCTCCACCGACATATTGCCCTGGATCAGGCGGTTGAACTTGTCTCGGAGTTCTGATCGAGCAACAGCAGGGATGTACATTTCCTGGAAGAGTCTGGAGAACTCCTCCCAGGTGACTTGATCATGTCCGAGCCTCCTTTCTTCGGATAGCCACCAATGGTGCGCATTGTCCGTCAGTTGCATCCTGACGGCAGTCATCCACTTTTCCCTTGAAAGTTCAACGGCCTCCAACTGATGCTGCGTGTTCGTTAGCCATTCATGAACTTCAGTTGGTCCTTCCTTGCCCAAAAAGGTACGGGGTTTGAGTTGACGAAAATCTGTGATGGATCCCGTCGCTGGTCGCCTAGTTGGTGGATTTGTCTGCTCCAATGCTGCGACTAGGCTGTTCCTTAAGTACTCGGCCTCATGACGCTAGGCCTCTTGTTGGATCTGTTGTTGGACCTGCATCATGGCGTAGAACATCTGGAATATTTGTTGTTCGTCCATTGCCTGCCTTGGGGGAAAGACAGGTATCGATGGAGGGAACTGTGGTGGAGGCGGGATGTCATCACGCCTGAACCTGGAGCTTGGCTGGCCAGATTGGTTGCTCTGAGAGGATTGTCCTCTGGTATCTGGCGTCACTCCAGTTTCACAGGTAACCACAGCTTCGGACGGTGTACCCAAGGGATTCTCGTCACCACTTCTGGGATCCATTACTCTGCATCAAAAGAAAACAATAAGAACGCACAGAGGAATCAAATAGGATGCAATTCAAGAAATTAAATTGAATTCGACATAGAGTCCAAAAATGATTCAATCAATGGATGAGATCCTATAACTTATCCTATCTTATTGCAGGCCTGTTCGGTCCCTAAGTTAAAATCGAACAATTTAGTCGTGGACCTCCATGGGCCACAACAAAAACCATGTCACGCCCCAGTCCCAAAATACCAAGGGACTGGACACGTGGCAATGGCCAGCAGCACGCACCGATGGACAACCCAATTTAATGGAACCATCAGGGCGCACTTAAGCTGTAAAATAAGGTCTACGACAATATACCACAACTAATCTCATCCATAAAAGATAAATATAATCAACTGCATAATGAAATGGAAATAAGTAGCAACAAGTCTCAACAAGTAGGTCGGAGAAACAATCCGACATAAGTCTGAATACACTGGCTCAATAGGCCAGGAACAAAAGAGTCAAACATAAAGTAAATACTGAGTACGAAATCAGGTACTCAGGAAAAGTCTTCAGCAGTCACCTCGTGCTCAGGGATTGGTTCTGCTCCAGTATCAAGTCCAGTAATAGCTTCAGCTCCTATCCCGTATATCTCGGGGTACTGCTCCTCAGCTAAACCTGGATACATAATCTATTCCAGGTCCTCAGGGGACATAGCAAGGTACAAAAAATACAAGCCAAATAAATAAGCAGTGCAGCATTAAGTAAATAATTGGGTAAACTATGTAACCAGCTAAGTGAGATGCAATATGAGAGCAGCACTAGAACTCAGGCTAAGATCGCTACAAGCTCTGTGTCGGGGAGCCTGTAGCAGTAATAACAGGTAAAGGGTCTAGCTCTGCTGGAGAGTCTACAACCTCACAATAGTAGTGGATATATATATGAAACAGCCTGTAGCCTGTGTGTCTCTCCCCACCCAATATAATCACGCATATCATGACCATAACGTCTCATGTCCATGTCAGCGGGATTATAGCTAATGCAACAAGTCATATTATCTATAAATAAAATATCTCTGTCAAGTCCTGTATCCTATACAGAATCACCACGAATATCTCGAGAAGATCCTGTCTCATGAATAGTGTCAAGTGTCCTGGGTTATGATGTACTTGATAAGACAAGTACGAGAATACATAGGGTCTCAATATCCATGTCTATGTGATGTTACACAACTCCACATACGGGGTTGGCACCCGACTAGTAATCGGACGCTAAGTAAAATCACTCGGTCCTGGGTTGAACAGTTAAATCAAGTTTATGTATGTTTACACAAGTACTCCAGCAAGTATTATAACAGAAATCATTGCAAGTTGGCACGGTATAATTTTCCACTGATGTATAAATAAGTTAAGAAAATAAGTAGCAAGCTGCAGGGTTTGGCAAGGTACACTTGCCTGATGTTTGTTTTCCAACTACTGTTCTGTTACTAGGGAAATTTCTAGAAACGTCTCCGGAAGCTGAAACAAACATTACCATCATGCTCAGAAGATATCAATCAGCTAGAAACGCCTGTCCTTGAGTCTAATTTGGACACAGGGGCAAAAATGGCCATTTTGGGTCAAAACGGGGTCCGCATATGGGCCCGCTTTGCACCGAAAAACGTGTCAGGGACAAAGGTCTCCAAATCAGTCCGACTTAGTATCAACAAGTCAGGAACGCTGATACGAACTCAACGGAACTTCCAGATTTGGATTCCGATGAGCCGATCACAAAATCGCCCGTCGAGTGGGGCCTGTGGGGCCCACGACACGCGATTTCGTCAACGTTCTCAGAATTGAACCAAACTTGGGTCACAGGACCAGCGTATCACTTCGAGTCTGATGGCGCAAGTTTCGTCTTGATCCGACGTGTGTGCACAAAGTTATGACGTATTCCAGAAAGGGCAGATACGGGGCGGCGTCCGCGGATACGCGTTGATTCAGGTGTGCACGCACACCCGAATCGACTTCTGCGAAATACCACATGTCCGTATCAAAGACGCGCACGTATCGGTAAAGACCGCGTGCGACCAAGTTGTCCCGTTTGGCGGGGTGGACTCGGTTCCGGGGTGAAACAGGGTGTTAGTTTTCCTATTTTTGGATCGCGGTTCGCGATCACCACAGGACACGATGCCCCGAGCGGTTTGCACGGGCACCGAGAGGGTCACGCAGGGTTCGCGATGCAACAGACGAAATTGAAAACGGGGTAGCGAGAAGAAAGAAACAGGTACCTGAACAGGGCTCGAGAAACTGGAATTTCTTGTGTCTGACACGTGTCCGACACGTGTCGAGCTAGGGCACGGGTTAAGGACTGTGGCCGGAGGACGACAACTCGGCCGGAGCTGAGGCGGAGGGAGGCCGAGGACAGCGTCGCCGGGGGCTCGGGGCGCGGGCGGTGCCGGCAGCGGGTCGCCGAAGGCGGAGGCGAGCGGCCGGAGGGGGAGCACGGGCTGCTGTGGAGAAGAGGGAGGAGGAAGAAGGGGGAGGCGGCGCTGCGGCCGGAGGGGAGCGGCGTGCTGGGGTGGTGCGGAGGCGCTGGCAGCGGCGTCGAGCGGGGAGGCGGTCGACGGCGGGTGGCGGACGGAGGGATCGATCTGGCCGGGGAAGAGGGGGATCCTACGGTTTATATAGGGCCGGGGGAGGCGGCCAGGGCGCTGGGTCGTGGCGGAGAAGGCGGGCCGAGGGGAGGTCGTGGGGTAGTGGCGCGGGGCGCGGGCGGATCTCCGGCGACGTGGCCGGAGAACGCGGCCGGGATTCGCGGGGGCTGCGCGTGGGGGAGATGGGGTTCCCGGGTCGGGTCGGGCGGCGGGTTCGGGTCTGGCCGACCCGCCCGACCCGCTAGGCCAAGGGATGGGCCGGGCTCGGTTTGGTTTGGGTTGGGCCCGGTTGGGCTGGGTTAGGTTAAAAATAATTAAATAAATAAATAAATAATAATAAACAATAGTTTTTAGGTGATTAAAAATAGGTTCGGGGTCCAATAAAATCCCAGAAAATTACCCTAAGTCCAGTTTTTCATTTTAAACATAAAAATCTTATTTTCATCATATTTTAATATTAATTATTAGCACTTAAAAATCATTTAATCACAAAACACCTATTTTAATTCTTGAAAAATGCAGAAAAATCCCGAAAATTATTTTTAACAAATTTTAAAATTTTAGGGTGATTATATCTTATCGTGCTGTAGTTGTGATTAAGTATGTTGTTCATATTATATTGTGGTATCCATGTCTCCTCATGGAGTCGGATGCTCGTGTGAGTTTGTTTAGATAGCATCAAGACCTAGACAGCGTTCTACCGCCGATGTTGCGACGTAGGCTGGACGTACCCACGTACTCGTGCCCCAATTCCGGGTGCAGGTTATGACACATTTTTAGTGGTGGCCCATGCAGGTCAGACTTCGCAAGTTGTGCGATGTCGTGGTAGTGCGACGTCATAGTTGTACTACTGCGTGCCTGCTATAGAATATAGGACATAGGATACTAAGATGAGAGAGGATACTCAATCACAAAATTCTTGAGAGATTCCTGGGACGACCCCTTGAGAATCTTATTAAAATTTCTAATTTTAATCCTTCGCCCTTGTTTTCGTCCGTCCTCACTCGTTGATATTGAGTTTGATTCTTGTTGACCAGTTGTTAAATTTAATTCTTGGTATTGTTATTGAGTTAATTTTATATCAAGATGAATTTTATGGGCTAAAATTTACGGTATCATCTGATAACATATGTTGACGAGGACAGTGAGAAAGGTAAAACGTCTACTTTGGTTATGGAACCTAGAGTTTATCGCAGCCATATTAGCTGTCGTGACGAGAACGTAGGAACCTGACTTGGATATACATACTGTAGTTATGAAACTTAGAGTCTCTCGCAGCCATACCGGTTGGCATGGCGAGGATTCTAGATGACATGATTATAGAGTTGCATACCTTAGTTGCGGAACCTGTCGTTATCACACCTATGCTTACTGGCGTGGCGAGGATTCTGAGTGTCATGATTTCGGACAGACGTGTATGATTATCAGGTTGTATCTTAAATTAGTTCTTAAAGTCTCATCTCAATACTTATTTTCTATTATTACAGGACTTGTTCCATCGCTTCTTTTCTTTACTAACAGTAGAAATACCTTCAGTCCTCAATCCAGTTCCTTTTTGAGCTTCTATTCTTTGAGGATTCCTTGTTAAGTATGATAATTAGTGACTTGTAATTATATCTGTGTCTTGTATTAGTGTTGATTGAGTGTGACCTGTTCGTTGCAAGTGTTTCTTAGTTGGACAAGTGAGCAGTAGGCATTAATCTAGAGTTAACCCATAGCGTAGTGCCTTGTAGCAATGGTTCTATGTAAATGTGCCATTATTATTAGTATTGGTACTATAGGTAGAAGGAAAAAAGAGTATCAGTGATGGTTCCAAGAGTTAGTATCAGAGCTAGCACAACCGTCTTGGATAGTCATAAATTTATGTAATTGGATGATCTATGTAAACAATTAAGTATCAAGAAATTGTGTTAAAGAATAATGGAGCATGATGTTCAATTTAATGATTAATACTTGGGTGTGTTAAGAGTAAAGAAATGTATAGATGAGGAACCATATACTTGCCCATGAGAGTAAAGTGAAGCATGGGTGTTATAAAAGGTGCAAGAAATTGTGAGTTCTAATAAGTGTGATGAGGTAATCTAATAATGAAGTTAGTGTTACCATGCCAAGAGTATTAATGTTTCTATATCGAGGATTATTAAAAATTGTGCTAGTAATAGTAAGTACTTCGTGTGATGATAATTAGATTGGTGTACCCGTTGATATAGATTAATAATCATGGAAGAAAATACGTGTGATGATAACTTGATCATTTGGAAGTAATAGTGCAAGTAATTCGGACAGTACAAATTTCAGTACACAGTTGAGAGTTGTAGACAATGGGTGTATTTGAGTGCACCTTGAGTATTAGAGACCGTGAGCATTTATATGTATATTTGTGGATTTGAAATTGAAGAGTGGAAATGAATTTCAATTTTTAAGAATTTTGAGGAGTTGAGATTCTATGTTATTAAATTTTGAGGATTCAAATTTGGTTCAATAAACATAGTCAAAGCTATAAAGATTTCAGAAGTGATTAAAATTTTATTTCGATATTGAGTATTTGACTTTTAAGGAAGTATATGCCTCGTACTTTAAATCGTTCGAGAAGTTAAACTTTGATGATCTTATTTTGAGGATTAATTTTTACGGTGGGTAAGAAATATATAACAGTATATGAGTGGTTGATGTGCATGCTTAAGGATCTATTGGCTTAAGAATGCTTGAGATGGCACTGCAAACAGACTTGGGTGTCCATCTAGAGTTGCATTATAAGGAGTAGTACTTAGTGTTTTGTGTTGCACTTGGCGTGCACTTGAGTGATAAGAACAACTAGTATAAACAATTATAGTAGGAAAGAGGACTAGCAGTGGGTGTACTTGTAGTAGAACAGAGGTACCTAAAGGGATAGGAGTATCAAACTTCAAATGCATCAATGACCTATGATTTTGTTAGAGGTCCTTGGTATCAGATTTTGGTATTAATAGACAAGTGTGTGTAATATGGATGTATCCATGGATATCTTATGGACTAGTGATTAGTTGATATGGGTAACAGTGTATAGGGACAGGAATTTGTGAATAAATGTGCTAGAGTTAAGTGTATGATAGAAGTTGAAGATGTCTAAGTAATGGGTTAGAAGACTATGTTCTGATCTTTGCTTATGTTCCTTTTTTGTCTGTTTGATTGGTTGATTGATTTATTCCTTAGTACCGTAGCTCGTATTCATGATTTTCTTGTTAGAATGTAGTTAGTAGCACACCCTGACAGAGACTGTAACACCATGACAAAAGAGACTATGACCATACGCGTTTCATCTAGATTGCATATTTTATCTAGATTGCGTGTTGTATGACTATAGGTAGGATATTCTTAGACTTTGTTTGTTGAGGATTGACTGTTGTAAAGAATCAATGAAGAGGTTATGATTTGAAAGAAAGAGACAATGTGTCTTAAAATTCGAGGATAAATATTAATTTAAATAAGAGTTGAGAACTTGATATGGCAGAATTGACGAGTTGGTTAAATCATCGATTTTATAAAGATTATGAAATGATTGAATTTATCATTAAATTTTGAGAAATTTAAGAAGATTATCATTGTATTTGTTTGACTGCAAGATATAGATTTATTTTGAATATTATAATTGAAGATTTTGCGAGAATTATATTATTTGAGTATTGTGTGGAAAAAAAAAAGAGTCGAGAAATAAGATCACTAATGGAATAGTATTTTCGGATGAGATTTCCTAAATTTTATAAATATGCGTTGACTGGATTTAAATTAAAGGATTGGAGAGTAAATTTTGTATTTAGTGATTTACTCAACATTTGAGGAGTAAGATGATTAATGGGTTAGTGTTCGAATACAAACTTTTGGATGAGATTTTAAATTTTATAAGTGTGCATTGATTGAGTTTAAATTAGAGGATTGGATATCAAATTTCGAGTATTTAGATATGAACTTAAAATTTTGGAGGAAATTGTGAAAAAAAATGGAATTTGATTTTATTTTGAGGATTTTCAGGAATACAATAATTTCAGAATTTTGAAAATTATGAAATGACAAGGTGGATTATTTCAGGATTATGTGGGTTGATGAATTTAACTTTTGATAGAAAATAATATAACGAGTAAATACTACTATGAGGATTTTAAATTTCGAGGACGAAATTCTTTTAAGGAGGGTAGACTTGTCACTACCACGTTCTAAAAACAGGAGTATTTTTTTATTTTTTATATATATTTAATATTGCATGTATTTAATTTAAATAATTGCATGAGATGTGTATTTATAATATTATGTACAGTGTTCTTAATGTTTTAGCTAGTAGACTTGACCTAGAAGCCCACTAGGTGAAAACCTGACCGAATTATAGGATTATGTATTTAATTTATTTTATTTAGAATTTAACTGTTGAGGTTATAATTAATTACCGTAATTTTATTTATTGTTGCGCCTTACCGTTGCTTCGATATTTGGAGCGCTACCCTAACTTTTGTCTTCCAACAAATTTCACAACTTTGCCTTAGACGTGCCCCCCTTCCCTTTTAACCTTTTGTAATGCATAATTATGCTCTCTTGTGCTTCATTTTAGCCGCACAATATTCGTCACAAACGTTTATTCAATTTCTAAATAAAATCCGACTTTGTATCGTTGTGCGTTCCAATCAAAATTGGAGGCAATCTCGACCCATTTTTCGTGCAACCCAAATTAGGGTAATATTCTGTTCTGAGTCTTCTTCACTAATGATATTTGTGTCCCAACCTAATTTTGGCCACATGTACTCCTAATTAATTTTAGAACACCGCTTGCATTTATTTCTAATTAAATTGGGGATACCATTTTGACTAATCCCGTTTAATCCCAATTTAATCCAAGTGCCCCATTAATTAAGCCCATACCAAACACACAACACCCAATCACCCTATAAAATACCAAACACCAATTCCCCCATCAATTTTTTATTATTTTATGTGTCTGTGCAAATACCAAAATTTAAGGGGGCTAATTTGGAAGTGTTGCATTAGGTGTCAACACCCCATTGGTTCAACCAAATAGAGAGGCCCACAAATTTGACTAGTCAAACAACCCCACTCCTTACATGAATGATTTTCTCCATGACGAATCCTGGCCACCCATTCAAAATGGAGCTCATCATCACCACACACCTCCTATCACCCTTCCTATAAAATGTCACATCACCTCACCCTTCCCAATATGCCCTAATCCCCAAACCTAGGGAAGCCCCCATCTTCTCTCCCATCCCTCCTCACAAGCTCTCAACCGTAGGAATTTTCTTCTCTTCTTCTTCCTTTCTTCTTCTTCTCTTCTTCTTCTTCTTCTTCTTGAATCATCTCCTTCCTCCCAATGAAGAGAACCACCTCCACCACTCATCCCTCCGGCCAAGCTCCGGCCAGCCCACCGAGCACCCGTTCGACTGCTCCCTCCTTCCCTCTGCCATCTCCCTCTCCTTCGCCTGAGACGACCACAGCGTCCCCGACTGCACCCCCATCTCCTGTTCACATCCCCCTCCCGTTGAGCCGACCAACACGCCGGAGCCCGACGCCATCTTCGCCTGAGCCGCCGTGCTCGACACCCATCCATCCTCCACCAGACCTGAGCGACCACGATCTCGCCTGAACCACCCGCCAGAACGCTGTTCACCATTCCGTCATCGCCTGAGGCTGAAGCCAGTCCTGCCTGAACCACTGGACCACCAGCATATCACCCCGCTGAACGACTGCACCCCAGCCCCATTCCGGTCAGAACCCGACCGTCCAGACCTCCTTGTCACAGCCCTCGACCCACCTGCATCATCTTCACCTCAGCCTGAAGACGCCTGAAGTCGACGATAGCTCCGGCCAACCCGACCGTCCACCTCTACCGAGCCGTTGTACCGATGCCTGAGCCGACCATCCCGTCACCGCTGAACTCGCTGAACCGCCATTCTCCTTTTTTCTCTCCCTCGTTGACGTCCCCAGCAGCTCTCCGGCCACCACCGGAGCACCTCGACCTGGCCTCCTGCGTGTTCATCACCATTCAGCAACGTCGTCGTTATCGACACCATCATCGACGTCATCATCATCTTCGTCGTCTTCGCCGTCGTCGTGCACGCGCACAGGTACGGCTTCCTTCCCTCGCGTACACGTACGCGTGTACGTATGTACGTATGTGTGCATATGTATGTTGTATTAGTATGATTCGTATACGAATACACATATATATGTATTTAGTGTATTTCTCTATTTATATATATGTATTCAATATATATATATATATATATATATATATATATATATATATATATATATATATATATATATATATATATATTAATATATCCGTATATATGATATATGTTAATATGTTCGTACTGGTATATATATACCTGTATATAGTATAAGTATTATTTTTGGTATATATATATATATATATATATATATATATATATATACGTATACGTATACGTATACGTATACATATACATATATGGTATAAGTATTAAATTGGTACATGTATATATATAAATATAGTATATGTATATTTTTATTGAAATATATATATATATATATATATATATATATATATATATATATATATATATATATATATATATATATATATATATATATATACATATATATATATACATATATATTTAGTATATATATATTCTTTTGTATATATATATATAAACATTGGTTGTTGTATATATATAAATATATATGTGGTATGTATATTTTTAAATATATATATATATATATATATATATATATATATATATATATATATATATAGTGTATATACATATATTATGTACGTAATTAATTGGTATATATATTATGAGTATAATATGTATATTCATATATATACCCCTACTAGGTAACCCGAGTGTAAATACGGATCCCCTGCAACTACACATGACCTTGTGTCCCTGTAAACTGTTAGCAGACTGCCATGTGTACATCGACGTACCGGCAAGACTCGTGTCATCGACTGTCTGATTGCACAGCAATTACAGACGCGACGCCCGTACAAGTTGACGCACACTGACCCTAGTTGACCAGTATCATACCTAGCGTAGTCCTGAGTTCAGTGCATTTTTATTGGGTGCTAGTGAAATGTCTGATGCGATATTATATTTTATGATATGTCTATAGGACTGTTGGATCATCCAAACGATACTTTGGAACAGGATATTAGTTTTACCAGCTAAGGATCCAAGGCGAGTACATTCTCTGATAATTTTCCAATTATTTGATAATATCTATAATTCCAGTATCTAGAAATGTTACATCTGATTCTTGACACTGTGCTACACGGACTAGTATATAGATTGGATCTACAGTCATAAGATGTTACATTATTATCGTATTGACATTGTACACGACATTAATATTTAGACCTTGTACATGATATATTGGATATTGCTAGTGTATCGTGACGTGTCGTGATTGGATCCACTGTACTAGTTGGGGGCGGGGAAAATATTAGTAGATTATGTGATCATACCCAACTCTACATGCATCATAGCTCACCCCACATCTCACGTCGGGTGCGGCCTGACCATTACAAGCCTCATAGCTGTTACATATGATTAGCCCGACCACTACTTGCATCATAGCTAACCAAATGGTTAGCCTGACCTTACATGAATCATAGCTAATCATATATAACCAGCCTGATCTTGTCCCAAGCTGATCACATGATAGATTGGTATTTTAAACACTTAGAATAGTTATAGTTCTCTATTTTAGATCATATACTACATCACCCGTATATGATATTGTACCTCGTTCTCTTTTTTTCATTTATGCACTGACTGTATCATTTTGCGTATATTACCTGTCTCTTTATATTGCGTGTCTCTTTATTATGCTATTGCACTTATTCATTGTCTTCTCTCAGTATATAGCATCATATGTTTATTGTTTTATAGCCCTTATTAATTAAATGGAACAGTTATTTGAGATATACTTTGCTCCTTCCTGACTGGAAAATATTTTTCAGACTATACCTTAGAGGACTGGTGTCCGACATTTATGGACCACAGGGTGAGTAGTTGATGTCACGACCCGCACCCGGAATTGGGGCACGAGTACGCGGGTACGTCTAGACTACGCCGCAGCATCGGCAGTAGAACGTTGTCTAGGTCAAGCACTATCTAAACAATCTCGCACTAGCATCCAATCTCCATAAGGAGGCACGGATGACTCAAAATAAATGAATAACATACTCAATCACATAACTACAGCACGATAAGAAATTGAAGAAATAAAATGAAATACAACACAAGTCTAATGTAAATAAATCTAACTCAACAATAAATCCAAGTCTCAACAAAAGGCCGAAGACAAATCCGGTACCAAAATAGACAACTGAGGAACTAACTAGATAACTAGTGATTCCGGCTAAACCTCCCGAAATCACGACTGCACTACTAAGTCCAAGACTGCAGCTACTCACCCTGTGGTCCACAAGTGTCGGATACCAGTCCTCTAGGCATTGTCTGGAAAATGTTTTCCAGTCAGGAAGGAGCAAAGTACATTTCTAAATAGCAGTTCTATATCAATGATATAAACTATGTAGCAGTATATAGATAAAAATATACAAGATGCATGTATATGTACGGAAAATGTACAATATAGGATATACTGGAAATACTGTAAGTAAATGCAGGAAAAGAAACAATATGTCAATGAGCAAGAATACTATGACTAAGTGTGTGAGTACTAGCTTTAACATGTGATCGGCTTGGGAACTTGATCAGGCTGGTTACATATGATTAGCTATGATTCATGTAAAGTCAGGCTAACCGTTGGTTAGCTATGATGCATGTAGAGGTCGGGCTAATCACATGTAACAGCTATGAAGCATGTAATGGTCAGGCCGCACCCGACGTGAGATGTGGCGTGAGCTATGATGCATGTAGAGTTGGGTATGATCATATATCTACACTAAAATACTTCCCACCCCCGACTGGTAAAGTAGATCCAACCATGGTACGCTATGGCACGGGATTCCCTAGGGAGGTAGCAAATCTCCCCGGAAATCAGTGTCTGTACAAGATATCAATGAAACAAGACTTGTACAAGCTACACCATAAATAAGGAATAACATCTCATGACGAGATCCGTATACACCAATCCGTGTAACCATCGTGTCAAGAATATGGATATTTACACTAGATACAATGAACATAGGGGATATCATAAATAAGAAGCTAATCAGAGAATGTACTCGCCTTGGGTCCTTAGCTGGTAATATAAATTTCATGTTCCAGAGTATCGCCTGGAGGATCCGACAGTCCTATAAACATATAATAAATGTAACCTTGCATCAGATGCTACACTAACACAACACAAGTGTATTGAACTCAGGGGCTATGCCAGGTATGATACTGGTCAACTTGGGTCATCTAGTAGACAGACATCTATAACACATTACACCTATTTAACTAACATATACATTAATGTATATATACATATATACTGATTTGAGGATGTACTATATATATATATATATATATATACTAAGTGAAATTACATATATACCATATACATATATATGTACATATTTATACCAAAATAAATATGTATATTTATATTTATATATACACAAATTAATAATTACATATATATACTAAAAATATATATATACATATATACCAATTTATATATTGAAAATATATTACGTATATACAAAAGATATACATATACATACCAAATATTATACGTATACCAGGAATATATATATATATATATATATATATATATATATATATATATATATATATATATATATATATATATATATATATATATTCATATATATCAAATAATACATATACCAATTTACATATACTAGGATACGTAGTTATATATACCAATTTATATTAAATATATACATATACATATACATATACATATACATGTACATATTAACATTAATTAATACACTTATACATATACATATATTAGTATATACACATATACGCACACATATACGTATATACGCATATATACGCACACACATATATCATATATATATATATATATATATATATATATACACACACATACGCGTACACATACACCTACACACACACGTATACACATACATATACGTTTAAATACGTATTAATATTTACATACGTATATGTACAATGAAAGAGGAAAGAGGGAGAGGGAGCTCACTGGGGGTGGTGCACAGCCGCCTGGCCGGGGGAGGATGGCCGGACTGCTGGCTCGACTGTGAAGAGGGGAGGAGTTAAGTCGAGGGGATCTCGGCTGTGGAAGGAGAGCAGCAGGGAGAGGGAGGTTGCAGGGAGGATGCTCACCGGATCGGGGATGCAGCGGAAGGTGATCGTGGTGGTCGTGCGGAGCTCGGGCCGAAGAGTAGGAGGTCGGAGGTGGAATGATGGCACTGGTGGTGGTGGTCGAAGAAATACAGGCCAGAGAGGGGATGTTGGCCGTAGTACAGGGTGTAGGACCAGAGCTGAGGAACTCGGTGCAGGGTGATGCAGGGGGAGCCGGAGTTATGTGGGTGGTCGATCGATGGGAAGAGGAGTACAGCAGTCGGGTTGAACGGAGCGGATGGAGATAGATAGGTCGGAGCTCGGCTGTGCGGGTGGAAGATGGCCGGGGAAGAAGCTTCGGGATGAGCTCGGATGGGGAGTCGGCCGGAGATTCAGTGGGAGCTCAGGGAAAGATAACTCGTGGAGGGGACTCGGGTGGCTGAGGTGTGGTGAAGTCGACTGACTGCAAGGAGCGGGTGGCGAGGCTCCGGGCTCGGCCGGAGTGCAGAGCAGCGGGGCTCCGCCGGGCCGGGGTCGGGAAGGAAGTGAGATGGTGGCCGGGGTGAACAGAGAAGCTGGGGTTGGGTTCCCCCCCCCCCCCTTTATTAAATTCAAAACCAAGGAGAAGGAGAAGAAGAAGAAGAAGAAGAAGAAGAAGAAGAAGAAGAAGGGAAAAGGAAAATAAATAAATGGGGGTGGCTACGGTTGGGTGTGGGCTAGCCTAGGTTTTTGGAGATTAGGGCTTGGTGATAGGACATTAAATAGGGAGAGAGTGTGTGGGAATTGATGGGTGAGGATGCTCCCATCCTAATGGATGGTCAAGATTTGACATGGAGGGATTTTTATTCATGTAGGAATGAGGGTTGACTAGTCAAATGTTTGGGGCTCTCTATTTAGTTGAACCAATGGGTGTTGACACCTAATATAATAATTGCAAATTAGCCCCCTTAAATTTGGGTATTTGAACAGACGCATAAAATGGTGAAAAATTGGTGGGCGATTCGGTGTTTGGAATTTTGTAGGGTGAGGGGGTGTTGTGTGCTTGGTACGGCTTAATTAAAGGGGTGTTCGGATTAGGTCGGGATTAAACGGAATCAGACAAAATGGTATCCTCAATTTAATTAGAAATAAATGCAAGTTGTGTTCTAAAATTAATTAGGAGTATATGGGGCCAAAATCAGGTCGGGTCATCAATATTATTAATGAAGAAGACTCAGAACAGAATATTACCCTAATTTGGGTCGTACGAAAAATAGGTCAAGATTGCCTCCAATTTTGATTGGAACGCACAACGATACAAAATTAGAATTTATTTAGAATTTAAATAAAAGTCCGTGACGATTATTGTGCGGCTAAAATGAAGCTCAAGAGAGCATAATTATGAGTTACAAAAAATGGTAGAATGGAAGGCGGGCACGTCTAGGGCAATGTTGTAAAATTTGTTGGAAGGCAAAAGCTAGGGTAGCGCTCCAAATATCGAAGCAACGGCAGAGCGCAACAATTAAATAAATTTACGGTAGTTAATTACGACATCTAATAATTAAATCCTAAATAATGTAATTAAATACACAATCCCCATAATTCTGTCAAGTGTTCGTTTAGTAGGCTTCTAGGTCAAGTCTACCAGCTCAATCATTAATGAACACTGTAAATAATAATATATTTAATTACACATCTCACAAAATTATTTAATTTAAATACGCCTATCGAGAAATCATTTAATATAAATACCATAATATTAATAATATATAAAAAGTCAAAAATACCCCTGTTTTTAGAATATGGTAGTGACAAGTCTACCCTCCTTAAAAGAATTTTGTCCTCGAAATTTAAAATCCTCATAGTAGTGTTTATTTATTATATTATTTTCTATCAACGGTTAAATTCACCAACCCACAAAATCCTGAAACAATCTACCTTGTCATTTCACAATTTTCAAAAATTCTGAATTTATTGCATTCCTGAAAAATCCTCGAAATAAAATCAGTTCCCATTTTCCTCACAATTTCCTCCGAATTTAAATTAAAAATTAAATACTCGAAATTTGACATCCAATCCTCTAATTCACTCAATGCACATTAAGACTCCTATTTAAAAACACAATCCATAAATCCAACCCTTCAATTTAATTAATCAACTATATTCATAAATTTTGAATGTCATTTGAAAAGTTTGAATTTAAACACCAATCCATTAATGATTTTTTTTCTCAATTTAAATCCAATCTGTGCATATTCAAAAATCTAAATCCTCATCTCGAGAATTGAATTCGACACTATTCCATTAACGATTTTATTTCCTGATTTTCTTTTTCCTCAAAATACTCAACAATGCGATACTTACGGAATCTTCAAATGCAACATTCATAATATAAAATTTTAAATTCCTATCTTGCAATCAAATAGATATAATGATAATTTTCCTAATTTTCTCAAATTTTAATAACCAATTCAATCATATCATAACCTTCCTAAAATTAATAAATCATCAATTTTGCCATGTTAATTTCTTAACTCACCATTTAAGTTAATATTTATCCTCGAATTTCAATCGTACCTCAATCTTCGTAAAAATCAATGATCCATCAATTCAGTTATATTAACCCCTTAATTCTTTATTTAAATTAATGCTTATCCACAAATTTTAATCATCTTGCCCCTTTTGTCAAGTCATAACCTTGTCATAGATCTTTGCTATGGTCAAACCCCAATGATCATGATCTAAGAAAATTTTACCTACAGCCATGCAATCTAAGAAAATATGTAGGTCATGTGTCTTTTGTCATGGTATTGCAGTCTCTGTCAGGGTGTACTACTAGCTATATTCTAACAAGAAAATCATGAATACAAGCCACGGTACTAGGGAATCAATCAATCAAATGATGAAAACAAACATGAGAAAAAGAAAAGAAGGAACCTATTAACATATTTCTTGTAGTATCTTCTATCTCTAACATACACTTAACTCTGGCACATTCACTAACTAATTCATATTGCTGTACACTGATATCCCTATCAACTAATCATTAGTCCACAAGACATCCATGATTACATCCTCATTGCATACACCTGCTTATTAATACCTAAATCTGATACCAAGATTCTCTAATATAATCATGGTTCAATAATGCATCCAAGTTTGATACCTCTATCTCTTTAGTACCATACTCACTGCTAGCTCCCTTACCTACTAGAATTGTTCATACTAGTTATTCTTATCACTCAAGTACACGTCAAGTGCAACACCATACTAAGTGTTGTTCTCCCTAATACAACTCTAGATGGACACCCAAGTCAGTCTGCAGTGCCATCTTAATCATGCTCAAGTCAACAGATCCTTACGCATGTATATCATCTACTCATATACTAATATATATATTTCTCATCCACCATAAAATTTTTATCCTCATAATATAATCATCAAAATTTAACTTTTTGAACAACTTAAAATAAAAGTGTATACTTTCCTCAAGGGTCAAATATTCAATATTGAAATCTAACTTTAATCACTTCAAAAATCTTTATAGCCTTGACCATGTTTCTTGAATCAAAATTTGAACCCTCAAAAATTTAATGACATCAATCTCAACTCCTCAATAATTCTCAAAAATTAAAATTCATTTCCACTCTTTAATTTATAAATCCACAAATATACATATAAGTGCTCATGGTCTCTTATACTCGAGGTGCACTCAATACATCTATTGTCTACAACTTCCAACTGGGTACTAAAATTGTATTGCCCTAATTAATTGCACTATTACCCAATGATTTAAGTTATCATCACACGTATTTTCTTCCATGATTTTTAATCTATATCAACTGGTATATCATCTAATTATCATCACGCAGAGTGCTTACTGTTATTAGCATCATTCTCGACTAATCCTCGATATAGAATCATTAGTACTCTTGGTATGATATCACTAGCTTCATTATTAGATCATCTCATCAACTTATTAGAACTCATGATTACCTGTACCTTCTATAACACTCATATTTCTTTACTCTTATGGGCAAGTATATGGTTCCTCATCTCGATTGTTGTATAGGTATTTCCCTTTAATCTTTTAAAGCCTGTTAAACTAATCTATGATATGCTTCACCATTTTTATTATCAATTCTGATATTTCTCTACTCATGACATCTCATAATAACTCTTTATGCATATATATTTTCTTACCTTTAACACTCTCGATATCAATTATCAAATTGAACAGCATGCTCCATTAATCCTTAACACAATTTCTGGATACTTAATTGTTTACATAGATCATCCAATTACATAATCATGATTATCCAGGACGGGTATGTTGGCTCTGATACTAACTCTTGGAACTATCACTGATACTCTATACTCTTATTTACTCTCAGTACTATAATGATACCTATCCTAGAACTACTATTACAAGGTACTATGTTATGGGTTAACTCTAGGTTAAGGCCTACTACTCATATGTCCAACTAGGAAACACTTACAACTTACTAACAATACTCAGTCAATACTAATACTCAAGACACAGACATAATTACAAGTCACTAATTATCATACTTAACAAGGAATCCTCAAAGAATGGAAGTTCGAAAAGGAACTGGGTTGAGGACTAAAGGTATTTCTACTGCTAGCAACCAAAAGAAACAATGGAATAAAGTCCTGTATTAACAGAAATAGATAAGTGTTGAGATGATACTTTTAAGAACCAATTTTAGATACAACATGATAATCATACATGTCTGCATGACGCTTAGAATCCTCGCCACGCCAGTAAGCATAGGTGCGATAAACGATAGGTTCCGTAACTAAAGTACGTAACCCTATAGTCATGTCATCTAGAATCTTCGCCACGCCAACCGGTATGGCTGCGATAAACTCTAGGTTCCATAACCAAAGTAGACATTTTACTTTTCTCACTGTTCTCATCAATATATATCATCAGATGATATCATAAAGTTTAGTCCATAAAACTTATCTCGATATAAAATCAAACTCTACAATGAAACCAAAATCCTAATTTAATAACTGATCAACAATAATCAAATTCAATATCAATGAGTGAGGACGGACGGAAACAAGGGCGAAGGATTTAAATTGGAATTATAATAAGATTCTCAAGGGGTCGTCCCAGGAATCTCTCAAGAATTTTGTGATTGAGTATCCTCTCTCATCCTAGTATCCTATGTCCTATATTCTATAGCAGGCACGCAGAAGTACAACTAATATGTCGTACTACCACGACATCGCACAACTTGCGAAGTTTGACCTGCATGGGCCACCACTAAAAATGTGTCACGACCCGCACCCGGAATTGGGGCACGAGTACGCGGGTACGTCCAGCCTACGCCGTAGCATCGGTGGTAGAACGCTGTCTAGGTCAAGCACTATCTAAACAATCTCTCACTAGCATCCAATCTCCATAAGGAGGCACGGATGACTCAAAATGAATGAATAACATACTCAATAACATAACTACAGCACGATAAAAAATTGAAGAAATAAAATAAAATACAACACAAGTCTAATGTAAATAAATCTAACTCAACAATAAATCCAAGTCTCAACAAAAGGCCAGAGACAAATCCGGTACCAAAATAGACAACTGAGGAACTAACTATATAACTAGTGATTCCGGCTAAACCTTCCGGAATCACGACTGCACTACTAAGTCCAAGACTGCAGCTACTCACCCTGTGGTCCACAAGTGTCGGATACCAGTCCTCTAGGCATAGTCTGGAAAATATTTTCCAGTCAGGAAGGAGCAAAGTACATTTCTAAATAGAAGTTCTATATCAATGATATAAACTATGTAGCAGTATATAGATGGAAATATACAAGATGCATGTATATGGGAAATGTACAATAAAGGATATACTGGAAATACTGTAAGTAAATGCAGGAAAAGAAACAATATGTCAATGAGCAAGAATACTATGACTAAGTGTGTGAGTACTAGCTTTAATATTTGATCGACTTGGGAACTTGATCAGGCTGGTTACATATGATTAGCTATGATTCATGTAAGGTCAGACTAACCGTTGGTTAGCTATGATGCATGTAGAGGTCACGCTAATCACATGTAACAGCTATGAAGCATGTAATGGTCAGGCCGCACCTGACGTGAGATGTGGGGTGAGCTATGATGCATGTAGAGTTGGGTATGATCACATATCTACACTAAAATACTCCCCACCCCGACTGGTATAGTAGATCCAACCATGGTACGCTATGGCACGGGATTCCCTAGGAAGGTAGCAAATCTTCCCGGAAATCAGTGTCTGTGCATGTAAAAGATATCAATAAAACAAGACTTGTACAAGCTATACCATGAATAAGGAATAATATCTCATGACGAGATCCGTATACACCAATCTGTGTAACCATCGTGTCAAGAATATGGATATTTACACTAGATACAATAAACATAGGGGATATCATAAATAAGAAGCTAATCAGATAATGTACTCGCCTTGGGTCCTTAGCTGGTAATATCAATGTCCTGTTCCAGAGTATCGCCTGGAGGATCCGACAGTCCTATAAATATATAATAAATATAACCTTGCATCAGATGCTACACTAACACAACACAAGTGTATTGAACTCAAGGGCTATGCCAGGTATGATACTGGTCAACTAGGGTCATCTAGTAGACAGACATCTATAACACATTACACCTATTTAACTAACATATACATTAATGTATATATACATATATACTGATTTGAGGATGTACTATATATATATATATATATATATATATATATATATATATATATATATATATATATATATATATATATATATATATATATATATATATAGTATATACTAAGTGAAATTACACATATACCATATACGTATATATGTACATATTTATACCAAAATAAATATGTATATTATGCTACACATACATATATACTAAAATATGTTTTTATTAAACATATACCAAAATAAATATGTATATTTATATTTATATTTATATATACACTAATTAATAAATACATACATATACTAAATATATATATATATATATATATATATATATATATATATATATATATATGTATATATATATATACATATATACCAATTTATATATTGAAAATATATTAAGTATATACAAAAGATATATATATACATATACCAATTTATATATATACTATATATATATTATTAAATACACTAATACTAATACAAATTGAATTTTAAACTATATACATGTATACATATACATACCAAATATTATACGTATACCAGGAAAATATATATATATATATACTGAATATATATATATATATATATATATATATATATATATATATATATATATATATATATATATATATATATATATATATATATATATATATATATATATATATATATATATATCAAATAATACATATACCAATTTACATATACTAGGATACGTAGTTATATATACCAATTTATATTAAATATATACATATACATGTACATATTAACATTAATTAATACACTTATACATATACATATATTAGTATATACACATATACGCACACATATACGTATATACGCATATATACGCACACACACACACACACACACACACACACACACACACATATATATATATATATATATATATATATATATATATATATATATATATATATATATACATACGCGTACACATACACACACACACACACGAATACACATACATATACGTTTAAATATGTATTAATATTTACATACGTATATGTACAATGAAAGAGGGAAGAGGGAGAGGGAGCTCACTGGGGGTGGTGCACAGCCGCCTGGCCGGGGGAGGATGGCCGGACTGCGGGCTCGACTGTGAAGAGGGGAGGAGTTGAGTCAAGGGGATCTCGGCTGTGGGAGGAGAGCAGCAGGGAGAGGGAGGTTGCAGGGAGGATGCTCGCCGGATCGGGGATGCAGCGGAAGGTGATCGTGGTGGTCGAGCGGAGCTCGGGCCGAAGAGTAGGAGGTCGAAGGTGGAATGATGGCACTGGTGGTAGTGGTCGGGGAATTGCAGGCCGGAGAGGGGATGCTGGCCGGAGTACAGGGTATAGGACCGGAGCTGAGGAACTCGGTGCAGGGTGATGCAGGGGGAGCCAGAGTTGTGTGGGTAGTCGATAGATGGGAGGAGGATTACAACAGTCGGGTTGAACGGAGCAGATGGAGATAGATAGGTCGGAGCTCGGCTGTGCGGGTGGAAGACGGCCGGGAAAGAAGCTTCGGGATGAGCTCAGATGGGGAGTCGGCTGGAGATTCAGTGGGAGCTCGGGAAAAGATAACTCGTAGAGGAGACTCGGGTGGCTGAGGTGTGGTGAAGTCGGCTGACTGCAAGGAGCGGGTGGCGAGGCTCCGGGCTCGGCCGGAGTGCAGAGCAGCGGGGCTCCGCTGGGCCGGGGTCGGGAAGGAAGTGAGATGGTGGCCGGGGTGAACAGTGAAGCTGGGGTTGGGTTCCCCCCCCCCCCTTTTATTAAATTCAAAAGCAAGGAGAAGAAGAAGAAGAAAAAGGGAAAAGGAAAATAAAGAAATGGGGGGGCTACGGTTGGGTGTGGGCTAGCCTAGGATTTTAGGGATTAGGGCTTGGTGATAGGACATTAAATAGGGAGAGAGTGTGTGGGAATTGAAGGGTGAGGATGCTCCCATCCTAATGGATGGTCAAGATTTGACATGGAGGGATTTTTATTCATGTAGGAATGAGGGTTGACTAGTCAAATATTTGGGGCTCTCCATTTAGTTAAACCAATGGGGTATTGACACCTAATGTAATAATTGCAAATTAGCCCCCTTAAATTTGGGTATTTGCACAGAGGCATAAAATGGTGAAAATTTGGTGGACGATTTGGTGTTTGGCGTTTTGTTGGGTGAGGGGGTGTTGTGTGCATGGTACGGCTTAATTAAAGGGGTGTTCGGATTAGGTCGGGATTAAACGGAATCAGACAAAATGGTATTCTCAATTTAATTAGAAATAAATGCAAGCTGTGTTCTAAAAATAATTAGGAGTACATGGAGCCAAAATCAGGTCGGGTCATCAATATTATTTATAAAGAAGACTCATAACAGAATATTACCCTAATTTGGGTCGTACGAAAAATAGGTCAAGATTGCCTCCAATTTCGATTGGAACGCACAACGATACAAAATTGGAATTTATTTAGAATTTAAATAAACGTCCGCGACGATTATTGTGCGGCTAAAATGAAGCTCAAGAGAGCATAATTTATGAGTTACAAAAAATGGCAGAATGGAAGGCGGGCACGTCTAGGGCAATGTTGTAAAATTTGTTGGAAGGCAAAAGCTAGGGTAGCGCTCCAAATATCGAAGCAACGGCAGCGCACAACAATTAAATAAATTTGCGGTAGTTAATTACGACATCCAATAATTAAATCCTAAATAATGTTATTAAATACACAAACCCCGTAATTCTGTCAGGTGTTTGTCTAGTGGGCTTCTAGGTCAAGTCTACCAGCTCAATCATTAATGAATACTGTAAATAATAATATATTTAATTACATATCTCACAAAATTATTTAATTTAAATACACCTATCGAGAAATCATTTAATATAAATACCATAATATTAATAATATATAAAAAGTCAAAAATACCCCTGTTTTCAGAATGTGGTAGTGACAGCTGCAGACTTGGACTTGGTAGTGTCACGACCCGTACCCGATGTAAGGATACTAGTCGGAAACAATGCCCAGCCTACGCCATAGAATCGGCGGTAGAACGCTGTCTAGATAGTCTATCTAAAGTAATGAACCACCAATAATGATAGAATACTCAATCACAGAACTAAGATAGAATGAGCACGAATCAGATAAGAATAGAATAGTCATCATACAACTCATGAGTTTAAAATAATACATCAATGAGTCTGAAGAGTAACAAAAATAAGCTGGAGACAAATCCAGTACAAAGGAATACTATCATACTACAAAGCTACACTCCAGGGTCAACTGTCTCAGTTGGGATAAGTCCCTCTTGAGCCAGGGTCTCCGAATCTAAACCCACAACATCCTGGGGTCCATAATATGTAGGGTACTCCTCAGTGTCATCTGAAAAAATATATCCAGTCAGGAAAGGAGCAGAGTACATCTCTAATAGCAGTTCTAATCCATGATAAAAACTATGTAACAGTAAATAGCTATGGATAAACAAGATGCACAATAGATACAAGAGATATATAGACAATAAAAAAATACTGGAAAGAAATACAATAATGAATAATATGCCAATGAAACAATAATACTAATGACTAAGTGTGTGAGTACTAGCTTAACATGTGATCGGCTTGGGCAAGATACAATGCGGCCTGGCTAATCATACGTGCGGTGCATGATCAATACTATTCGCTTACCAATACTTTATTCAATAGGGATTTGATCACATATCTATACTAATACTCCCCATCCCCAACTGGTATAATAGATCCAACCACGGTATGCTATGGCACTAGATTCCCCAAGAAGAGAGCGACTCCTCCCGAAAATCGGTGTCTGTACATGTACAAGATAACCAATGAAACAATACTTGCACCATATACACCATATACCAAGGAATAACATCTCATGACGAGATCCGGATATACCAATTCGTGTAACCATAGTGTCAAGAGAAACATGTATATCTACACTAGATACAACGAACATAGAGGATATCATAAATGAGAAACTATCAGAGAATGTACTCGCCTGAAGTCCAAAGAACAGTCTCACAGATGTCTGACTCGGTACCTCGAAGACCTAGATATAGAATACCACATTAATACAAGGTCCCGGAAAGAGAACAAGTCAAACTAGTCAACTTCTAGGTCAATAAATCAATTCTAAGTCAAAAGTCAACTATGGTCAACTCTAAAGTCAACTAAAGTCAAACATGGTCAAACCAAGGTCAACCTCTCAAGACATCTATATAATAATATAGAATAAAAATACACAATTAGGAATCAAGGTCTTAATCCCAATTGGTACCCACACAAAGTATAAATAATATACACTCTAATATAAAGTATATACAAACCAATATTTATACAAATAATATAATATATTACTACTAGTATTATACTACACAAAAGCACATATATATACATATATATATATACAATTATAATATATAAAATATAATTTAAATCTGTCAATTTATCACTGAAACAGTGAACTGAAATACAAATATATAAAATAGACATATAGTGACAGTCTGACTGTCACAGAAGAACTGCCACAAAAAAGCCGAATAATAAACCACTGCTGCCTCGGATTGCTGACAGTTAAACTGTCGCAGAAAACTGTCACGAAAAATCACTGTATTTTTCCGCCGCTGCATTTAATGACAGAACTATCATTAAATGCCCAAAGCTACAGCGGCTGCTGTATCCGACCGAATAATGACAGTTTTCAACTGTCATTAAACCCACTGTTACCAAAAGTAAAGTATATATATATATAAATATATATATATATATAAACATAAATATATAAAACAATATCTATATATATAAAATAATTAATATAAATATATACACTTATATTTATATACACATAAACTTACACATTTAAATATTAATAATTACTAAACACAATGCACATATTAATATACATATTTTACATGGCTAGAAGCACACATAAAAATACATTCATTAATATACAAATAATTATATAATAATTATAAATAATATAATTACACATAAATATATTTTACAAAACCTTTATGTATAATTTATGTTATTAACATAAGTACATATATATTTGCATGCAAGAAAGCTACATACATATATTTATACATCATATTAAAATACATAAAAATATAGATCTATGCTACAACATCATAATAAATACACTAAAATGAATATATAATATCTATATATATTTACTAATTTTAAATAAAGAATTTAAAGCATAAATAGTTAGATCTACACATAAACACACCAAATTGGAGAGTATCACACCGTATCCCACTAGATCTAGGATACGCATGCGACACGAGTCCAACACACAACCAATTGCACCCCGAAGGACACAAACAAGTCACAAATAATATTTATGAATAAATCAAAGTGTCAAAAGTAGATCTATGTGTCCGTGTCAAAATATGACATGTTCAAAGCCCCGTGTCGGAGGAAAAACCCCCAAAATGACATGTATCACCAAATAGTTGGGATACGAACCACATGTACCAAATTATGGACATGACACTAGCCCCAAACACAAAAACACATGCCCAATTGATCTATAGGATCAATTGACACACACAATAAAATGTAAATTCGAAATTCCAACAAAATTGACACAAAAAGTACCATAACTTTCTCCATGGGTCTCTTATGAACATAAAACAAAGTCCTATGGGTAGTACATACATATGGGTTGATTTTACATGATTAAATCTTAGATTTAGAAGCTATTTTAATGGAAAAAACTGAATTATACCTATTGGGAGATGGATTCCCAATGAAACTTCCAATTGAGATGAACTTGTTCCAAATTGTAGATCCTTGCTCCTCTTTGTAGATCCTTGCTTCCTCCTTCTAGATCCTTGCTTCTAAACTTTCTAATGGTGAATTGGAAAGAATTTGGAATGAATTTGGTGGGGAATTGGAACGGAAATGAAAGGAATTTGGGAGTGGGGAATTCTAGATCTAGATTTGGAATGAGAATGAGGAGAGAAAAATTTCCCCCCTCTAATATAGGACGGCCATGCCCCCTTCCCCAAGAAATTATAAAATGTCCAATGTACCCCTTGGGGCCTCTCATGAAGAAATAATTAAGAAAGGAAGCTTCTAGTCTAATCACTTAATTAATTTAATTCATCTCCTTAACTATGGGCTTTCTAAATGGGCCAAATCTAACTATTTAATTCATGTTGGTCCATCGGTCCAAACTAAAATAGTTGGGTCTACTAAAATAAGTCCAAAATAATTAAATAACATCCAACAACAATTAAATAATACAACAAAAATTATTTACCATGCACAATATTTATTTAAATAGGAAATTACCAAATTACCCTTTTTCCTAAAATGTGGTAGTGACAGGTAGTTCAGTTGTGATTCCGGAAGGTTTAGCCGGAATCACTAGTTATCTAGTTAGTTCTTTAGCAGATTATTTTTGGTACCGAATTTGTCTCCGGCATACTCTTTAAAACTTGGATTATATTGTTGAGTTAGACTATTTCTATTTTAGACTTGTGTTGCATCTTACTTGTTTCTTCGAGATCTTATCGTGCTTTAGTTGTGATTGAGTATGTTGTTCATATTATATTGTGGTATCCGTGTCTCCTCATGGAGTCGGATACTCATGTGAGTTTATTTAGATAGCATCAAGACCTAGACAGCGTTCTACTGTCGATGCTGCGGCATAGGCTGGACGTACCCACGTACTCGTGCCCCAATTCCGGGTGCGGGTCGTGACAGGTATACCTTGACCAAGGAAAGAGAAGTAAAATTTGTTGCTATGAGATTGACTGATCAAGCTAGTCAATATTGGTCTAATATATAACACTTGAGAGAAATAAGAGGTGAGTTGTCCGTAGGATTTGGCTGAAATAAAACAACAATTGAAAGAAAAATACCTCACTTTCTCCTATTATCCCTGTTTATTAGATCAATGGAACCTCTTACACCAAGGTTTGATAAGTTCATGGTAAGATGTAGCACTATCGAAAGTGCAACTCCTAAAAAATCCTATCTAGGTTTAGAACTAGTTTGCAAACTGATTTAAAAACTGAGCTGTTCGCGCGAGACATTAACACCGTGGAGAGAGATTATGCCCTAGTTCAAGACCTAGATGAATTTAAAACCATATCCAAGTTTTAGGAATCATGATTCTTGTGATCAAGCTTCACAATCATCAACAAACCAATACTTTAATCGGACTATTTTCAACCCACCCGAACCTAGGGTAGATATAAAGGGTAAGAGTGTTGAAAAAGATTTTTCCAAGATTGGCCCAACCGTAAAGTATTTTAAATGTCAAGGATATGGACATGTCACTGCAAATTATTCAAGTCCTTTTAGGATCAATTTGATTGAGGAACAATTTAGAGAAGAGTCGGTACCTGATGGTGAGGAGTATGTTCATCACATCGATGAAGACGTGGAATACCTTGAGGAAGAAAATAACGTTGTCTTAGGTTACATAGGGTCTCCTATATTAGGGGTTGTTAGGTGCATCTTGCCTCAACTTAAGGTTAGCGATGACTCAATCTTTCACATTTATTCAAGGATTGAGGATAAGAATTGCAAGATGATTGTAGATAGTGATAGTTACATTAATACTAGTTTCGCTTCTATAGTGCCTAAAGTATGCTTTATGGAAGTTCCACATACGAGTCCTTATAAGATATTTTGGATCAATGATACTATCCTCCAAGTCCAGGAAAGTTGCCTTGTTCTGCTTCAATTTGCAATCTATAAAGACAAGATTTGGTGTGATGTATTAGATAGGGACGTTAGGTTTACAAGTTACTTTTGGAAGACACTTGGGCGCAAAATAAAAACAAAATTGTACTTTTCCATGACTTCTCATCCCAAGATCAAATTAAAATCATTAATAGATGTTTGAAAAACCTGTTAAGAACGTTAGTGAGAATCTAGAAAATTGGGACCTACATTTATCTATTACAGAATTTGCTTATAACAACTCTATCAATAGGTCTATTGGTGTTTGTCCAGCTGAGATAGTTTATTGTTAAAAATTGAGATAACCTATAGACCTCATTCCTATCTCTGTATCTAACAGAGTATTTGAGTCAGCATTTGCATTTGCATCTCGCATCCATGATTTGAATAAAGAAATCAACAAGCGAATCGAACAGAATAATGTCAACTATAAATTACGTACTTATCTAAAATAAAGATTTAAAGAATTTAAAGTTGGTGGTTATGTAATGGTTTAGATTCGTCCGTAACGGTTTCCTCCAAGAACCGTCAAAAAGTTGCATGCACGAAGTGCAGGTCCATTCAAAATTCTGAAAAAACTTAATGATATTGGTTTTTTCCTCGACCTTCCAAAAATCTTTAATTTTAGTTCTACATTTAATATTGAGGACTTAGTTGAATATAAAGGTCCAAATTTTAACCAAGACAACCCAGTGGTTGATGTCCTTACCCTTGAACCTATTCTTAAGGGACCTTCTTTACCTCTACTACAAGAAATACAACCAACTGCAGTACATGATATTGAAAATATTATTGATGATCATATTATTTCTACTAGCAGCGGTGGTATTCACAGGTACTTAGTTCGTTGGAGAGATTATCCAGAGTGTGAGGACACTTGGCTAGCCCGAGATAATTTACATAGACTTGATCCAGATGCATTGGAGTACTATGAGAGTAGTAAAGTCCCAGCTTCAACAGAGTCGAGCTCTGCCTTACCCGGGAAGGATGATGAGGACATTGTACCACACGTACAAGATTTTGACACATGTACATACACAAGAAGCATCTCAAAAAATACCCATTGTTCCTCATGTGATTTTGAGTTAATATTTTAGTAGGTTTATTTTAGTCCTACATTACTTGTGGAGAGTTTATTTCTTTTTATGCACATCTTTAGTCCCACATTGCTTGTGGACTAGCATGTTGCTCTTTTGTATGCCTATATATAGGCTTGTTCTTTTCATATGAAACCATCAAATAATGAATAAAAAATTGTGAGAAAAAAAATTACGATCTATTTTTTTGAGATTAGAGTGTAAAACATAATCTCCCCCCTCCCTTTTCCTTCCTAGACGTGTGAAACCCGACGGTGGTCGTTCATCGAGCATCCTCGACCTCCTCCTCTCCCCAATCTCACCGTTAAGCCGTCTATCATCCGATTCAGGCGGTACCAACAGCTCATTGTCGTCCCGCCTCCCGTCCTGGTCATCCGCCTTCCTCCATTGGTGCAGCAGGTCGTCCACCGTCAGGCCGTTCATCGTTAGGCCATCTACCGTTAGGCCCCCATCGTCAAGTCGTCCGCTGTCAGGACGTCCGTCGCTAGGCCGCCAATGGTCTACCTTCGACCGCAGATCCGTTAACCAATGTCCTCCTTCCTATCTAAAAGATCCAGGTGTATTGTTTCAACTTCTCTAATATTTGTGAAATCATCACTGCTAGGATAAAGACCTCTATAATATTTTTAACCATTCATGCCTGCTACTTCTTTTGATTGTGATAAGCTAACCTGTTTGACACAGGACTTTATATTTGCAAAAGGAACTGTATATTAAATTGGGAAATTAAAAATTAGAGTATAATTTATTACATTAATTTTATGAAGAACAATGAATAGAAGATTTGCAAATATAATTTTGCTGCTGCTTTAAAAAGGCCATTGAGATCACTACTAAAAAGCATGGTTAGCGACGCCAAAAAATGTCGCTAAATTATAAATTTACATCTCTAAAATGTATTAGCATCGTTTTATAAATGTCGTGATCTAGCTAGTTGCTGACAGGAAATACGTCACTATACGTCGCAACTAGCGACGTATCTTAGTGTCGTATGAACGTCGCCACTTTTTCTCTAAATAGCGACGTTATGCGTTGCAACGTCGGTACATGAGTGACACAAACTTGGTCGCAAAATGTCGTTGATATTTCTATACTTAGTGACGTTTACTATGTCATAAAACATTGTTATCATTCCTCACTTAGCGACGTTTAGCAACGGAGATACGTCGCTAATATTTGTGAATGTAGCGCCGTTTAGCAACGTATTTAGTTACATTTTGATGACATGGCAGATATTGCCAAGGCAGCATATTAGCGACATTTAGCGACATATTTGCGATGTTGTGGTGCAGGTGTAATAATATTTTGATACCTATTAGCGACGTATTTATACATCGCTAATCGTCGCTAAATTGCAGTAAAAAATAAAAATAAATGCAGATTGTTATATAATAGTTTACATAACAATATTCAGCCGGCAATTTATACAAATATATTCATATTTTATAAAATAGACCCCTAAGGTGGAATGTCACACATAAGCAGATTGTTAAACACCGATAAATTCAAATCTACTGTCACTATTGGCAAATGTCATACAAATTCAAATTACATAAAAGTATAAAATAAATATCCTCATGTCACTAAAAGAATATATACAAAAGACCCAAAAATGGGCTAATGTCACACAAATTCGCAAAAATGGGCCAATGTCACACAAACTCATAACTATCTGTCCAACCTAGGACTAATGCTGATCAGGAGGAGGAGGAGGAGAAGGAAAACTGTCGCACAACTGGGATATGATATAGTCCAACTGGTCATGTGAAAGTGCCACCAATGTCGAACTAGGAGTTAGTGTAGTCGGTGTCGATGCCGGCGAACCAGGAGGATGTATCCGCTCCAATGCTGACAGCCGATCATTGTATGAATCCATGACACCTATAATCCGAGTGACGGAACACTGTGTCGATGATTCCAGATCCGTAATGTTCCGCTGTGTCACCTCGATCATAGTCCCAAGCTCCAAAAGGTTTTGCTCGAGCACATCAAAACATGCTAAGATCCTCACATCATCCATCTGCGGCTGGGACTGGGGCTGTTGCAAAATCCTTCCCACCAACTCGTCATGCAGAGACACAATCTGATGTTCAACTCTCTTTTGCTATACTCACACCGACTCCTGGGAAGGCTATGGGTATACGCAGGGGCAGAGGGGGTCCTAGAGCACTGCGTCGCAACATAGGCATTGTAGGATCCCCTATCGTAGTACGTACCCCTCTGAAGAGCACCAGCGGCGGTCTGCCATAGCTCGTCAGCCGACGAAACTGGGTGGGTTGGTGGCTGCGAGGAATGTCACTACCCAATTCTAGAAAATAGGGTTATTTTTTATTTTTATTTGGTAAATTGTGTATTGTATTTAATTAATTATATTTATATTTATTTAGTGATTGTATTATTTTTTTAATGATTGTTTTAGGGTTTTGGCTAGCCTGGACCCATGTCAGACCCTAGTGGACCCATGTCCGACCCGACCAACACCCTTGTGAGGATTATTTTGGGGCTTAGAAATATTTATTATATTTTTAGTGGGTTAGTTGGAGAGATTTGGAGTTAGTTTGAGTGATTTTGGAACCCCGAAACCCAAAATCCAAGTTAGGAGGGCATTTTGATCATTTGGACTCTATGTAAACCTTTTTTCTTGTGTGTGTGACCGACCACAGCCCCCCATTCCCATGAAACACAGCAGCCAGCCCCCTTTCTTCACATTCTACTCTTCTTCTTCACTTCTTCTTCTTCCCCACTACTTCTTTCTTCTTCCTTCCTCTTCCAAGTAAGTTCTCCTTCATTTTTCTTCCTTCTTTCTTCCATTCCTTCTTCTTTATGTGAACCCTAACCTTGTATTTTCCCTAACCTAGGTGTGTGGAGCCTAGGTTTAGTGTGGAGGCTAGATTTGGAGGCTTGGAGCTTGAGGGAGATGATTTCTAGTAGATTGGAGACTTTGGCCTTGGAATTCCAACTTCCAAGAGGTAAACCCTAACTTTCCCCTTGCTAATTACTCTAATATACTGTAATTAGTGGTTTAGAACCTTCCTAGACCCTAAGCCTACTCGTGGGAGGAAGTTGGAACTAGTTTGGTTGAGTTTAGAGACTTTGACACTAGATTTTATGTCAATTTTGGGTGGAATCCGAATTTGGCCCAATTTTGGATAATGTCTTAGGTTAGACGGCCCTAGGTAGACGTTGTCGGGTGTCTAGAGGGTGAGTGTGTATCTCCGTTCGGACACGGAAAGTCATGTCGCGGAGAAACGGGCGTTTCTGGCGAATTTGGGATTTTCGACGTCGCCGGTTCTAAGTGCGTGCGTGTTTTCACCACGGGCCTAGAATCGAAGGGGTATCATTTTTTCTTGGACCTAGACATCGTTTAGAATCCATGGATAAATTTTGGACCGATTCCGAGTTGGTTTGGTGTGCGTTTCAGGAGGTTTTCCGAACTGCACACCGCGTGTTCGTCGAAATGACCGAACGGCCATTTCGACTTTGTTTCCTAGTTTCTGGCTTGTGCGCGTGTTGGGTTAGCATCGGGGAGTGTGTGATAGAGTTCTCGGGTTATATTTTATATATTTATAGGTGTTTGTGCGTGTCGGGACCGTTGGCGAGCGTTGGAGAGCGTTGTGTGTGTGGTTGTGTGTTGTGGTTGAGTTGTGTTTAAGTGTCTATATATATATATATATATATATATATATATATATATATATATATATATATATATATATATATATATATATATATATATATATATATATATATGTATGTATGTATAAATATATATATATATA